>OY821520.1:2716925-3194425 GCA_963682025.1 Cordilura impudica | reverse complement strand
ATACACAAATTTTTTTAACAACGGTCCAAAAAAGCGTTGAAATTGGCTTCGTACCTCCGTCTTTATAAAGTTTTGGAGATATGAGAATTTCAATATTTTATGAAAATAACAACATTACGCTCACGATACCAATACTTACTACTGATATTATTAAGAGCATAATTTGCACCTCCAATCTAATTCCATGTTAATGATTTCCGAGTAAAAAATATTGGAAAAGTTGATCTAAAACAAATTTTTTTAATGATAAGTAAATGTTTAAAGATAAATTTAATTAATTCTCTTTAACGTTGCAACCAATTAAAAAATAAAAATCTTGACACAATATTTCTTAATCCGCATTTAATAAATATAAATTTTTCAATTTCACCTACCTCTTTGCACCATTTTTTAACTTTGTAAATTCAATTCCTGCACTAATTACTCTTAGGTTATTTTCAAATCTAATTCTTCTAATTCTATTTTCAATCCAATTATAATGACTAGCAGATTCCGGCGTTCGAAATTCGAGTGCAAATTCTAAGCAACTTTATTTTTCAACTTAGCCAATTCACAAACCATCACTTTTTTAGTAATTATTATTGCTAATGAAGAAAACAAACTCATTAATAAAACCATTAACAAATTTAACAAATACACACATAGCATTGTTTAATTTTATGCATGTGTTAGTAGCAATTTTAAATGCAATTTACTCAAAATAAAGGTAAAAATTTTAAAATTTGTAAGTCTGGTGAACAGCTAAAAAGAAATACCTTTAAAAAAAATATACGTTTGGTCAAAGTCGGGATAAAACGGTAGAACAAAGCATCGGTCACAAGAAATCGCTTAGCCTATTAATATTAAAGATTTTACATTTCAATTAAATCAATTTCGTTTAAATAAAATTAATTTATATTTTGCTGATATTTTGCTGATTTTGGTTCATGTTTTGATAAAATTTCTTAACTTTCTAACTCCTACTAAGTGTGGTTATGAGGTTTTGAGGTTTTTCAGCATTTATTTTTAAAAATTTATGAAAATATACTTGTATTTTGCCTATTTGAACATGTTATAATTTGAATAGATCAGCTACCATTAATTCAACTGTATATATACTTAATTATCCCTTTCATGCTCGAAATAGTTGAAGAGTGGTTAACATTTTTTTAAGTTTATGTATTTGTTAGTTTAGACCTTAATATGAATTGATATCAATTTCAAAGTCCTATGTATCCTGGTCTAGCCATTATGATATATATATACATATATCTTAGGGTGGGCTGATTTTTAAGGAAAAAAATGTGTCCCATCGATTTTTCGACAACTTTTGGCATGAGGAAAATCGCTCCACTACGACATATCGAAAAAATTAGTTTCGAGGCGCCCAAACTTCAGTTTTTGACTTCTCCTTAACTTTTATTTTTAAGGTTTTTTAGTAGGCAATTATTGTCAGTTGTATGAAAAAGGGGTTTAATGTCTTGTCATTTATAACCCCTGTCAGCATTTGACAACTAAAATGATCTTTTGTATTTTTTTCATCATCGAAGTACTGGTTAAAATATTCTATTGGTTGTTTGAGTTCGCCGAAACGCTCTACGATTTTCATGGTCGTATCGCATTCCCCTATCTCTCCATATCAAATTGTCTAAATTGATTTTTTCAAAAACCTAATCTAATCTAATTTTTTATACCCTATACCACTATGTGGTTTGGGTATAATGACTTTGTGCTGCTGTGTGCAACTACCAAAAATATTTGACCTAGACCCATCTTTTATTATACCGATCGACTCATAATCACTTTCTGAGTCGATTTATCAATGTCCGTCCGTCCGTCCGTCTGTGTGTCCATGTAAAGCTTGTAATCAAACTACAGGTCGCAAATATGAATATATTTTGATGAAATTTGGTATCTAAGCTTTCATCGGCCATAGGATGAACATGAACGCTATTGAAATTGGTGAAATTCGGTCCATGTTCAGACCTAGATCCAAATTATAATATAGGTCTCAGTCAAATTGGGTTTGTATGTGTTTATTATAACCATTAATCAGTAGTCCAAAAATAATCCCTATAGGATAATTCTTAGTCATAGGTCCCATATAATCTGCTTCCCGATCTTCATTTAAATCTATCAAAAACCAAAAATATTGCAAAGATTTTTCTCCAATTTTGTTTGTATATATTTTTTCAAAATATAAGTGACTTTATCAAATATGGTCAAGATCGGTCCATTTTTCGACCTAGTCCCCATATAAATATAGCACCCGATATGAACTTTTTTATATTTGCGGCAAAAAAATTAATAACAATGCCACTAAAATTTGGTTTATGCTTATTTTCTATATCGAATTATTTGGACCGAAAGATGGGGTCTCTAAACCATGGAATAGGGTATCATATGGTCGGTCTAGACCGACTATAATTTTCTTACTTGTTAAAAGTATATTATAAGATTTATAAACACTATAGACCAATGTTGCCTATAAGATTAGCTCTCAAATAATCATTATCAATAGTTACAATAAATTATTTGCAATTAAGCTTGCACAATATAACTAACTACTCTGAGAAAAAATCTCATGCGAGTCGGATCACAGGGGAGATGTGTAAACATCTAGTAATTTAAGATTTGTTTATGGCACTTTTTTAAAACTAAACGGAAAGCGTTATCTATGTATCACTTATAGCAATCAACTGCAGGGGCTCTGCTACTATAAAAATATTTATTATAATTTATTATTTCAACTGTTTAGTTTTTAATTTTTCGTTTTTAATTTTTTATTTTTCATGTTTTATTTTTCATTTTTCATTTTTCGTTTTTAATTTTCCATTTTTAATTTTTCTTTTTTCATTTTACATTTTTAATTTTTTATTTTTCATGTTTCATTTTTTTTTCATTTTTAATTTTTTATTTTTCATTTTTTATTTTTCAATTTTAATTTTTCATATTTAATTTTTTATTTTTAATTTTTGATTTTTCTTTTTATTTTTTATTTTTCATTTTTAATTTTTCGTTTAAATTTTTCAATTTTAATTTTAATTTTTTAATTTTTTTTTGTCATTTTTTATTTATTATTTTTAATTTTTCATTTTTTATTTTTCATTTTTCATTTTTTATTTTTCATTTTTCATTTTTCATTTTTCATTTTTCAATTTTCATTTTTCATATTTAATTTTTCATTTTTTATTTTTCGTTTTTAATTATTCGTTTTTAATTTTTTATTTTTATACCCTATACCACTATGTGGTTTGGGTATAATGACTTTGTGCTGCTGTTTGTAACAACCAAAAATTTTTGACCTACACCCATCTTTAATTATACCAATCGAATCAGAATCACTATCTGATTCGATTTAACGATGTCCGTCCGTCCGTCTGTGTGTCCATGTAAAGTTTGTAATCAAACTGCAGGTCGCAAATATGAATATATTTTGATGAAATTTGGTATATAGGCTTCTATCAGCCATGGGATGAACGCTATTGAAATTGGTGAGAATCGGTCCATGTTCAGACCTAGCCCCCATACAAATGACCCGTATGATATCGACATAAATTGCCATAAGATCCAAATAACCATATAGATCTTACTCAAATTGGGTTTGTATGCGTTTATTACATCCATTAATGAGTAGTCCAAAAATGATCCCTATGGGACAACTCTTAGTCATAGGCCCCACATAGAGCTGCTTCCCGATCTTCAATTAAATCTATCAAAAAACAAAAATATTGCACTGATTCTTCTCAAATTTTGTTTGTATATATTTTTGCAAAATACAAGAGACTTTACCAAACATAGTCAGGATCGGTCCATTTTTGGGCCTAGTCCCCATATAGATATAGCATCCGATATGCACTTTTTCATATCTACAGCCAATAAAATTAATAAAAATCCCACTCAAATTTGGCTTATGCTTATTTTCTATGTCCAGTTGGTTGGGCCTATGAGATATTGTCTCTAGACGCATGGTATAGGGTATCATATAGTCGGTCTAGACCGACTATAATTTTCTTACTTGTTACTTTTCAAATTCTATTTTTAATTTTAAATTTTTCATTTTACAATGTTCGTTTTTCATTTTTCATTTGTTATTTTTAATTTTTCTTTTCTTATTTTTAATTTTTGATTTTTAATTTTTATTTCTTGATTTTTATTTTTCATTATAAATTTTAAATTTTTCGTTTTTCATTTTTCATTTTTTATTTTTAATTTTTCATTCTCAATTTTTCATTTTTATTTTTAATTTTTTATATTTAATTTTTCACTTTTCATTTTTTATTTTTAATTTTTCATTTTCAATTTTTCATTTATATTTTTTATTTTTGTTTTTCATTTTTCAGCTTTTATTTTTTATTTTTCATTTTTTATTTTTCATTTTTCATTTTCCATTTTTCATTTTTCATTTTTCATTTTTCATTTCTCATTTTTTATTTTTCATTTTTCATTTTTCATTTTTTATTTTTCATTTTTTATTTTTCATTTTTCATTTTTCATTTTTCATTTTCCATTTTTTATTTTTCATTTTTAATTTTTCATTTTTATTTTTAATTTTTAATTTTTTATTTTTCATTTTTTATTTTTCATTTTTCATTTTTCATTTTTTATTTTTCATTTTTCTTTTTTTGTGTTTTATTTTTCATTTTTAATTTTTCTTTTTTATTTTTCATTTTCATTTTTCGTGTTTTATTTTTCATTTTTAATTTTTCGTTTTTAATTATTCGTTTTTAATGTTTTATTTTTTATTTTACATTTATCATTTTTCAGTTTTTGTTTTTCATCTTTTATTTTTAATTTTTAATTTTTATTTAAAATATTTCATTTTTCATTTTTAATTTTAAATTTTTTATTATTCATTTTTTATTTTTAATTTATTTAAAATTTTTTATTTTTAATTTTTAATTTTTTATTTTTCGTTTTTCGTTTTTTATTTTTCATTTTTTATTTCTCATTTTTTATTTTTAATTTTTTATTTTACATATTTCTTTTTTCATTTATATTTTTAATTTCTTATTTTTAATTTTTCATACATTACACAAACGCACTTGAGCACTGAACTTGTGTAGTGTATGGCCGGCATTATTAAATACTGTTCAATCACATGTCTGTGTTGCAAGGCATTATCACAACTCCATACGTTTACAAGTTTGAAATGTTTTTTGTACTTGATGCTAGATAAGCTTTGAAATTGTCAAACATCTTACTAGGCCTTCTGTTGTCAGAACCAACAACAATACTAAAAAGCACCAACAAACAAACGAGCGACAAAAAATAAACAAACAATTATATCTACCCAAAGAATAGGTAAGCAGAGGGGAATAAAAACAAAATATAAATGTACTCGTGTATACGTTAAACAAAAAGTTCGCTGATTATGCTTAACTTAGCGATCTGTCTAAGCATGCAAGTGGGAAAATGGCACAAGTCTATTTGTTATTTTCTACTACAGCGTTCATATTTAAGTACCAACATTGTTATTTTAAATAATAAAAAAAACAGTGTTCTTTCATGTGGTTTTCTTTTACGATCTTAAAAGCTCCCACGTTGCTGTTGATATTTTTATTCTTGCTGTTGATATGTGTGACATGTTTTAAGGGTCAAGGTTGATATGCATTCTAACAGCATAAAATTTTCCTTAAAATTTAAAATGTGTTTTTTGTTTTTGTTTTAGTTTTCTTCCCAATAACAAGTAAGTAAGAGTAAATTTGTTGTTCTCTTTTCAACAAATTCTTGCTGTTGCTCTGATATCTTTGTGCTTTTCTTTTTTCTACGAGTATGAAGCAGAAATTATGTTATTTTTATTTTTTATTTTTAGATTTTGGGTGTTTTGTCAAGAATTTGTGTCATGACACTGATACATAAGCATTTTTGTTGGTATGTTGGTTTTGTTGGTATGTTGGTATGTTGTTTGATTTCGTAAAAGGAGAGAAATTTCTTCTACTGTTAGAAGCCGTCCATAGCTGTATTTTGTAAACAAGTCTGGGCTTGTCGTCATTCAGTTCTTCTGATATGCTAAATTTGTGCTTATTTTTTTCCATGTACAATTGCTAATAACTTAATAGTTATCAGGTAAAAGGTCTTAATAATAATTGCTCAATGAGTTTTGCAGTTCACTAAAAGAGTGGGTGAATTTTTAAAAGGTATTTTAAGCAAATCGAAAAATTATCTCTGCTAATCAAAAAAAATATTAATTTTGTATAAGTCTGTATTAATGCATTATAAGGTGCGTTTCATGAATTCTGGTAAGCATGTCGGCCACTCCAAAACTGTTATGGTTTTTGATAAAAACCACTGTTTTATTTCTCAACTAACATGTACACTAGAGTGACAGCGGGATGTATGAAAAAAAAAATTTTTTTGGTCTAATTTTGAGATGTACGGGTCGTATTATTGTGACACAAACTGTAGTGCGCAAAATTTGAGCCAAATCGGACAATTTTTTCTGGACGCGCATTGAGTTCAAAGTTCAAATATGAATTTATATGTAAAAATTATCAAAAAAAAAACAATTTTTCACAAAAAAAAACAATTTTTCACAAAAATTTTGATATTAATAATTGCGTTTCAATTAAATTAATTAATAAACCATAATCTAGAGTAAATTAAATTTCTAATAAAATAACAAAATCTGTTATCGGTTGAAAAATAGCCAAGTTATATCAAGTTCCCCAGGCAATAAATGCACCGCAGACCACTTGATTAAGAAAATCGAGCTAACATTTTTAAAGACATTGAAATAATTTACAACAACAACATTTTTGCATTCTCCTGATCCCAAAATGATCTTGTGTAAAGTATTTTGCATTTTGTCTAATGTTATGCCGTTCTAAATTAATGTCAAAACGGTACGTATTTTTTAGTACTATTTCAAAATCTCTATCTCTGTTTTTCAAAAATTTTGTTCAAGAAATTTACCGAAATCAATGATTGGACTTTAAGGTCTTATTAACAAAATATATGTGATTAAAACTGCCAAATATTGTAGGTATCCTATTCTTAATTTGGCGAGGGCAGCGTTTTTATTTCAGCGGATTTGAAGAAAAATGTGATTTTTCATACTTTTTCAACTTTTAGGCTACCCCTTTTTTTTATATTTCAAATATCTTTTGTCAAAATATTATATTACTTGATATTAGTTCACAATTTTGTAAATAAAGGTTAAATGGAAACTGTCCCTCTTTATGTTCAGAGTCAAATTTAAAGAGATTTACATTTTTTTAAAACAAAATATCGAAATAATATATTTCTGTGGAAGGATTTTGATAAAACTTGTTGATAATATTTGAATAATTCTAAAAATTATATTCTGGACTTATTTTCGGAAATTAACTCATGGGGTACTCTTGATGTCAAATTGACTCTTTATGAAAATCTGTAAATATTTTCTTCATTAGAATTTTTTTTTTTTAAATAAAACAAATTTCATAAAAATTGTTAAATTCCTCAAATTAATTTGTGATTTTGCAACGAACGTGGTCTTCCCAAATTATATACTTTCACTATACTATCTATAATGTTAATAGGTAAGGAGATTTCTTGTGACCGATGTAAGCTTCACAGTTTTACCCCGATTTTTACAAAAAATGTATCATTTGAAAAGTATTTCTTTTTAGCCATTACCCACATTTACATATTTTCATCGTCTGGAATATTTTTTTGGAGTTATGATCGTTTAAAGTTGCTACTAACACATACATAAAATTATACAATGCTATATGTGTGTTTATTAAATTTGTTAATGTGTTTGTGTTATTGTGTTGAGTTTGTTTTCTTAATTTAAAATTAGTTGAATTGTGAAGCATACCTTTAGGGTCTTTTTCAAATAAAAAAATAAAATTTCCTAGAATTTGCAGTCGAATTTCGAGTGCTGGAATCTGCTAGTTAATATAAATATGAAGACATTTTTTCAATATCTCAATTTTTCAGTTTTTTAAACTTTTTCAACTTCTACGAGGGGTTTTTTTTTTGAATTTTCTTTATGAACAACAATAATCTCAAAGTCAGTGTATTTTTGATTAAAATAAGCTTTCATTTGTTTAAATCGGATAAAAATTGACAAAGTTGTAATCAATCAAAACCCGATTATATGATTATGATTATAAGACTGAGTTACAAATGTTTAAGTGCGCCAGTCCCAAAAAATACTCTTTTCCTCATATCTCGAAAATTCGTGAATTGAATATATTGCAACTTTTAAAACCGGTTATATAATACATTCAGCTAGTTCTACAATCTACACTAGGTCATTTAACAAGTTATTTTTCAGTGTAGCACGGTGTAATTATATAGTAAATAATGATGCCATTTACAATCATGAATATTTTAAAGTTGCATTAATTGCTACGAATATAATTGGCATTTATACTCGTAGCAATTAATTTTTATCAGCACTATGAATGTGCCTTAGCGTTCTACCTAGAGATGAAATTAGAGATGAATCATCATATAAATACATTTATTACCGATCCTTAAATTTGCATTACAATCATTCATTGGAAGGAAACTTACACAAAAGTGTAAAATCGCAAACTTATGCTAAGTAAAATTTTAACAAGCCATAATGATTTGACTATAAAAAAAAAATAAAAATTTATTCTATCACTTTCAAATAATATTGAGAGTGTGCTTCGCAAAAGTAGCTTTTATAAGGCTTCGCGTATTTTTAAAAATCAACTATTGTTAAGCTAATGAAAATAAAAAACAAAAATGCTCCAATATATGTATTACTTTTGTTGTAATTACTTACCACAAAATGGTATTCCCTCTGGCATCCATGCAGCCTTTTCGCAAACCCTTCTGGCAGGACCCAATAATTCAAAGCCTCTTTCACAGGAATACGAGGCAACTGTACCATCAGTTAAATTTACACTAGAAAACACTACAGTACTATGAGCTGGTGCACCAGGAAAGCTACACGACGATTCTAAAATAATTATATACGAGAAAAAAAATTGTTTATTATATATATCGCCATATTTAAATATGTTTATTTTGTTTAATAATTTTTTATTTTGAAATTAAATTTTTTTCTTTTAATTAAAATATATTTTTATTTGGCATACATTTTTCTTAAATTTAATTTATTTTTGTTCGTTCAAAAACAACATTTCAACTGTCTGAAAGAATGCAGACTTATTGCTACCATTGTTGCATGATCAGTATTAAGCATCTTCACACTAAGAAATATGCGCCGAAGCTACATAAATCTTTACATCTATATGTATATATAAAAATATATATATTATAATACATAGTGAAGTTACATTAAACTGTTCCTGATACAAATTTTGTGTACATAAATAGTTATTACCAGAAATGAAAATTGGGTAATTTCGTTTTAAAAATGGGTTTATCGTGTAAATGTCATTATATTATTTAACCCAATTTAATGTAAAATATGCCAAACGACAGAAAAAAAATATAATGCACAACTACGTAAAATACACATTTGTTTACAATCAGGAAGTTTATTATTGGTGTTGTTAATGCCACATTTGGAGTCATGTTGAAGTATTCAGCAATAAAAAAAGTCTACGAATTTCTTTTCTGTGCACTTTTCAAATATTACGCATTTCACTAACATAAGAGACTGTCTTTGGTATGTCGTTCAAAAATTTAAACATATGGGTTGGCAATTACACAATACCCTCTTACAAAACCAAATAAAGGAAGAGATTTGGAAAACTAGGGGGAAAAAAACATGGCTGATTTTGCGTCTGATATGATGCGTAATAAAAAATTAATTAATGTAACAAATTAAGTTACCTTTGAAAACAACATTTTTTTAGAGGTATATGTGTGTTTTTTGCAGTTCGCTCCAACATTTATGTAATTTTGTTAATAATTTAACAAATTCAATTGTTTTAGAAAACAAAGAACTAACATATTGTTATATTGTTTAAATACTCGTATGTATGAGTATGTATGTTGTAATATCATGTTTAAATAATGCTACCTTTGTTATAAGTTTCATATTTTCTTGTGCAATATTTTGTGGTAGAAGATTATTTCCTAAACAGGATGGGTGTGTCATCATCATACGATTATGAAAAACAATACGTTCATTTTTGCATACTACACTTATTTGTCAGTACTAAAAGTGGTCATCAACTTTGAGAATTCATGTACTCAGTAAAAAAAAAAATGTTTGTTGAAACTATTTACGAATATACATTAAAATTTCACCACTAAAATAACTTTTATCGTTTTCTTTTTTGACAAAAATGCGAATTTTATTTACACTTTTTTTAAAAAGTGTATTTTTATACCCTCCACACCTCAGTGGCAGAGGGTATATACAGGTGTCATTTCGTTTGTAACGCATCGAAAAATTAATTTCCGACCCCTTAAAGTATAAATATTCTTGATCCTTATTACAGCGCGAGTCGTTACAGCGATGTCCATCTGTCCGTCTGTCTATTGAAATGACGCTCATTCACAAAATAAACCATTTACCAGGGTAAGGTTACGATAATACCATTTGCCATTATTCCCATCAGGTTGGTATTTAAAATTGGGTAAATCGAGTGTCATTGTACTTAGTTACGAGTAAAAATAAGTAGACACATCTAAAAACCAAAAAACGCAGAAAGTTTGTTGTAATATTTTAGTAGTTGAACATAAATAAAAAGTGAAAAGTGAAAAATGAAAATTGAAAGTTGAAAAATTAAAAATTAAAACGAAAAATGAAAATTCATAAATAAAAATGAAAAATGAAAAATGAAAAATGGAAAATGAAAATTTAAAATTCAAAATTGAAAAATGAAAAGTGAAACTTGAGAAATGAAAAATGAAAAATGAAAAATTAAAAACGAAAAATGAAAAATTAAAAGTAAAAAGTGAAAAACGAAAAATGGAAAATGAAAATTTAAAGTTGAAAATTGAAAAATTAAAAACAAAAAATAAAAAGTGAAAAATGAAAAATTAAAAATGAAAACTGGAAAATGAAAAATAAAAAATGAAAAATAAAAAATGAAAAATGAAAATTGGAAATTGAAAATTTAAAAATGAAAAGTGAAAATTTAAAAATGAATAATGAAAATTGAAAAATTAAAAATGAAAAATGAAGTTTTGAAAAATGAAAAATGAAAATTTATAAATGAAAAGTGAAAAGTGAGAAATGAAAAATTAAATTAAAAAATGGAAAATGTAAAATGAAAGTTGAAAATTGAAAATAAAAATTTAAAAAATTTAAATTTAAAATTTAAAATTTAAAATTTAAAATTTAAAATTTAAAATTTAAAATTTAAAATTTAAAATTTAAAATTTAAAATTTAAAATTTAAAATTTAAAATTTAAAATTTAAAATTTAAAATTTAAAATTTAAAATTTAAAATTTAAAATTTAAAATTTAAAATTTAAAATTTAAAATTTAAAATTTAAAATTTAAAATTTAAAATTTAAAATTTAAAATTTAAAATTTAAAATTTAAAATTTAAAATTTAAAATTTAAAATTTAAAATTTAAAATTTTAAATTTAAAATTTTAAATTTAAATTTTTTAAATTTTTAAAATTTAAAATTTTTCAAATTTTAAATTTAAAATTTATTTATTTATTTAAATTTTAAATTTTAAAATTTTAAATTTAATATTTAAAATTTAATATTGAAAATTGAAAACTGAAAATTAAAAAATTGAATATTGAGAATTGAAAATTGAAAAATGAAAAATGAAAAATGAAGAATGAATAATGAAAAATAAAAATAAAAATGAAAAATGAAAAATGGAAAATGAAAAGTGAAATAATGAAAATTGAAAAATTAAAAATTAAGAATTTAAAGTGGTAGCCATACTCAACATTGGGTATAATATTGAATTTAATACCCATGTCTATCTATCTGTCTATCTATCGTCTAAATACATGTAAAAAGTGAAAGTATATATGTTTAGTTTTCGATCGTACCGAAAATTTTACAGAGTCTTAATCTGTTTTTTGATATTTTTAGAGGGCGTGGCACTCCCATACAAAGTAAATATTCAATATCATATATCTCGAGTACTACGAAAAAGATAGCTTTTCAAGTCTGTTTGAGGTCAACCATTATTAACATGAGTAGTCGGAAAAGAATGGACGGGATAGGACCCATGGGCGTGGCACCCTCCATGCAAAATAAATAATTAATGTCATATATCTGGAGCACTGTAATAGTGAAAGCCTTGTGATTTTGCGTGAGCCCATAAGTTATTCATGTGATCAGTCAAACAAAAATGGACGCGATCGCAGTGGTGAGCGTGGCACAGCCCATAAAATGTAAATATATGTCGAATACCATACAATTGAAGTACTATAAAAGGAAAAATCTTGACACTTTGTACGAGTCTATCAGAAATAAATGTGAGTAGTCAGATAAAAAATACAGAAAGTATAAAAAAAATATGAAGTACTATGAAAGTACTTTGACAAGTACATTAATAACCAACTGGCAGATTCCAGCGCTCGAAATTGGAGTACTAATTCTAGGAAACTTTATTTTTCAACTTCAGTCAATTCACAATTCAACACTTTTTTGGTTTATGTCCAAAATACATAATTTTTCTATTCAACACAATTATTATTGTGAATGAAGAAAACAAACTTCTTTTTTTTTAGAAACACATTAACAAATTTAATAAACACACACATAGCATTATATAATTTTATGTATAAGTTAGTAGCAATTTTAAATGCAATTTACTCAAAATAAAGGAAAAAATTAAAAAATTTTTAACTCTGGTGAACAGCTACAAAGAAATACATTTCAAATGATAAAGTTATTGTAAAAATCGGTTATTAATTGAAGCCATAAATTCGGTCACAAGAAATCGCCTTGCCTATTAATATTATAGATGTGAATAGTTGTGGAAAATATGAGCGGAATCGCCAAATTAAAAAATTACCAAAAACAAAAATCTTCAAAATCAAATTCGACAAAATCAGAAATATAACCAAAATAAAAAAACCGCTAAAATAAAAAAATTATCAATTGATATTCTATATTCAAGGCCATTTGTTAAGTGCTGTCGGATTTAATTTGAAAAATCCATGTTTTTCTCATGAGAAGCTTTGCGTAGTTTGCTCCAGAGTAAGGAAAGCCGAAAAATTTGATAATTTTTGCACCGAATGAAAAACAATAAACAATAATATCAGCCAGCATTGAAACAAAAAAATATTGAGGAAAATGTTTTAATTGCAAACTTGGTGGAAACATTGATAATGGAAACATACATGTCAATAATTTTCGGTAAGTCGTAGCGAAGCACTACAGGGCATATTAGTTCTAAATATGCATTCGTGTAAAGGTCTAGTAATGTTATCCTCGTAAGGTTATAGGGTGGTAATATTGCAAAGCAGGGGAACAATAGGTTAATTTTCTTACCCTACGATCTACAAAAAAAAAGGGCTATAGCCCCAATTTTCTGCAATCTACAAGGGTAACGCTTTTAGACCTTTACACGAATGCATAAAACTTAGATAAATTTTATTTAGAATGTATGACAAAAAAAAAACCTTTTGAAAAGTGTAAATAAAATGCGCTTTTTTTGAAAAAAAAAGAAAAGAAAACGGCATTAATCAATCTCTATTAAATTTTAATCGAAATTTTTCATACGTTAGATCAATTTTTACTTATAACTAGTGTAGCCCAGCACTCGAAATTCAAGTGCAAATTTTAGGAAATATTATTTTTTCATTCAATTTTTGTCTTCCAATGTTTTTTTAATCTATATATGTATATATAAAATTTATGAATATTTAAATAAGCCTAAAGGTATGTTAATCAATTTTAGCTATTCACAATTCAACACAGAGCATCTGATATATAATTTAAATCATTCGCATTAACAGGGTGTAAAGAATTATTATAAAAATTTTGTTTTATTTAATTTAATATATTTTTAAGACAGATTAAACATAAATTTTATCATTCTCAGCTTCTCCTCCATGTGAACTATAACTATGCCAATTTTCACACTCCTCCGTGCCCGCATATGCTTAAAAAGGGAACTAAAAATTTACCTTCACGTATTAATGTATAGATACGGTTAGTTGAAAAACTTTCAAGTGCTTTAGTAATAATTTCTCATATTAATCAGTTAATTACTGCTTTAGGAATAAAGCCGAAGGGTATTGTACGCCCTCAACAAGAAAATTCTAAAATGAAAGACTTATATAAATGAAATAAAATACAGTAATGGCACTTATTTTTTTTTTTCAATTATTATTGTTCTCGTAATGACTCAATTATAAATTCAAAAGGTGTATAAATTAAACACACGATAATGTCAATCCTTGCATTTAACTTAATAAAAATTTATAAATACTTTAATAAGCACTTATTCAAATTATGGCTATGATGACTTAATACTTCACACATAGAATATTAAATTTGTTTAAAGATAAAAAGCGACAATTTTCATATAGTCGTATGTATGGTAAATACGCAAATAAAATGCAAATATTTTTAAAGTCAAACCTAAACGATATTGTTGTAAGTTAATTTCGAAATATTTTATTTGTTACATGTTTTTGGTTTTAACTTTTGAAAAAATAGCGCTTTTCAAGATGATCATCCGATCAGTTTTGTAAATTGCTTTGTGGTAGTTAACCGCAAATTTACACATGTTTACTTTTTGTAATTTGCTCTCAAATCTAACCAAAAGTTATGAGTATGTATGTTCAAAGTAATAATAATAAATTGAGACAAAAAAAGCGAAAAACAAACGTAACATTGTAAAGATATCATTAAAATGCTTTTGAAAGGCATTTCTGTTGAACTTTTTTATATAAACTTATGTGTAGTTGTTTATCGATCAGGTATAAATTTTAACGAGCTTCGATCCCCATTGTAGAAATTTTGTTTAAAATTATTTAATCATCCGTTCAGTTTATAATGAAACTACAAACAAATTTAAAGTCAATATTTAATTAAATACTTTTCAGTAAAGTAAAGTTAAAACAAAAAAATGCGAGAGATGAAACGAAAATTTATTTGTTCGCCAAAGAAATATTTATTTTTACTTTTTCAATAGTTAACGTATTATTTTTGGTGGTATTTATTTGTTTGAGTTATTTTAAATTGAACTACTTGTTTTTATAACCACTTCACCACGCTAATTCACAAAATAAACTATTTACAAATGTAAGGTTAGGATAATACTGGGGTAAATCGGGCTTCAATGTGATAGAGATATGGCCTAATATATGGAGACACCTCTAAAAAATGCTAAAAATTCAGTGTGTTTATAAGGTGTGGTCCGAAATGCTTTTTTTTTTGTCATTTTTAATAGCTGGCAACTCTACCAGCTGTTAATTGATATTTATAATTATTTTATAACGGAATAATAACAAGTGTCAAAAATACATGGAAGTCATATTTAAACAATAAGGTTTGAAGTATTCAAAATATTGTCGAAAAGAGAAAAAACGAAAAAAATAGGGGACATTTTTAATAAAAACAACACGCTATCATATAGTGAAGTAGCTCGTCGTGCCAAAGTGTCCAGACAGACAGCTAAAAATGTTATTTTGAAATTCGGAAGAGATTTTACTATTACACGTAGTGGTTTCAAAAATCCTGAAATTGTCAAAAAAGTTATAGGAGCCTGGAAAAAATCCCAACTTTTCTCAGAGCGATATCGCGTGAAAATTCGGAATCACTAAAACTCATGTGTTTCGGATACGACAAAAACTAAATCTTACCACTTTCACGGTAAAAAAAAAAAAAATCGTAATGAAAAAAGCTCACAATTTGTCAGAATAAGAGCCAGAAGGCTTTTACTTCAAAAATTTAAGAACTTTAAAGAACTTTACTAGCAGATTCCAGCCCTCGAAATTCGAGCGCAAATTCTAGGAAATTTTATTTTTTCATTAAATAAGGACCCTAAGGTATGCTTATCAATTATAGCCAATTCACAAATCAACACAAGAAAACAAACTCATTTTTATTACAAACACACTTAAATTTAAATTTAATAAACACACACATAGCATTGTATAATTTTATATATGTGTAAGTAGCAACTTTAAATGCAATTTACTCAAAATAAAAAAATTTCAAAATCTGTAAATCTGCAAATCGGCTAAAAAGAAATACCTATCAAATAATATACGTTTGGTCAAAAACGGGATAAAACGGTAGAACAAAACATCAGTCACAAGAAATTGCCTAGCCTATTAATATTAAAGATGGATGATGAAAGATATTACAACGCAAATTATTCGGAGCTACCAGGGCAAAGTTATTATGTGGCGGATAAAAAAGGTAATGGCCACAACAAATTTAAGTTAAGAAATTATCAGGATTTGAAAAAAAGAAATTCATGGTGTGGCAAGCTATCTCCTCTTGTGGCATGTTTGCTCGTGCAATAATAGTGAAGCGGAACATGGACAGCAAATTTCACATAAAAAATTACTTGGAGAAAGCGATTCATCCGCTTTATAATAAACATAAAGTTCCTCCAATTTTTTAGCCAGATCTAGCCAGCTGTCACTACAGTCAAAATGTTTTGCCCAGAGCTGCGACCAATTGAAAGAGCTGCAAATAACGTTAAAAATTTTAGTGTTCAATGGAAAAAAGCAGTTAACCACATTGGTAAAAGAGGTGTCCTAATTCTTATGCGACGCACAGTGGCTGAAAATCGTTTTTCATTGGCCAAAATTCTGTAACTTTTGAACCGATCAATATATTTAAGTAATATTTTAATGGAAATATATTTAGTTCAGCTCTACTCGGTTTATATTACATTAAAATTGATTGAGGACTTTTTAAGGCATTCTAGGTGAAAGTTGAACTTTTGATTTTTTTTTAACTTTTAGAGTGAAATATGTGTGTATTATTTTTTTATTTATTAAAAAGTTTAATATTTGAATTTTAATAATAATTATAAACAGTTTTTGTAATAATGGGATTTTTTTAATGTTACACTCAAAAAAATTTTTACAGTAAAAAAAATAGTAAAATCAACTGGAGATTTTGCTATTATTACTGAAAAATTGTCAAATTTGCAAATTTGTTTACACTCAAAGAATATTTACACTTAAAAAAAAACGTTAATAATATTATCTAAAAATCTTGCAATTACTACAGAAAAATTTATTATTTTTTGCTGTCAAATTTGATAATTTTAAAAAACATTTTAAAAATAAAAACTGCAATAGATTTTAATTGCTTTTGTAACAATGGTAGGTTCTGTTTATTATTATTTTTTTACTAATACTATGTTTTTCATACTTAAATAACAATGAAAGGCAATTATAATTATTATTCATTTTACTCAAATATTGATTGCAAATATTCCATATTTTGTTCTGTGTTATTTCTGTTCTTTAGTAGTTTTTTGACTGCTTCATCTAAATCCCGATGTTCCAATTTACATTGATTTCGAATACTTGAGATGAACGGATCTGACTTTACCAATAATAGATAAAATAGATCACTTTTGGAATTTTGTGAAATTTTTCTTGTTCCTTTTTCCTGAACTTCCTCTGATAGATCTTATGAACTGATGCCTACATATATCTACATGGGTACTTGGTTGCATATAATTTTGCGGTTTCCTTAGCACAATCTCCAAATTTTCTAGAGTCAATTTCTTCATTGCACGCAAGTACTTCTAGGACTATTTTTAATCTACTCCTGTTATTTCAAATACTGTTGCTGTATCTGAAAAGAAGATAATCCAAATGTATATGCATCAGTATTATCTAATGATTTTGTCGGGACTTGGTTTAATTGACTTGTTGTTGCTTGGATGCAGCCTTCATGTTAGTTAAAGCCTCACCTACTTTTCCATCTATCATTGTCAGCATTAATTGGTAGCTTTATTCAATTTGTTGCCCATCTAACTGTAATTTTAATCGCTGTAGTGTTGCAATTTGGGCCTTGATATCACTAACTTCTTTGTTAATGGCATCATGAGTTTCTTTTTTGAATTAAAATTTGATTGGCTTGCAGTATTTCGTAGAAGATGGTGTCTCATTTTTCCAAATATCCATTGTTTACGTTAACTATTATAAGCTATAAAATACCTAAAGCACAAATTTAATACACCATTTTATACGAGTACTTATACGGCTATTTAAATTATCGTAATTTGAATTTTTTTAGAGTAATTTCATTAAAATGAAAAAAGTGTTCTACCCACGGGTCGTCACGGGTGCAAAAGTATATATAGGGTTAAATAAGACACTTTCACCTTTCTCCAGGTGGTATATGTTTCTTGTTCCCTTTTGTTCCTTAGAAGTTAATCTGGATATATTAGCTACAAATTGGCGTTAAAATTTTAAAAATCGTTGACAAAAAAAAATCAGACTTTTGGCCAATGAAATCAAAATTTCAGCCACAGTGCGACGTGTTAAGAAAAAAGTGCGAAATTTCGCAAAGCATAACATAAAAAAAAAAAAATTCAAAAATACATAAAATATTAGAGTAAAATAGTACATAAACAAATCTGTGTTTGTTTAAGATAAGAATTTTGCAGCGTTTAAAAAATGACAAAAGTTCGGACCACACCTTATTAAGCTTATCAATTTGTTTATTTATGCAAATAATTTGTTTATATTTGTTTTAAATACATATTGCAATAAGTCCATACAGTAATATAATCATAAAACCGAGGTGTTTAGTAACATAAATTTTGTCAGTAAATAAAGAGGATTTTGGTATTTAAAAAATAAATGAAAGACGCTGCTGCTTTAACTAATAGAATAAAAGTCCGGTATTTAAATGTTCAAGCATTTATTTTTATATACATTTTCAGTTTATTTTAACAACAAAATATTTTCAGTGTATTTCCATAGAAATATAAAAATTTGTGAAATCAATATTAAATTTCTTTAACCTCACAAAATTATAAAATATTTTTTTGTAGCAATTTTTAATGAAATGTTATTTCTTGAAATAGAAATATGCTCTATGTACGAGGTTTTTAAGGTTTATAATAAATACTTTGTACTTGTCTTAAATTCAAAGGGATACAATCATCTTCTCTTGCATTTCTAAGAGATTATAATTTATAATTTCTAATACATATTGAACGAAGAGGAATATCATATTCATGACTGCCCAAAGAACTTTACCATGCAGATAGATTCAGTCGGACACTTTAACAAATTTATGATTAATTTATGATAGCTTTATAACTGCTCGATAATTGCTTAAATTAAACTATTTTGGTGTTGACTGGAACTTTATTGAAATTTTTTACTAATTTGAGGTCGCTGATTTCAAATCTAATCTCCATTGTTCTCCATTAGCTCGCATTTTTAAGTTACAGGTACTAATCGTATTTTTGACTTTTTTAAAATATTGTAATTTATTCCAAAACTTCAACGATATCTCTGAAACTACTAAGCAAATTTAAGCCAATCTAAGCACGGCTTAAAGATAATATTGTTTACGAATTTTGAATTTTTTTTTAAACTGAATATGGTGAACCGTTTTCAATGTGAATATAACGGTATATCGTGAAAAGTCGAGCTGATAGAAAAAAACCAAGTGCAGACTTGGGTTCAGCGTTCCAAATAATCTTAAAAACAATATTAATAATCTTAAAAACAATATTCAGTTCTTAATCAACAAAAACTTTGTTCCCTTGTGTAATTGATTAGTTTACAATTGATTTCTGACTTAAATTTTACAATGCTTATATACTAAAAATGTTCTTATGTTTAGTCAACAGAAATGTTCTTCAAAAATGTATATTATTAGTTCATGGTCATTAACCATATCGAAAAAATTTTAATTATTTTAAAAGTGTGCCAAATGCGTCCGGATTTCGATGAAACAAAATATTGAAACAAGAGACCCGTTTAATTTTGTGTTCTATATTTACAGTTTGGGTATGTCCATGATTTCAAGAAATTTGTTGTATTTTAATATAATTTTATTTAATGGATCTGTATACACTACAATACAGGGCATCACAAAAATAAATATGCGGCGGTCTTTTTGTATTGGAAGGTCAAAAAAGATAGGTCAATCGTAGTAACAAGTAAGAAATTATAGTCGGTCTAGACCGACTATACGATAACCTATACCATGATTTAGAGATCCTATCTCTTCGGTCCAACTAATTAGATATAGAAAATGAGCAGAAACCAAATTTGAGCGAAAAATTTCATATCGAGTGCTCTATTTATATGGGGACTAGGTCGAAAAATGGACCGATCCTGACCATATTTGGTAAAGTCACTTACATTTTGAAAAAACATATACAAACCAAATTTGAGAAAAATCTGTTCAATATTTTTGTTTTTTGATAGATTTAAGTGAAGATCGGGAAGCAGCTCTATATGGGGCCTACGACGAAGATTTGTCCTATAGGCATTATTTTTGGACTACTGATTAGTGGATATAATAAACACATACAAACCCAATTTGACTGAGATCTATATGATAATTTGGATCTTATGGCAATTTAAGTCGATTTCATAGGGGTCATTTGTATGGGGACTAGGTCTGAATTTGGACCGCATTTCACCAATTTCAATAGCGTTCATCCTATGGCCGGTAGAAGCTTACATACCAAATTTCATCATAATATATCCATATTTGCGACCTGTAGTTTGACTACAAGCTTTACATGGACACACAGACGGACGGACGGACATCGCTAAAACGACTCAGTAAGTGATTCTGAGTCGAACGGTATAATAAAAGATGGGTCTAGGTCAAATATTTTTGGTAGTTACAAACAGCAGCACAAAGTCATTATACTTAAACCACATAGTGGTATAGGGTATAAAAACGAAGGCAAATGCTACCGTTAGTCGCAATTTTTCTGCACTTTCATGTAAATTGTTCAAATAAACATTTTTCTCCATCCTCTCCTCAATCACAAGCATATTTCCAATCCCACTCGCTGCCATACACCAATTGCTGAACCATTGCCGAGCGACCAATTCGAGGATCAAGCTCCTAATTTACTTTCTCCACACTTTTTCACATCCAACTGAGCCAAATATATTAAATTTGCTCACATCGGAGAAAATAGCGGATCCCAAAAGCTTTGATCTAGGTTTTGGTGTTTTTGTTACAAAGTCAAGTCTTTTTGTTTTTGCTAACCAGCAGTATACAAAACACGATGAATGGGGGAGTTACATGTCTTGCCAGTTTTATCTTCAATTTCAGATTTACTTTGCAAGTAATAATTCCGTGCCTATTTTCGGCAGCCCTGTTCTTCGCTTGTTTTTTGTATTTCCTTTTTATACCCTATACCACTATATGGTTTGGGTATAATGACTTTGTGCTGCTGTTTGTAACTATCAAAAATATTTGACCTAGACCCATATTTTATTATACCGATCGAATCAGAATCATGATCTGATTCGATTTAACGATGTCCGTGCGTCCGTCTGTGTGTGCATGTAAAGCTTGTAATCAAATTGCAGGTCGCAAATATGAATATATTTTGATGAAATTTGGTATATAAGCTTTTATCGGCCATAGAATGAACGCTATTGAGAATCGGGCCATGTTCAGACCTAGCCCCCATACAAATGACCCCTTTGAAATCGACTTAAATTGCCATAAGATCCAAATTATCATATAAATCTTAGCAAATTGGGTTTGTATGTGTTTATTACATCCATTAATCAGTAGTCCAAAAATGATCCCTATTGGACAACTCTTAGTCATAGGCCCCATATAGAGCTGCTTCCCGATCTTCACTTAAATCTATCAAAAAACAAAAATATTGCACTGATTCTTTTCAAATTTTGTTTGTATATATTTTTGCAAAATACAAGAGACTTTGCCAAACATGCTCAGGATCAGTCCATTTTTGGGCCTAGTCCCCATATTCATATAGCATCTGATATGAACTTTTTTATATCTGCAGCCAAAAAAATTAATAAAAATCCCACTCAAATTTGGTTTATGCTTATTCTCTATACCCAGTTTGTTGGGCCTGAGAGATAGGGTCTCTAAACGCATGGTATAGGGTATAGGGTATCTTACTTGTTTTTATATAGTTCCATAACTATTAGTACCGTGGCATGGCTTTTATCAACAATTTCTGCAATTCACCGTTGACGTTGACGTTTGCTATCGTTGAATAATTTTATTATTCAATTATTCATATCTTCTGAAAGCTCATCTCCTCGATGAGCCATTTTTTAAATTATAATTGTTTATCGTTTTAATTAAAAAAATCATGCGAGTCCGATCACAGGGGAGATGTGTAAACATCTAGTAATTAAAAATTTTTTTTGACGCAGAAAGCGTCATTTATAGCACTCAACTGCAGGGGCTGTGCTAATATATTATTATTGAAATATATTATTATTATTATATATTATTTCAACCGGTGAATTTTGAAATTTTCATTTCTCGTTTTTCGTTTTTCATTTTTCATTTTTAGTTTCTCATTTTTCATTTTTTATTTTTATTTTTTATTTTGTTATTTTTTATTTTTTTTATTTATTTTTTATTTTTAATTTTTAATTTTTAATTTTTAATTTTTAATTTTTAATTTTTAATTTTTAATTTTTAATTTTTAATTTTTAATTTTTAATTTTTAATTTTTAATTTTTAATTTTTAATTTTTAATTTTTAATTTTTAATTTTTAATTTTTAATTTTTAATTTTTAATTTTTAATTTTTAATTTTTAATTTTTAATTTTTAATTTTTAATTTTTAATTTTTAATTTTTAATTTTTAATTTTTAATTTTTAATTTTTAATTTTTAATTTTTAATTTTTAATTTTTAATTTTTAATTTTTAATTTTTAATTTTTAATTTTTAATTTTTAATTTTTAATTTTTAATTTTTAATTTTTAATTTTTAATTTTTAATTTTTAATTTTTAATTTTTAATTTTTAATTTTTAATTTTTAATTTTTAATTTTTAATTTTTAATTTTTAATTTTTAATTTTTAATTTTTAATTTTTAATTTTTAATTTTTAATTTTTAATTTTTAATTTTTAATTTTTAATTTTTAATTTTTAATTTTTAATTTTTAATTTTTAATTTTTAATTTTTAATTTTTAATTTTTAATTTTTAATTTTTAATTTTTAATTTTTAATTTTTAATTTTTAATTTTTAATTTTTAATTTTTAATTTTTAATTTTTAATTTTTAATTTTTAATTTTTAATTTTTAATTTTTAATTTTTAATTTTTAATTTTTAATTTTTAATTTTTAATTTTTAATTTTTAATTTTTAATTTTTAATTTTTAATTTTTAATTTTTAATTTTTAATTTTTAATTTTTAATTTTTAATTTTTAATTTTTAATTTTTAATTTTTAATTTTTAATTTTTAATTTTTAATTTTTAATTTTTAATTTTTAATTTTTAATTTTTAATTTTTAATTTTTAATTTTTAATTTTTAATTTTTAATTTTTAATTTTTAATTTTTAATTTTTAATTTTTAATTTTTAATTTTTAATTTTTAATTTTTAATTTTTAATTTTTAATTTTTAATTTTTAATTTTTAATTTTTAATTTTTAATTTTTAATTTTTAATTTTTAATTTTTAATTTTTAATTTTTAATTTTTAATTTTTAATTTTTAATTTTTAATTTTTAATTTTTAATTTTTAATTTTTAATTTTTAATTTTTAATTTTTAATTTTTAATTTTTAATTTTTAATTTTTAATTTTTAATTTTTCATTTTTCACTTTTAATTTTTCATTTCTTATTTTCTATTTTTCATTTTTCGTTTTTAGTTTTCCTTTTTTCATATTTCATTTTCATTTTTTATTTTTTATTTATTATTTTTTTTTTATTTTTTATTTTTAATTTTTTATTTTTAATTTTTTATTTTTAATTTTTAATTTTTAATTTTTAATTTTTTATTTTTTGTTTTTAATTTTTTTTTTAATTTTTAATTTTTAATTTTTAATTTTTAATTTTTAATTTTTAATTTTTAATTTTTAATTTTTAATTTTTAATTTTTAATTTTTAATTTTTAATTTTTAATTTTTAATTTTTAATTTTTATTTTTCATTTTTCACTTTTAATTTTTCATTTCTTATTTTCTATTTTTCATTTTTCGTTTTTAGTTTTCCTTTTTTCATATTTCATTTTCATTTTTTATTTTTTATTTATTATTTTTTTTTTTATTTTTTATTTTTAATTTTTTATTTTTTATTTTTAATTTTTTATTTTTAATTTTTAATTTTTAATTTTTTATTTTTTGTTTTTAATTTTTTTTTTAATTTTTTATTTTTCATTTTTCGTTTTTCATTTTTCATTTTTCTTTTTTCATTTTTCATTTTTTATTATTCATTTTTAATTTTCAAACAGGTTATTACATATCATAATTTTTTCACGAATACAAACATAAGTCACACTGATTTTGCCTTACGTCGTTCTTACATGTTACGCTGTTTTTGTGATTGTATGTATTGTGAAATAGAAATTTACACCCCTGCGCGTATAGATCACATCAAAATATGCGTTTTGATAATAAAAATCACAATTTCTTGTTTTTCGCGGAGCTGAATCACTTGTAACAATACTCAACTTAGACGTGAGACGTGATTTTTGCTGCTCCATAAAAATATTACGGCACATGATAACGGAATATTTCCTTGCCATCATGTCTAATACATTTTGTTATTATTGTTTATATTATTTGTGTTATTGTAAAAAAAGCACATACTGATTTATGTGATACACTGCAATTAATTTATTTGAAAGTTTTTGAAATCAATGTTAAATAATAATTTAGGGGTTCCCACTATTCGAAAATTCTCCTAATGACTTTTTGTCGTGGTTGATGTCCTCTAATTAAATAATTCAAATTTGTAACAACTTTTTAATCACTGGTATTAACGGTTTTGTGAAAACATTGGAGCCTAAATCTGAAATTTTATTGAATATTTACAAATCAGAAATTCAATAAAGAATGCCTTAAGAAAAACACCATAAGTAATGAAACGTTACAATGAAATAAAAATCAAACAACAAATATATAATTTGTATTTGTACAATTTATGCTGTTTATTTCTACATATTTTTTTTTGTTTAAATTGATTAGTATCTTAACTCTTATTCTGCTTTATATATTTTTCACAATTATTTCCGTTTTTTTTTTTACTTTTCAGGAAATCCAATGCATATTATAAGATCATAAATTATGTATGCATCAAGTGGAACACTACTGTTTTGTTGTTTGTTGTGTTGTTCTGTTGTTTTTTTTTTTTTTTTTTTTTTTTGTTAATTTTTCACATTTCATCTAACATTATGATTAATGTGTGGGAATTGTGTTCCTCTACACTAAACACTTAAAAGACTTTAGTTAAGAGACGTAAAGTAAACAAAACAAGTGAAATTGAAGCTATTTTGAATTCATCATCCAGAACATTTAAACAAAAGAAACTAAATTTCAATTTCATATTGCAAAGACAAGCAAAATAGAGTCATAAATATATTTAGACAAAAATGTAAAAAAAAAACAAAAACACTCCCACGCTGTGCAGGCGCTCTATGAACATGAAATTTTTTAGTTTCATATTTTATGTTTATTTCGTTTTTTTTTTTTATAAATTTTTTACAAATTGTTAACGATGCTGCTTGTAGTAGGTTTTATAATTTTTAAAGAATGTGATAGAGTTGGCAAGTGTATGACTTTCGAAAATTATTATTATTATTTTTATTTTAGAAGCTATATCATTTTTTTTTTTTGCTTGGAATTTGTATTTTCTATGATTTTGTTTTTTTTTTCAAGTGAAAGTGATATTGCTTACACAGTTACACACGCTCGTAGATACACCATCTTCAAATCTACTTGTTCCTGTTTCTGTTTTACCGTCAAATACAAATTTTGTTAAACAAAGCATAATTATTTTTTAGATAACATTTTGTTATTGTTAACTTATGATGGATGTTGAGATACCGAAGCAAATGTTTTTTGTTTATGTTTTAACCTACCATGGGGATGCTTTATTTTATCTCTAAAGTTATCAAAAACGTAATCGAAATTGAAAGTGTATTCTACATTGTTGTGGTACGAGTATTCACATATTTATGTTTTTATTGTGTTATTTAATATTAATTAATTTTGGAAAATCGAGAAAGTGTCTTTATTTATAAAATTGTGTAATTTGTGAAAATTAAAAGCGGTAAAATATTATTCCATTTTGTTTCGGTACTTTTAACATGTGTTAGGGAGTTGAATTATTGATATTGCTCTAATCAGGGCTGACTCTGATTCCGACTTCATCCGCTGACACTTACTCCAAATCTTACTACGATGATGCCAGTGAATCAATATAACATTTATTTTTTGAAATATTTCATTTAATTTTATTAATTCTTTTAATAATAAACAAAATACGATAAGATCGGACACTTAAAATAAAAAAACTTCAAATAAAATAAAACTTCAAATGGCAAATCTAAAATAAAAAATAATTTTGTCTTTAAAAATATGATAGCCTCGATAATATCTGACTTAATTGATACTCTGAAATCGGATCTGATAATTTCCTGTTTGAAATTAAAAAATTAAAAATGAAAAATTAAAAATAAAAATGAAATAATGCAAAACGAAAAACTAAAAATGAAAAATGAAAATAAAAATAAAAAATAAGAAATGAAAAATTAAAATGAAAATAATAAATAAAAAAAAAATGAAAAATAAAAAATGAAAAAAAAAAAAAAATGAAAAATTGAGGAATAAAAAATGAAAAACAAAAAATGAAAAATAAAAAAATGAAACCGAAAAATGAAATATTAAAAATAAGAAAATGAAAAACGGAAAATGAATATTGAAAAACGAAAAATGAAAAATGAAATATAAAAATGATAAATGAAAATTAAAAAATGAAAAATGAAAAAAAAAAAATAAAAATCAGAAATAAAAAATGAAGAACAAAAACGAAAAAAAATAAAAATGAAAAATAAAAAATTAAAAATAAACAAGTAAGAAAATTATAGTCGGTCTAGACCGACTATACGATACCCTATACCATGCGTTTAGAAGCTCTATCTCTTAGGCCCAACTAACTGGACATAGAAAATAAGCAAAAACCAAATTTGAGTGGGATTTTTATTAATTTTTTTTGGCTGCAGATATGAAAAAGTTCATATCGGATGATATATCTATATGGGGACTAGGTCCAAAAATGGACCGATCCTGATCATGTTTGGCAAAGTCTCTTTTATTTTGCAAAAATATGTACAAACAAAATTTGAGAAGAATCAGTGCAATATTTTTGTTTTTTAATAGATTTAAGTGAAGATCGGGAAGCAGCCCTATATGGGGTCAAAGGGATCATTTTTGGACTACTCATTAGTGGATGTAATGAACGCATACAAACGCAATTTGAGTAAGATCTATATGACAATTTGGATCTTATGGCAATTTATGTCGATTTCATATGGGTCATTTGTATGGGGGCTAGGTCTGAACATGGACCGATTCTCACCAATTTCAATAGCGTTCATGCCATGGCCGATAAAAGCTTATATACCAAATTTCGTCAAAATATATTCATATTTGCGACCTGCAGTTTGATTACAAGCTTTACATGGACACACAGACGGACGGACGGACGGACATTGTTAAATCAACTCAGAAAGTGATTCTGATTCGATCGGAATAATTAAAGATGGGTCTAGGTCAAATATTTTTGGTTGTTACAAACAGCAGCACAAAGTCATTATACCCAAACCACATAGTGGTATAGGGTATAAAAATTAAAAATGAAAAACGAAAAATTAAAAATTGAAAAATTAAAACTAAGAAATGAAAAATAAAAAATAAGAAATGAAAAATGAAAAACGAAAAACGAAAGATGAAAAATGAAAAATTGAAAACTAATAATAAAAACGAAAAATGAAAAATGGAAAATGAAGAATGAAAAATAAACAAGTAAGAAATTATAGTCGGCCTAAACCGGCTATACGACTATACGGGATTATTTTTGGACTACTGTTTAATGGATATAATAAACACATACAGACCCAATTTGACTGAGATCTATGTGATAATTTAGATCTTATGGCAATTTATGTCGATTTCATAAGGGCCATTTGTATGGGGAATGGCTCTGAATATGGCCGGTAAAAGCTCCAACCAAATTTCATTAAAATATATTCATATTTGCGACCTGCAGTTTTATTACAAGGTTTACATGGAAACATAGACGGACGGAAGGACCGACATCGCTAATCGACTCAGAAAGTGATTCTGAGTCGATCGGTATAATAAAAGATGGGTCTAGGTCAAATATTTTTGGTAGTTACAAACAGAAGCACAAAGTCGTTATACCCAAACAACATGGTGGTATAGGGTATGAAAATGAAAAATGAAATATGAAAGATAAGAGATGAAAAATGAAAAATAAAAAATTAAAAAATTAAAAATAAAAAAAAAAAAATGAAAAATAAAAAATTAAAAATGAAATGAAAAAATGAAATGTGAGAAATATAAAATGAAAAATAAAAAATGGAAAATAAAAAATTAAAAATGAAAAACCAAAAATGAAAATTGAAAAATGAAAAATAAAAAAAAAAATGAGAAAAGAAAAATAAAATAAGAAATGAAAAATAAAAAATGGAAAAAAAAAATGAAAAATGAAAAACCAAAAATGAAAATTGAAAATGAAAAATAAAAAATAAAAAATGAAAAAAGAAAAATAAAATAAAAAATGAAAAATAAGAAATTAAAAACAAAAATAAAAAATTAAAAATAAAAAATTAAAAACGAAAATTAAAAATAGGAAATGAAAAATAAAAAATGAAAAATTAAAAACGAAAAAGGAAAACCGAAAAACAAAAAACGAAAAATGAAAAAAAAGATGAAAAATGAAAAACGAAAATTTAAAAATGAAAAATAAAAAATGAAGAACGAAAAACGAAAAATGAAAAAAAAAACAATGAAAAATAAAAAATAAAAAATAAAAAATGAAGAACGAAAAACGAAAAACGAAAAATGTAAAAAAACCATGAAAAATAAAAAATAAAAAATGACAAATGAAAATGAAAAAATGAAAAATAAAAAATGATAAATGAAAATTAAAAATGGTAATTAAAAAATGAAAAAAAAAATGACAAATCAGGAATAAAAAATGAAGAACAAAAAATAAAAATAAGAAATGAAAAATGAAAAGCGAAACATTAAAAATGGAAAAATCAAAAATAAGAAATGAAAAATGAAAAATAAAAAATGAAAAATGAAAAACGAGAAATGAAAAAGAAAGATGAAAAATAAATATTAAAAATTAAAAA
Source organism: Cordilura impudica (assembly GCA_963682025.1). Taxonomy (NCBI): domain Eukaryota; kingdom Metazoa; phylum Arthropoda; class Insecta; order Diptera; family Scathophagidae; genus Cordilura; species Cordilura impudica. Next base: position 3,165,288 of record OY821520.1, on the reverse strand, counting down.
TGAAAAAAAAATGAGAATTGAAATTAAAAAATGAAAAGTGGAAAATAAAAAATGAAAAACGAAATGAAAAAATGAAAAGTGAAAAATAAAAAATGAAAAATTAAAAATATAAAAGGAAAAATGAAAAATGATAATTGAAAAATAAAATAAAAAGCGAAAAATTAAAATTGAAAAATTAAAAATAAAAAATGAAAAACGAAAAATGAAAATTGAAATAATAAATAATAATAAATGTTTTTATATATTAGCAGAGCCCTGCAGTTGGTTGCTATAAGTGATACATTGATACGCTTTCTGTTTGATTTTAAAAAAGTGGCATACAAAAATCTTTAATTACTTAATTACTTTAATTACTTTAATTACTTCCCTGCGGTCTGACCCGCATGATTTTCTTTTTGATAAATTTGAAGAACAGTCAAATTTCTCCTTCTCCTACCTACCTCCTTTAATGTCTGGTAAAAGTCTATTTACAATGTAGCAAAGACTGTTGCAGTTTTTAAGTTTTTTTGGACTGCTCGTCTTAATTTTTTTCAAAATCATGTGTATACGTTATATATATTATATATAATTTTTAAAAAAAAAAAAAAAAAAAATATAAAATATAATAAATATTTGAAGTTCAAATTAATTATTTGTATTTGAAACTATATTCCACTTATATTTACAGTTTTCAATGTAATTCTTTTTCTTTTTTTTTTAAATTAGAAATTAACTAAAACACCAGACCTATAATATATAATATGAACTTTAATATTTTATAACACAAACAAATCAGTTTTAATTTTATGTTGGATATTGTTCAAATTCAATTAAATTAACCACAGACCTTACAAAACCTACAAGCATCCATTTTCAACTTGATCCAGTTTTGCTAATACAATTTAGACTCTTGCCCGCACTAATAAATAAAATTGCAAAATAATTTAAATTATAACAAAACTTTTATATTATTTAATTTAAAATCTACTTATTCATAGTGATCCGTTAAATATTACGTCGCCTAGTTTGAAGAATTTTTTTGGCAATTTTTTTAAAAATTATTTGAATTTTTCGTGCACGTGCAATAACGAACTCCGACTCCGACACCACAGCCCTGGCTGTAACAATTTCTCTATTGAATTAAGATAAAAAGAATTTTTTAGAAATCGATATCAAAAGCAAAAGGCAACTTTAGAATTTTTGTAATGATTTCTGCTAATGCACAGTGGGGTGGACGGTATGCAAAGCGGCGATTAATTAAGGGAGGTGTTAATTTTATTGATGGTCATTCATAAATACATAAATATACATAAAAAATAAGTAGAACACCAATTTTTTTTAAACCTGTTAGGAGCTTTTTTGTTTTTTGTGCAAAATGTTCTTATATCAAAAATTTCGCTGTAATTTTGGAATGAAAAGCGATAAATAAGTACATAAATTAAATTGAAAATTAGAGCATACTTAGTGTGCTTTTAGGAAAAAAATATGGGTATTTCTACTGGGACCAAAAATTAAAATGCTAATAAAGAACTTATTTTTTCTAACACTATATTAAAAAAAATGTCCAACTTTTTATAATATAATGTAATTGGAGCTTATCGCAGTTGTTATTGTGAGAAAATGGCCTGAAAGCTGCAAATACATTTTTTCTTGCACTTAGTTACTTTTAATGGCATTTTCTCTTTAGAATTTATAATTAAAATATTTTTAAATAATGTTTATGTATATATAAATTAAAATTATAAATAGGAAGTTTTTGGTAGTTAATGCAATTTTGAGTTGAAATTAATTGAATTGATCTGTATTACAAACATAACAGGAAAATTTGTCGTGCTATATTTGTCGCGTGCTAAATAATACTAAAGGTTATAAAAAAACGTATGGCAATATTTCAAAATTTTGGGCACAGGTGAAGCGAATTTAACGAAAAACTTCCAAAGTTGTTGCTGATGAAAGAATGTTTACTTGTTGGATCAAAGCAGTTAGAAAAGTTGGGGAAAGAAGTGCGCAATTCCTAGTGAGGGGTTTGAAGGCTAGAATGCGTAAATACGTAAGATCACCGATCGAAGATTAATTTTTTTTTAGTATTTAAAAAAATTATACTTTTGTTGTTATTATGTGATATGAATTTCAAAAATATGGATAAAATAATATGTAAAATTTTTTTCGTAAGCATTCTTTATTTATTCAATACCCAAGGGTTTTTAACCAATGTCAATGTAAAATATTTTTTTTTTTTTTAAATAGTATATAAGTAAATCCTAATATCTATGTATGTATATGTCATAACTAGAGCATGTCCAGATTACAAATAATATTTTGTGTCTTACGTCTTTTGTTGCCAAAAGAAACTTTTACGGCAACATTTCTAATCCAAACAACATCAAGTCTCTCTATCTTCGATGTTTATTTTCTTAAAGCATTCTTATCGATGCACAGAGAGGCCATGCGCTTACACACTCACACTATCTGCAGCCACATACAAACATACTCACTCGACAAACCAAGCAGTACGTGTTTATTATACAATCAATAATTTCATAACGGTTTCGTTAATGGTAACAGACCGCTTAAATTATAGAAAAATAGATAAAGAAACAACTTCTCTTAAATCGCCACTCGTCTGTGAAAGTTGTTTTTTTTTTTTTTGGTTTTTCTTGTTGCACGCAGGAGCATCTTAAACCAGAAATAATTGCTGACACAAGTGGTGAGCCAGCCAAGCTTTGTGGAATTTAGAATGTTGTTGTTCATTATGTCTTTGAATAAATGTTGATAAGTTTAAAAGATGCAAGGATTTTTAATGAGAAACATTTATTTAATTTATTGTATGTAACAGTTGCATAAAAATCTAAATGTATCATTAAATATCGTAAGAGAAATTGGAAATATTTTAAAATCTCTTGAAAGTTTATAAATTGATGAGGGTTGCTGACTCGCCCCGAAGCAGCTGTATACAACCTGTCTTCAAGAATATAGATATACTTTGTTGCTGTAATTAAAGTGAAAACATTTGATGGTTATCGTGACAATTCATTATTTTTTTTTTTATTTAAAAAAAAGAAAAATAATAAATTTGTACATAAACTTATTGTTAGATGCATATGAAGTATTCAATTAAACACCCACATTATAGTTTTTCGACTGACTAAATAATTTTACTCGTATGTGTCTTATCTTCGACGAGTCATATTTTTTTGCTAGAAAACTTTCGTGTTTGTCATTTTTTTTTGTAGTGAATGTACCTAAAGATGTTTTAACTTAAGATTTTAATTTAGTGAAAAGTTTTTTACTACCTCAGTGTGTTCTGCACTGATTACGTTCCATATGAAGAATTCTAGCCCCTGCAGTTGCAGTTCCAAGTACGAGTACTTACAATGAAGTCATAACGATTATCCAATAATCCCAGCAAAAACTAAACAAAGTAATTCAAAACAAAGTAATACCCACTGCTGATATCTCCTTTAAAATAAATTTTCTTCTAAACAACAACCGAAAATGTTCATAAAATATTATTTAAAATGTTTAAATAGATTATTTACCACTTGAAATGCAGTTTGTGCTAGCTCTGTTTATATTTTATTTATTCAATTTACTTTTTTTTCAATTAGTTTTTAATTGTCGGTATGCTTGCTTGAACAAAATACAAAATAACACAGCAACAAAGTAGTAGATTGCTTAAGCCAGTCATTTGTTACCAACAATAGCTCAGTAGGTAGATCGCTAGATGCAAGAAACCCAAATTCGTCACATGATTCAAGATTTGTTTAATTTTTTAAATTAAAATGAAAAAAAAAAAAAATACGATTTTAACAGATGCAAAAAAGCATACTTTTCACTTGTTAAAAAGAAATTGCGAAACTTCAAAAGAGAATACAAGCCAATGTTAAATTCAAATATTGGTAAACAATTTTTTTTTGCTAGATATAGTTCCAATATGGCTGCTACAGGTTGATAAATATACATACACTACGAAATTAATAACACAGTGCAGAGTCCATTCCGAGGGTAAGAAATTCCAAGTTAGCGTGGAAGGCAAAGCCAGTATAATAAAACCTACATATGTTATTTTGATGTTTCTCTGCTTAGTTTTTCAGCTATAAACCAAGAACGATGGATGATTTCTCATTTAATTCTTCATTCTTGACATTTCTGACTCAGTGTAATTTATGGACCTACAAAGTTCCGAGCTCTCACTAGCACAGAAAACCGGATATTTCATAATAAATATTTACTATATATGAGCGGTACCACACACAGTGAGATCGCTTCATACATTTCTTGGAAAAAAGTATAAGAGCTCGTAGAACATTGAAATTTGGGCCAGAGCCTTTAATCAATTCAATCAAGAAAAATATAAAGTTACGTTCATATTGACCACGCCCCCCGCCCATATAACCCGAAAAGATTTTTTCGCATCAAATTGTTGTTTACCAAAAGTCATGAAACTTGGAAAAGTCATCAGTGTTATGAAGTTGAGATATCTGGAGAGTTTAATGGAATTCGGACAGGCTCATCGCCCACAGCCCATATACCCGAAAATGATTTTTTTCAACCCGAATTTTTGTTTTTCCATTAAAAGTCTTCTGACTTGGCACAAGTCATCAGTGTTATGACGTTTAGATTTCTGGAAAGTTTTACGGAAATCTGACACGCCCATCGCCCACAGCCCATATACCCGAAAACGAATTTTTGGATCCGAATTTTTGTTTCTCCATTAAAAGTCTTCTAATTTGACTCAAGTTATCAGTCTTATGGAGTTGAGATATCTGTTGAGATATGGAGTTGAGAGTTTCATTGAAATCGGCCACGCCCCCCGCCCTATAACCCGAAAAGGTTTTTTCGCCGCAAATTGTTATTTATCAAAAGTCATGAAACTTTACACAAGACATCAATGTTATGGAGTTGAGATATCTGGAGAGTTTCATGGAAATCGGACAGGCTCATCGCCCACAGCCCATATACCCGAAAATTAATTTTTCGACCCAAAGTTTTGTTTTTCCATTAAAAGTCTTCTAACTTGACTTAAGTTATCAGCGTTATGGAGTTGAGATATCTGGAGAGTTTCATGGAAATCGGCCACGCCCATCGTCCACAGCCCATATAACCCGAAAAGATTTTTTCGCTTCAAACTTTTTCTTTATCAAAAGTCATAAAACTTGGAACAAATCATCAGTGTTATGGAGTTGAGATGAGTTTCATCAAAATTGACCACGCCCCCCTCTCCGCCCCCCTCCAAAATGTTTTTTCTTTACCAAAAAGTCATGAAACTTTACACAAGTCATCAATGTTATGGAGTTGAGATATCTAGAGAGTTTCATCAAAATTGACCACACCCATCGCCCCCCGCCCATATAAACCGAAATGATTTCTTCTCTTCAAACTTTTATTTCTTTACCAGAAGTCATGAAACTTGGCACAAGTTATCCGTGTTATGGAGTTGAGATATCTGGAGAGTCTCATGGAAATAGGATACGCCCATCGCCCGCATCTCATATACCCGAAATTGAAATTTTTGGACCCGAATTTTTGTTTCTCCATTAAAAATCTTCTAACTTGACTCAAGTTAACAGTATTATGAAGTAAAGATGTTTGCAAAGTCTTACAGAAATAAGCCATGCCCACCGCCCATATAACCCAGAAAAAAAAAAATTTTTTTTTTTAAATTTTGTTTTTGTAATTTGGCTTAAAAAAAAGAGCTGAAACAAGATAAATGATACACTAACAGAGGTACCTGAAAGTTTCAATGCTATTAAATCGAATGCAGTGGGCCTTGATAAGATACACCCCAGATCTATAAAAATGATTTTACCATGGATTGTCCATTTCATAATGTATTTGTTTAACTCCATAGGTCATTACTAGCATCTTTCCAATGAAGTGGAAACAAGTAACGAATACCGGCCGATTGCAATTCTTTCATATCTCTCAAAAGTTATCGAGCACCTTTTGCACAGACAGACTTTAGGTATTTAAAAGACAACAACTTACGTACAGAGCTTCAATCCGGTTTCAGACCCCAACATAACAGCTTTATCTGGTGCAGCTAAAACGAATTCTGATGTCCCGATTTTAGACCAGTTTGTCTGTCTGTCTGCCATGGGGCAACCCCATTCCCCCTCATGCAACTGCTCTGAAACTTGGCCCATAGTCTTGTTGTGACTACAGATTAATTTTGGGGTAGTCACTCAGAATCACGCATAGTCACGGAGTGATCTAAAAGTTATTTACCCTCATCCGATCGATCTTTTTTAATAACATAACATAGTCAAGGCGTATGATTATTATTTATTAGCAGAGTAGAAGATACGTATTCGTATGAGTCAGCCCAATTCTAAACAAAAAATGGTGATTTTTTGAAATGTTTGTATGGGAAGTGTGCCACTGACATGGGTGGGTCGGCCCTCCAAAGTAAGGGGGGTCGATCCTACATTTGAACTCGATTGGGGCACTCTAAAAGGGTCAAAGTGAGACAGACAGACAGACAGGTCAAAAGTCGGGACATCAGAATTCGTTTTAGAGGTATGGTTCCTCGGGCAAAGTTTCTTTTTTTGATCCCTAGAATACGATTTTCCTTGTCACTTGGGTGACTTTTTAAATCGACGCGCCCTAATCTGCACCTAATAAGATTTTTAATTATGTAGATAAACGGTGGATCGTAATACAGTTTAAAGATCAATACCAGTAATAGAAAACGTAGAATAGAGTTGTCTTGTCTATCGTTCGTGTTATACAAACAAAATAAACTTGGTACTCGATTGTTTTTTCTTTCTTCTTTTTCTTTATAAAAAAACATTGTCTAACTTATCAGTTAAAATTATTAAATTAATTAATAGAGAAATATATTTGATTTTTTAAATTTAAAAGGGAAATCTTATGTTGTATGAATATTCATTTGATCCGTTTTTAATAAAAAAAACAACAGAATTGAAAAATTATTATATTTTTTGAATGCCGACCTGCCCTTAAAGTAATAATAATGTTAAAAGATTCTTTCAAATCTTCGCAATTTTGAACAGTTATTAATTTGCATAAATTAAAACAAAACAAAAAAAAAAAAAAAAAAAAAAATATTGCTTATCTTAATTTTTTCCATTTCATTATGTTTTACTGTCGTTTCTATTTGGTATGTTCGTGTATGTCTGTCTGTTGCTTTTTGCTGTATTTCTATTACTATATATTTTTTTCTTTTTTGCTTGACTAACTGTTTGACTTTTATAATCTTTTTCTGTTGTTTCGCTTCTTCTCTTTTTTTATTTTTTAACAAAAATTAATATATTACTGTAATGACCTACTTTAACTACAGAAATCTGTATGTATGAATTTGTATAAGGTGAAGACTATTTAGGCCTTAATTCCAGTTCGTAGAAACATTTTTGTCATTTTTGTTGAACTTTTCTTACGAGCGTTTACAAAGCGAAACAAAGTGATTTAAAATTCGAATTAGAAATTTATTTTATGTTTATTTAGTTAGCAAATTAATACTTTTCTGACCTCAGCATTTTTAGCTTTACGCAATATTCTAACCTACTACACCGTGAATTAATTTTTTAACACAGAACTTGTTAGGGCGTCCGAAAGTAGTGCTCTGCCTTCTGGCCCTTCAAAAGACTTTTTTTTAATTAATTTTTTTAATTAAACAAAAAATTCAATAAAACTCTTAGGCAATCCTTTTCAAAGGTCTTTGGCCACTGACATCAGAACTGCCCGATCAATTTGCTCTTCAATTTTTAGGTTACGATTTCTTGAAAAACTCATGCAATGGTGAAATGATAGTTTTGTGTTAAAAATTGTAATATCGAAATATAGCAACAAATCTTGTTTTTTTTTTGCATTTTGATATGCATTCGATATGATGTAACAAGATTTTAGCAAATTATACTCTTGTCACAGGTTCTGTAGTTTCGAAGTAATATCTAGTTTACAAACAGCACTTGTCAATGTCCATAATTATTTTAAGAAATGGAAAATTCCAATCAACACCCTAAAACATAAGCCATTTATTTCTCAAGAAGAAAAAATTGCTTCTACCTCTACAGTCAATTATTTTCAATAATAATGAAATTCCTTGGTCCAATAGAGTAAAGTATCTTGGAGCAATATTAGGCCCAAAGCTTAAATTTAGTGATCATATACCATATATTAAAAATAAAATAAATAATGTAAAAATATTATTGTATCCCCTCATAAATAGAAACTCCAAACTTAATATCGAAAACAAAAGATTATTATTTACATCAATTTTTCACTCCATAATGTTCTATGCAGTACCACTTTGGTCTACGGCTGCGCAGTGTCACATCAACAAACTACAAGTCGCTCAAAATAAACTTCTTAAACTATTATACAATTTACCTGGGCACTATCCAACCCAAAGAATGCATACTTTGCCAATGTTGAGCTCGTAAATATTAAAATCAACAGGCTCACCACAAACTTAAACTCCCGATGTATTAACTCGGAATTTTTTCACATCAATGAGATAATCTCATCATAATTTTGCCTACTTATAAGTTGTAAATCCTTTTTATTAAAAATCTAAAATCTAAAAAAAAAAAAAATAAATAAGTGGTTTTTTGAAAATTTTCTCCCTACATAAAAATATTAAAATTTCATTTTTAAGTAGAAAATTAACGAGTTGTCCTAACCTCTTTATAAATACTGTTATATCTTTATAATTGAAAAAAAAAAAAAATTTAAAATTTAAAAGAGCAATTATTTTTGAAATTTGAACGGGTTTGCAAAAGGTATTCAGAAATTGATGAAATTCGGTAACATTGTTTGCTTTGGTAACCTAAAAAAAAAAAATCGAAAAAAAATTTTAAAAATCACAAGATGGCGGAAAAATCCAGCTCGGAAAATGGAGGAGGATTTTTTTTAAACGGCTGTGTCTTTTGAACCGTTAGTTCGATTCTGGTAATTTTAACAGTTTTGAGTAAGAAAAAGATTATGTTTGGTACAAAAAATTATTTAAAAAAATATTTATGTTATATTATTAAAAAATTTTCGGGAAAGTTTTAGAAAATGTGCTTTTTCAAAAAAGCTTTGTGTCCAAACTTTTTGAAATTTTTTTCAGAGATAGCCTAAAATATGCTACATTAATGGTATAAATTACACGATCTACACTTTTTAGGTTTTTGAAATGTTTGTATTTTAGCAAGGATATATTTGAAGATATTAAATAAAAACATGAAATATTTATTTGAAAATTTTTATTTTCTTAAAAGTCAAGTCTGAGGAACTATACCGAACATTTAGCACATTATTTTCAGATGCTGATGGTATAAATGAGTGCCATTTATGTGTACCTTTAATAGTTATTGGCTTATACTTTGAATAGCGCTCTTCCAATTCGCGATCACAGCATCTATATTCATCGGCAGTAACATATATGAATTGTATGTCTGTACGTGAGGTAACGAGCCATTCATACAATGTTTTTGGGTCGGTGATTGTATTTTCGTACCCCATTCTTAGCACTTGTTCCCTTGCCATACGCTTCACAGTGCCTCCAACTCCATCACACGGCCCTTTTCCATGGGAAGTCCCAAAAAAATGCCACTCTGCTTCCATTCTAAAATCGTCTTTGTGGAGTCTTAGATTCAGAAAATTTTTCTTATTTTTATATTGTGAGCCTGCACCATTCGTAAAATAAATGATTTTCTTTGTTTTACCCGGAGTGCTCTCTACACCGCGAATAAATGCGTTCAATTTTCTCAAGAAAAGATGTACTGCATTTGCATCATGAATCATTTCATCGGATATAACAACCATACTGTGATGGACTAGCAGTGATTTTGAATCTCGATGATAGACTACAAATGGGTGCACTGTTGCTTGTAAATTGCTCCAATGAAAAGATTGAACCTACATAACCCAAAGTTGATGATATGAACAATTAAACATAATGAATGACTTAATGATTAATTCTAAAAATTACCTCATTCGCATGTAAAAAAGAAAAATTTTTAGCAAAATCTCCAACTACCAGAACTTCATCTGGTTGTAAAACAGATTTTCTGTACTTTAAGTATTCAATTTGAGATTTTGAGATATAATGATGATATGAAAATTTTGCAAGCTGATCAAAAAAGTATTCGCATAATTGGTTAACCGGTTTGAGGATTATATTCAAGTTGCAAAGATCTGTTGTTGTCCATCATTTGATTGCGATATACTCATTCTCAGTTTGCTCCAACAATGCTTCAACTTCTTCTTTAAAAGCATATTTTCACAATCCGAACAGATTCTTAAAAAACATTTAACGGACCCATTTGAGCATGTAATTTTTGCCACACAATCAACTTCACTTAAAAATCCAAGATCCGATGGAATTTTTATTGCTTGAAGAAGCATTTGAAAGTTCTCATGAATAGCGCACAAGCATACTTTGTGTACACCCTTCGAATTCGGCAAAACACAATTTTCGAGTCGAAGAGTATAAAATTTCGAAATTGGTATTTTTTTCTTCTGGAAAATCTGATTGAAACCGGAAAAAAGCCTCATTCACTGTTGATAGCATGAGTCGATTTTGAAATTTTTCCTTAACTCCGTTTTGTTTTACGATCGTATAGTCCTTTATCCCGGGCATTTGACGACTAATTGAATCGCTCAAATAAAAGTTTGTAACTTTTTGAACCAAATTTTCATTCGTAGATCGTTTTTGAGGAGGTTCAATGACAAGTGGACCAGAACTTTTTTGCAATGCTTTGGCCTTACTAGCCATATGATGAGTGGTGCCAAATTTTTGCACAATTTGATCTGGGGTCCATGATTTTGGCAATATTGTTAAAATATGGTTTTTTTCGTTTTTTGTCGTATGCTCGAAAGTCGTATGCTTTAAGTTGCCCAATAATTTCTTGATAATTATTGTTTTCAACTTGAAACTCATCTTCAAGACTTGATAATATATCAATATTAAAAATTCTTCTGCATATTTCAGTGCAAACACGTTTTGCTTCCTCTTTTCGATTTCCAACTGGGATTCTTCACACGTCTACACTACACTGTTTAGCTCCAATGAAATTCAAGAGTTTGTTAAGCTCGATTATAATATTTCTATTATTTGGCAAATAACGAGCGTCTGAAGCATCATTCTCTTCTTCTAAAATTTCTTTGATTGCAAAATCTTTGGCGCATGAAGCATCATTTTCAAATTCTTGAGCTTCGTTGATATCAATAGCCGGGACATTTGGCAATTCGATGGAACTATTGATAATTTTTCGACGAATATTCAACAAGCAACTATAACAAATTTTCGCATATTGGAAAAATTTGTAATTAAAGTTAAAAAACAACAAATAAATGATTTAATTCAAAGACAGAATAACAACTTCTGATAATTTCGCACAATGATTGAGAAATGAGAAATTGTTAAAATTGACAGATAATATAAAGAGAATGTGTATTAAGACGCCTACTACGATTTTTATATACGAGAAAAATAATCTTTCATTGATGACTTCCAAATCTGATTTTTTTGTAAATATCCTAAATTGTTTTTATTTAATATCTTCAAATATATCCTTGCTAAAATCCAAACATTTCAAAAACCCCAAGAGTGTGGATCGTGTAATTTATACCATTAATAGAATATATTTTAGGCTATCTCTAAAAAAAATTTCAAAAAGTTTGGACACAAAGCTTTTTTGAAAAAGCACATTTTCTAAAACTTTCCCGAAAATTTTTTAATAATATAATATAAATATTTTTTTAAATAATTTTTTGTACTAAACGTAATCTTTTTCTTATTCAAAACTGTTAAAATTACCAGAATCGAACTAACGGTTCAAAAGACACAGCCGTTAAAAAAAAATCCTCCTCCATTTTCCGAGCTGGATTTTTCCGCCATCTTGTGATATTTAAAAATTTTTTTTTTTTGATTTTTATTTTAGGTTACCAAAGCAAACAATGTTACCAAATTTCATCAAGTTCTGAATACCTTTTGCAAAATTGGTCATTTTCATTTAAAAATTAAAAATAAATGCTCAAAATTGAAGTTGAAATTGAAATTGAAAATTGTATAACTGTGTAAGGTTTGTATCTTAAGTCTTTCGATTGCTCTAAAACATTGTTGCTAAAAAAAACATGTGTGGTAATTTCATATCTCATGAACGAACAAATTAAGACAAGTTACGTGTAAATAGTTTGCATCGAAATCCCCGTCAATAATGGGGGTTTTTATAATAAATAATCCAACCCATAAAAACAAAGTTTTTATTAAAACTCTTTCTTTCCTAATGCATATGAGTTTTGAATCTCTCCGTGACTGTGCGTGACTTTGCGTGACTATTTTAAAATTAATCTTTGGTCATAACAAGTCTATGGACAAAGTTTTAGATCGATCGGATAAGGTGAAATGGGTTTTAAATCACTCCGTGACTGTGCAGGTCACAGAAGGTCTAGCGACAAAGTTTCAGATCGATCGGATAATGGGAAATTGGTTTTAAATCACTCCGTGACTGTGCATGACTGTGAGTGACTAAGTCAAACTTAATCTTTTTTTCACAGCAAGTGTATGGACCTAGTTTGAGATCGATCGGATGAGGGAAAATGATATGTAGATCACATCGTGACTGTGCGTGACTACCCCAAAATTAGTCTGTAGTCACAACCAGACTATGGACCAAGTTTCAGATCATACAGACAGAGAGTATGAGTTAAAAACAAAAAAGAGTTTAAAAATACAAAAAATTAAATTCTAATTAAAAAAATTTCGATCAAAGTCATCTATATTTTCAAACACAAAATTATTGATCATGGTGCGGTAATGATCTCCACTGACCGTAGCTCCGTCTTCATGTTTGAAGAAATAAGATCCGACGATGCCACAGGCATGCAAAATGCACCAAACGGTACATTTTTCTGGATCTAATGGAGTCTGTAGAGTCTGTGGCCTCATCGCTGAACACTACTTGCTATAAAACACCGGTCAATTTCCAACTGCTCTAGAGCCCAAATTGGTGAAGTAGCGACCCATATGATGATCTCGTGGCTTAAGATCTTTGCGCAAAATTTTCCACGAATTGGGCGGACAGAGCTCCGATTCCGTGAACCGACGACGTATTGATAAATTTCTTCGACGTGTTGGTGTTATTGCATCATTCAGAGAGTATCAAATCACGAAGTCGTCCATAGGACGATTATGGATTATTTGGCAGTTTTGTTCAAGCGTGAATTTATTCATAATTATTTGCCAGATCATAAATATCAAATAGTGAGCGCAAAATGATGGTTCGTTTGACAGTTAACCCTTTAATATGTTACTAGCAGATTCCAGCCCTCGAAATTCGAGTGTAAATTCTAGGAAATTTTATTTTTTTCATTTAATAAAGACCCTAAATGTATGCTTCACAATTCAACTAATTTTAAATGAAGAAAACAAACTCAAAACATTAATACAAGCACATTTACAAAATTTATTAAGCACACACATAGCATTGTATAATTGTATGTATGTGTAAGTACCAATTCTAAATGATCATAACTACAAAAAAATATTCCAGATGATGAAAATCTGTAAATCTGGGTATCAGCTAAAAAGAAATGCCTTTCAAATGATAAATTTTTTGTCAAAATCGGGGTAAAACTGTGAAACTTACATCGGTAACAAAAAATCGCCTAGCCTATTAATATTATAGATATGTGTGTATGAAAAAACAAAACAACTTTTCTTAGGTGCTTGATCTTGTTTTTGTAACTAAATATTAAAAACAACTATTCTTCCCATTCATTTAAGTCCTCTGGATAAGATTAATTGTTATGGACATTAAAAGTAACCAAATTTTATATTAAAATTTCTTTGAGATATTAGTGATTTATTTATTTTCTCAACTTAAAAAAAAAACCCTTAAAATTATTCATAGAGTTGAATGATATGGTTGTTGCAAATTAATTGGTTGTAAAAATCACTATTCACGCTCCTTCAATAACTCATCAACTAGTTAAAAACTCTAAAGTTGAACAAAAAAAAAAAAAAAATAAAATTATAAAAAAAAAACACTATCATCAATTATAAATGATAATGAAATAACTACTCAATGGAGTTGAGGGCAAAAACTAAACAAGACAAAACAAAACAGCTTACTAACTTTTAGTAACGGTTTAAAAAGATTTCTAACAACCAAGTGGAGAACATGAACAAAAAAAGTCTCTTTTAGTTTTTTTTTTGCCAACCATTTTTTGTGCAAAGATTATTTTAATAAATTTTATTTTTTTTTTTCCTGTATTACCATTTGATTTGTTATGGCCAAATTATTCGTATAGAGAAGAAACCATTTAACAGTTACATAAACTTAGAAAAATGTATTAGTTGTTGTTTTAAGAATTACTTGTACTCATATGTTCGAATATGTTACTTGCATTGAGTAACAGGTTCCTCAAGTGAGCCAGATATTATCTGTTTGTCGATTTTTTTTTCATCATCTCTGCTTTTCCGTTTGGGCATATATGGTGTGTAGCTGCTTTTGGTGCGATTGTTGAAAGCTGAATATTAACAAACATTCATCCATCCATCCTTGTGTATGTAAGTATGTATGAACAGCTAACAATTATTTTAACTTGGTTAGCATTTAAGCATAACGCTTGCATCGTTATTGTTCTTGTTGTGTTGTGTTTAGACAAACGTCTACTCTACTCTATAATCATGCGGAAATGTGGAAACGCACGACTCCCATTTATTCAGTTACGTTTTTTTCTTCTTTATCTTCATCAACAAGCTCTTATGTTGTTCTATGTTTACTCAGTCAGCAACTTGCTCACCATAAAACACACACACCGCAAACAACAACACACAACATACACACATACACATACACTTTTCCATTTGTATTTTACAATCTAAAGCATTCAATATACTTAATTTCGGTCATTGATTACGGTTTATTTTAGATTTGACCGCATTCTCTGATTCTGATTTCTTTTATTCATGTTGTTTTTGTTTTCTACTGTTAGTTGATATGATTAAATGTTCAAAATTAAAATTGGTGTGAAGAAGAAATGTAAGAAAAAGCTTAACATTGTTGAAAGTTTGGTGACATTTCCAAATAATAAATAATAAGAAAAGATATACCAATATTGAATTTAAAATTATACTTTCTCGATTTACATATTTTAAAAGACAATAAATAGAACAAAAAGTAAAACGTTGTATTTGCTGGACTAATTCATACAATTTTAGAACTGTTTTAACCCTTTGACGTCCGTGCTTAAACTTCGTTGTTGTTGCGATTCGTTCTAATAAAAGTGCCGTCAAAAATAATTTTTTTAACTCATAATATGAAAAAGGCAGTTGGTCGCCAACGTGAATATTTGTGATTCACTTAGATCAAAGCGAGCATTTTATGTCCTATACCACTATGTGTTAACGGTATAATAAATTTGTGCCAAAATATTTGACGCACCTTTTATTATACCGATCGACTTAGAATAATTTGCTTAGTCAATTTAGCGATCTTCCGTCCGTCTGTCCGTCTGCTCGTCCGTTTGTGTGCCCATGTAAAAAGTGTAATTAAACTACTTGGTGAAAATCGGTGCATGTTCAGACCTAATCCCTATACAAATGACCCCTATGAGATCAACTTAAATTGCCATAGGATTTAAATTTACGGCCAGACTTGGCTTTTGTGTGTATTACATCTATTAATCAATAGTCCAAAAATGAAACCTGTGGAACAATTCTCAGTCATAGCCCCCATATAAAGCTGCTTTCCGATCTTCACTTAAACCTATCAAAAACAAAAATGTTCTCAAATTTGGTTTGTATATGTTTTTGCAAAAAAGAAGTGACTTCACCAAATATGATCAAAATTGGTCCATTTTTCGACCTCGTCCCCATATAAATATAGCATATATGAAGTTTTTCAGATCTGCTAGACTTTAAAGGATTTTATATTACTCTACAACACATCAATAAATTGGGTTTTCCCTTGAAGTTTTATATTTAGTCTATTTAAAACGGAATATTCAACTTATACGGATTTTAGAAAGTTTTGAAATTGTCTATGATAGAGTGCTCTGGAACGTATACAATTTTTACAAAGCATCTTGATGAAGAGTGCTTTTTTTTTTGGTTAGCTGTCAAACAAACTGCCATCCTACGTCCACTTTTGACATTTATCATCAGTCGCAAATCATTACGAATAGATTCAAGTTTGAGCACTGCTACAAAATTATCAAAATTTACTTTGAAAATCAGTCATTGGTTCGCCCAACGTAGTCAACCATCTGAGCAAGCCATTCATCGAACTGTGGAGAGATTTCATACGACATACTCTCTAAGTAATGTAAAAACACCAACACAAAACAAAAGTGTGGAAGAAGATCCAAATTGATCGATTTGACGTCGGTCACAGTTATTGGGGCTCTGTCCGTCGAATATGTGGAAAATTTTTGCGCAAAGATCTTCGCCACCACCCATATAAGATCTAGCTGATGCAGGAATTAAAGCCACGAGATCATCATATGAGTCGCTCCTTCACCAATTTGGGCTCTAGAGCAGTTGGAAACTGACCCGATGTTTTATCGCAAAATAGTGTTCAGCGATAAGGCTTATATTTGGTTTAACGGATATGTTAATAAATAAAATTGCCGCTTATGGAGTGAGACCAATCCACAACAGACCCTACAGACTCCATTGCATCAAAAAAAAAAAAAAAAATCACGTGATCCAATCCCAGGGGAGAAGTGTAAACATCTAGTAATTAAAGATTTTTATGGCACTTTTTTAAAATCAAACAGAAAGCGTCATCTATGTATCACTTATAGCAATCAACTGCAGGGGCTCTGCTAATATAAAAATATTTATTATTATTTATAATTTCAACCGGTTCATTTATAATTTTTCATTTTTTATTTTCCATTTTTCCTTTTTTCGGTTTTCATTTTTCATTTTTCAGTTTTTACTTTTCATATTTCGTTTTTCATTTTTTATTTATATTTCTTTTTTCTTTTTTCTTTTTTTTAATTTTTAATTTTTTATTTTTCATTTTATATTTTTCATTTTTATTTTTAATTATTAATTTTTTATTCTTTATTCTTTATTTTTTACTTTTTATTTTTTATTTTTTATATTTTATTTTTTATTTTTTATTTGTTTTTTATTTTTTATTTTTTATTTTTATATATTATTTTTTATTGTTTATTTTCCATTTTTCATTTTTCATTTTTATTTTTAATTTTTCAGTTTTTACTTTTCATATTTCGTTTTTCGTTTTTATTTTTCGTTTTTATTTTTCTTTTTCATTTTTTATTTTTCATTTTTAATTTTTTATTTTTAATTTTTTATATATTATTTTTTATTGTTTATTTTTCGTTTTTTATTTTCCATTTTTAATTTTTCGTTTTTCATTTTTCTTTTTTTATTTTTCATTTTTTAGTTTTCACTTTTCATATTTCGTTTTTCGTTTTTTATTTTCTGTTTTTATTTTTCATTTTTTATTTTTCATTTTTCAGTTTTTACTTTTCATATTTCGTTTTTAATTTTTTATTTTTTATTTATATTTTTTTTTTATTTTTTATTTTTCATTTTTAATTTTTTATTTTTCATGTTATATATTTCATTTTTTATTTTTAATTTTTTATTTTTTATATATGATTTTTTATTGTTTATTTTTCATTTTTCGTTTTTTATTTTGCATTTTTCATTTTTCATTTTTAATTTTTTAAATTTCATTTTATAGTTTTTACTTTTCATATTTCGCTTTTCGTTTTTTATTTTCCGTTTTTATTTTTCTTTTTTCATTTTTTATTTTTTATTAATTATTAATTATTTTTTATTTTTTATTTTTCATTTCTCGTTTTTAATTTTTTAGTTTTCATTTAGTGTTTATCTTTTTTCATTTTTTATTTTTCATTTTTAATATTTCATTTTTCATTTTTTATTTTTCATTTTCCATTTTTTCATTTATCATTTTTAATTTTTTATTTAAAATTTTTTTATTATTCATTTTTTGTTTTTCATTTTTTATTTTTCATTCTTCATTTAACATTTTTCATTTTTCATTTTCCATTTTCCATTTTCCATTTTCCATTTTTATTTTTTATTTTTCATTTTCCATTTTTTATTTTTATTTTTCTTTTTTTATTTTTCATTTTTCATTTTTTATTTTTATTTTTCATTTTTATTTTTCATTTTTCATTTTTCATTTTAGGTTTTTTATTTTCCGTTTTTATTTTCCTTTTTTCATTTTTTATTGTTATTTTTTATTTTTCATTTTTCGTTTTTAATTTTTTATTTTTCATTTTGTATTTTTCTTTTTTCATTTTTTATTTTTAATTTTTATTTTTCATTTTTCATATTTCGTTTTTCGTTTTTCGTTTTTCATATTTTATTTTGAATTTTTAATTTTTGATTTTGCATTTTTTATTGTTTATTTTTTATTGTTTATTTTTATTTTTTCTTTTTCCAATTTTTGTTTTTGTATTTTGCATTTGCATTTTTCATTTTTTATTTTTTTTTATTTTTATTTTTCATTTTTAATTTTTATTTTTCATTTTTCATTTTTCATTTTTAATTTTTTATTTAAAATTTTTTTATTATTAATTTTTTGTTTTTCATTTTTTATTTTTCATTCTTCATTTAGCATTTTTCATTTTTCATTTTCCATTTTCCATTTTTATTTTTTATTGTTTATTTTTAATTTTTCATTTTTTATTTTGTATTTTTCATTTTCCATTTTTCATTTTTATTTTTCTTTTTTTATTTTTAATTTTTCATTTTTTATTTTTATTTTTCATTTTTATTTTTCATTTTTCATTTTTCAGTTTTCATTTTAGGTTTTTTATTTTCCGTTTTTATTTTCCTTTTTTCATTTTTTATTTTTATTTTTTATTTTTCATTTTTCGTTTTTCATTTTTTATTTTTCATTTTGTATTTTTCTTTTTTCATTAATTTTTTTAATTTTTATTTTTAATTTTTCATATTTCGTTTTTCGTTTTTCATATTTTATTTTTAAATTTTAATTTTTGAATTTGCATTTCTAATTTTAATTTTTTGTTTTTTATTGTTTATTTTTTATTTTTTATTTTTTCTTTTTCATATTTTTGTTTTTGTATTTTGCATTTGCATTTTTCATTTTTTATTTTTTTTTATTTTTATTTTTCATTTTTATTTTTATCTTTTATTTTTTATTTTTAATTTTTAATTTTCAAACAGGTTATTACATATCATAATTTTTTCACCAATACAATCATAAGTCACACCGATTTTGTCTTACGTTTTATATGTTACGCTGTTTTTGTGATTGTATTGTGAAATAGAAATTTACCCCCTGTGCAAAAATGCACCTTTTGTGCGGTTTATACGCTGGTGGCATCATCGGACCTTATTTCTTAAAAAATAAAGTCGGAGTTACGGTCAATGGGGATCGTTACCGAGCCATGATCAATAATTTTTTGTTTGAAAATATAGATGCCATTGATCCGGGCGAGATGTGGTTTCAACAGGATGCGGCGACCGCAACCATTGACTAATTAAATCCAAAATTTTTCGATAAGTTCATTTCGAGAAATAGACCTCTCAATTGGCCTCCAAGATCGTGCCGTTTGACACCTCTCGATTATTTCTTGTGTGGCTACGTGAAGTCACTGGTTTATGGTGATACCAGCAACAAGTGACGCCACCATTATTCGTGTTATTCGTGATATACGGCCAACAATGCTCGAAAAAGTGGCTTAAAAATCGGACGTCCAGAAAGCGCTTCGTTAAGAACAGTCACGATGGCCATATGCCCGAAATCATTTCCAAATGTTAATGCCATGTATTGGTATTTCGAATAAAATTTGTTTTTATTAATGTATTTTTTTGTGTTATTTTTTATAATTTCAAGTTCTATCGGTCTTAAAAACAGGATGTAGAAAAACAACTGTAGAAAAACAACTGAAACTTTTGGATATTCTTTCTTGAAAGTTCCTATGAAACCAATATTTTTATTAATCGTATTTGTTACATTATCAGTAGTAATATTAATTTTTTAATATTTAAATTTAACGACATTATGCTATTTTTGAACTCTGTATGCAGATGGAGCAACTCTTCTGTGATTTCAAAATTTTCATCTACACCACTAATAAATATAAAAAGCAGAGCTTATATCACTTATATCTGCACCTGCGTCCTTCATTATAGAAAACTTTAAATTTTGAAGATGTTCTTAAGAAATTTGAGATAAAAATTTCATCTATTATTGCAATTCTAAGTAATAACCCTTTGCGATAACGCCACCGATTGAAAATCATTTTATTTTGGACAGCGAATATTGGCCAATCTGATAACGTCTTGTTGGTTTTTCCAACTTTGTACGCCACAGCATAACTTTCTTTTGTGAATGATTTTTGTGAAGCTGTCGGTTTAATAAAGATATTTTTGCTGTTAGAAGTAATATAACAAAATTACTACAGATAATGTTTATAACCGTAAATAAATATATTATTCTCAATATTAAAAATAAAAATTTTGTTATTAAAATTTTGTTATTAAACTATTCTGGATTATGGCGTGGACCAAATTGAAAGCTGTAAACATTATTTTAATAACTCTCCTAGTATGTATGAATAATACACGCTGTAATCATCGTTTCTTAGATTTTTTAAAGAATGGAACTATTTGAATACTGAAAATTTTGCTGGCTGGCTGGGGCATTTTAACAACGATTCCAAGAAAGAAATATGTTGTTATTTTATAAAAAAACTTTAAAATTCATCTAAAAAATCTTTTTAAATTTCACGTAAATAATTAAATTTAAAATTTTTTTATAAGTACATTAAATGATCGTAATAATTTTTTTCCACCCTGCTGAGAATTGGGCTGCTTTATATATTTATTTAACCTAATTCCCACATAATACCGTCAATATAAATATGCTAAGAATTTGCAAAAGTTTATCATTTTAGTTAGCAAAAAAAAAAAAAAATGTGGTTGTCATTCATAATTTGTTGTTGTTTTTCCACAGTGTTTGGGTTCTAATTGAAAGCTTAAATAAACCATGTTAAAAAATTTGCTTTATCAATGAAGTAAATAAAAAACATTTAATATTTTTCGCATATAAACAAGTTTGATATATGTCGGTATGTACGTACCAGTATGTATTTATGTTTTGGTTCGAAGCCCAACATTCTTTTAACATGACATTATGTATTTTTTTTCCTTTCGTTTCGTTTGATTTAATTGTTTTAAATTGTTTGTTACAAATTTAAAGCTGTTAATGTTAAAATGTCTGTAATATGGGTAAATTTTCATTGAATAGTTACAACTTTAATTACTAATAAACAGTAGCATGTTGTTTTAGTATTTGAGTTTGGATTGAAATTGTTCCGTGCATTAATTTTTTTAATTTTAATACGCTTGGATTTTGTAATAAATTCGTCGTACTGATATTAAATATGATATCGAGTGTTTTGAAGAATTCTCACGGTAGCAGGTTTTAAATGTTTTGAAATTTTAATAATTGCATACAGATAAATAGACGTATTGCGTATGAATTGAGTTAAAATTAATTAAACCTTTTAGTATATAAAAATATTTGTTTTGAGCATATAAAACCTATTTCGCAAAAATAAATTTAAAAAAAATATTTATGAAACACACAACGAAAATCGCTGAAATGAAGTGATACAACTCCGCTCAAATTTTTATACCCTATACCACTATGTGGTTAAGGTAAAATGACTGTGCAGATGTTTGTAACCACCAAAAAT
This sequence comes from Cordilura impudica, assembly GCA_963682025.1. Lineage (NCBI taxonomy): Eukaryota > Metazoa > Arthropoda > Insecta > Diptera > Scathophagidae > Cordilura > Cordilura impudica. Next base: position 3,143,619 of record OY821520.1, on the reverse strand, counting down.
ATTTGACCTAGACCCATATTTTATCTGAGTCGACGATGTTCGTCCGTCCGTCTGTCCGTGTATCCCTGTAAATTTGTAATCAAACTACAGGTCGCAATTATGAATATATTTGGATGAAATTTAGTATATTAGCTTCTATCGGCCATAAGGTGAACTCTATCGAAACTGGTGAAAATCACTTCATGTTCAGACCTAGTCCCCATACAAATGATCCCTATGAGATTGACTTTAATTGCCATAATATCCAAATTATCATACAGATCTCCATTAAATTGTGTTTGTGTATGTTTTTTACATCCATTTCTCAGTAGTCGAAAAATGAACCCTACAGGACAATTCTTAGTCATTGTCCCATATAAAGCTGCTTCCCGATCTTCACTTAAATCCATCCAAAAACAAAAATATTGCACAGATTTTTTTTTTCAAATTTTGTTTGTATATGTTTTTCCAAAATATAAGTGACTTTGCCAAATATGGTCAGGATCGACCCATTTTTCGTCCTAGTCCCCATATAAATATAGCATCCGATAAAACGATTTCCGAAGTCCGTGAACATCATAACTCAAAATCTACTTGAACGATTCTTTTGATTTTTTCCTATTTTTTAACAACTTCACCAAGATTTTATAGCAAAAATCGTGTTTTTCACTTCAAAATGTTGCAAAAAAAAAAAAAAAAATAAATAAAAAAAACTCTTCTTTATTACCTCGGGAAACATATCACCTATAAAATGCATTTATATTTTTTATTTCACATGCTTTTGGCAACGAGTTATGATATTCACAGCAAAACAACTTTTTTCGCGGTCTTATTTAATAAAATTTTTAATTGAAAACTTTTTCAAAGATACTTAAAATGTTATGTTAATACAAATTAAAAAAAAATCATGTGAGTTCGATCACAAGTTAGATGTGTAAACACCTAGTAATTAAAATTGCTTTTGTGGCACTTTTTTAAAATCAAACATAAAGCGTCATCTATGTATCAGCTGCAGGGACTCTGCTCATATAAAAATATTTTTTATTAATTATATTTGTTACGAGCTTACTGGTCCTTGCTAGTGATTCAAATAAAACAATTTTTATAACATCATTTGCCCAACGTTTCGTTCCATTTTGGGAACATTTTCAAGAGCTTTTTTATTGAACTAGGGGAAAAAATAATTTTTTTTAATGAATTAGTTTTATAATGTATACAAAATAAGTTATAATTTACATTTTTCTGTTGTTATTGCAAATTATAACTTATAAATTATAACTTATTTTGTATACATTATAAAACTAATTAATTAAAAAAAATTATTTTTTCCCCTAGTTCAATAAAAAAGCTCTTGAAAATGTTCCCAAAATGGAACGAAACGTTGGGCAAATGATGTTATAAAAGTTGTTTTATTTGCATCACTAGCAAGGACCAGTAAGCTCGTAAGAAATATAATCATCATAATTTGGCCTCTGGTCATCAAAAAAAAAAAAAAAAAAAAAAAAAATATTTATTATTATTTCAACTGGTTAATTTTTTGCTTTTCATTTTTTATTTTCCATTTTTTATTTTTGATTTTTTATTTTTCAATTTTCATTTTCATTTTTCATTAAAATTTTTCATTTTTAATTTTTCATTTGTTATTTTTCATTTTTCATTTTTTATTTTTCATTTTCTAATTTTCATTAAAATTTTTCATTTTAAATTTTTCATTTATTTTTAATTTTTAATTTTTCATTTTATATTTTTCTTTTTTTATTTTTCAATTTTCATTTTCATTTCTCATTGTCATTTTTTATTTTTCATTTTCCATGTTTCATTTTTCATCTTTTATTTTTCATTTTCCATTTTTTATTTTCCATTTTTTATTTTTCATTTTTTATTATTCATTTTCTATTTTTAATTTTTTATTTTTTAATTTTCGTTTTCATTTCTCATTTCCATTTTTTATTTTTCATGTTCCATTTTTCATTTTTGATTTTTGGTTTTTTATTTTTCGTTTCTCATTTTTCATTTTTAATTTTTCATATTTCAAAACGTTTTATAACGCATTCGCTCCCTCATTTTATCTCAAAACACTTTCTAATGAAATCGTGACTTAATTTTTTCTCCAAACACTTTCCAATGAATTGTCCCTCCATTTTATCTCCAAACACCTCCTTTTTACTGTAATTCGTTAATTTTTTGTTTTTATTTATTTTTTATTTATGTTTAATTAGCATTAATATTAAATGCAGTGATAATTGTGTTATTTATATGGAATAAGTTAAAACTTTAGGAATACTTCTAAATGATTGAGGAAATTAATTATAAACTAGCAGATTCCAGCCCTCGAAATTCGAGTGCAAATTCTAAAAAAATTTATTTTTTAATTTAATAAAGACCCTAAAGGTATGCTTATCAATTATAGCCAATTCACAAATCAACACAAAAAACAAACTCATATTTATTACAAACACATTAACAAATTTAATAAACACACACATAGCATTATATAATTTTATGTGTTAGTAGCATTTCTAAATGCAATTACTCAAAATAAAGGAAAATGTTTCAAAATCTGTAAATCTGCAAAACGGCTAAAAAGAAATACCTTTCAATTAATATACGTTTGATCAAAATCGGGATAAAACGGTAGAACAAAACATCGGTCACAAGAAATCGCCTAGCCTATTAAAATTATAGATGTTTATAAAAAGTGAAGAATTATACTGCAGAAAACAGAGACAAAAAGTTATTACATGTCATAATATTTTCAGCAATGCAATCTTAAGTAACACCGATATTGTCTTACGTCTTACATCTTACGCTGTTTTTGTGATTGTATTGTGAAATAGATTTTTACCCCCTGCGCGTATAGATGTTTACACTTAAAAAAAAAAAAAAAAAAATTTACTCTAGAAACGAAGCATGTTTTTTAACTTATCTGGGTGCGCTGAATTCGAATCTAGCATAAAATTGGGCTATCACGTCTTGTTCACTACAATTGTTCACTACAATTTCACAATTATTAATTTGACAGAAGCCCACATTCATTCTAAATCTTCATAATAGTAGCGTTTAAGCATGTCAGGGAGATCGTGTTATACTGATTCAAGCTATTTTTGCTTTGTGTGTGGTGAATATTTGGCTTGAAAAAAAAAGGATAAGCAATATTAGAATCATTAAAATATGTATATTTACATTATTTTGGTTTTGCTGTCAGAAACTTGGACAAACCGTAGACACCGACAATGTTTTGCAATAGTTGCAGAACTGTTTTATACAAGTGGTCAAATGGCAAGAAGATCTATTTCGATTATGCAATTCTAGTACTTTGGAGAGAGCCAAGTAACCACCAAACCGATTGTTATTTCTGTTTAACAAAAGTTGCTGGATTCAATATGAAAAATCGAAAAAATATTATTTACGCGAATGTCCCATCGGCTTTCAAACCAGTTCAACGTACACCAAATGATCCATTACCAGTTATTCCCAGTGCTACGAGCAGTGAGTCCGAAACATATTTTACCACCATTGGTAGTTTATATAAGGCTGATGATGAACGCCATTTAGTGACTCAAGCTGAGCTGAATGATCTAATTCGAGATTTTCATTTAACGTAGCAAGACGCAGAATTACTAGCTTCGTGCATGCAGCAGTGGAAACATCTTGCAGTTGGGGCAAAAGTAACAATCTATAGAGATAGAAGCTTGGAATTGGCAGCATATTTTGAAAAGAAACACTCTATTCTATACTGTACTGATGTTGGTTTATTTCAAAAAATGAATTAGCTATATGACAAAACTGAATGGAGATTATTTATTGATGGCTCTAGGTAATGGGAATGTTAAACCTTCCATACCAATTGCTCATGCCATTAATACAAAGGAAAATTACGAATCAATGACTGAAATTTTGACATTACTCAAAATACAACGATCATAAATGGTAGATGTGTGTTGACCTTAAGGTGGGTGATTTTAATTTCTTTGTATATATAGTAAAGAACATCGTTAATAACTGTAAATTAATCTGTTTCAGGTCATTGGTTTGTTTTAAAAAATATTGTTGTTCCTTTGTCTATGTGATAGTCGCGCTACATGTATTCACTAAGTATTCACCAGGAAAACAAAACATTTGAAATAAACCATTAATTGATCCAAATGACGTTCTTCTTGCGCCGCTACACTTAAATTGGGACCTTTTTAAGAACTTTGTCAAGGCACTAAACAAGGCTCCTAAAATTAAGCGCCCCGGTAGGTGAGTAGGTAGCGTGCTCGCCTATCATGCGGGGGTCGTGGGTTCGATTCCCACCGGAGGCTTTGGTCTGTCGCTGCAAAAAAAAAAAATGAACACACTACTCCCTATTTCCTCCTTAACCTATTTTCCTGAAATCAACACAAAGCACTGCATCTGTAGGGGGCATCCCCTGAGTGTTGATTAATAAATAAAAATAAAAAAAATTGCATATGCTAAAATCAAAGAAGGCATATTTGTTGGCCCTCAGAACAGGAAGCTATTGAATGGTGACAGTTTTTCACAATGTTTATTGTAGAAAGGAAATGCAGCCTGGAAATCTTTCAAGAGCATCGTGGACAGTTTTCTTGGAAACCATAAGAGTGAAAACTACAGACAATTGTTGTTGAATTATTGAAAAATTATCACGTTTAGGTGCACGAATGTCAGTCAAAATGCATTTTCTTCATTCGCATTTAGAGTTTTTTCAAACAAAACTTAGGTGCGGTGATCGAAGAACAAGGGGAGCGTGCTTACAAAGATTTAATGAAAACTTAAAGAAAGTATCAAGGATTTTGGGACAAAAGAGTGCTGGACTCTAATACGTGAAACCGAACCAACAAAATATAAACGACATTCAAATAACGCCATTCACTTTTGAAAATTCATTGATTTTTAATTAAACTAATGAGTTTTTATGTAAAAAACTAATAAAATAATTTTTTTTTATCTCGAAAACCTGACGTGATAGAGAAAAACCAATTACAGATTCGAATTCAGCCCACCAACTTACCCTAAGAAAGATATTTGGTTGCTCCAGTCCAAAACCGCGTTGGCTAGTGTAATTATTCATATCTTCAAAACAAAAAAAAATATATGAAAATACGCATTTTTTCGCCTTTAAAACCTTAATCACCAGATTTCCATATTTATCGCACAAAAAATTCATCTTCGATCATTTTCATGAACTGGCATTCGCAAGATTTAGCCTTCTTTGGTTATTTCCTGTTTCCAAACCTGAATAAATGCCTCAACGTTAAAAAGCATTCATTTCTCCAATTTGTAATATATTCCAAAGTTGTGTTTGAAGTGAAAACAATATCGAAAATAAATTTTACTTCTAATTCATTGGAAAACATTTTTCTCGAATTTACTCATATCTTAATTGTTTTCATTAATTTTGTTTAGTTATAATTTTTTTAGCTAGCTTTATTAAATATAAAATAAAGAAATAAAGAAAAAATAAGTTTACTAACAAAATTTTTCACTAAGTGTGACCAAAAGTATTAACATTAAAAACAAGTCTTTAGCTTTTTAAAAACTAAAATTTTAATTTGAACAAACAGTACAAAAGACCACTAGAAAACCGAAAGAAAAACCGATCCAACGCATTAAAAAAAAAAACAATAAACATTGTAAACCAAATTATAAATAAATGAGAAAGTGAATAAAATAATACGAAAAAAGTAAAAGTAACAGTAACACCACACACACACACATACACATTCATTCATACATAAAGCAACAAACATTAAAAAATACCAATTTCAACGAAGTATCTTTGTCTTCAGCTAAATAACAAAATAAGTTATGATCGTTTTTTTTTAACGAAAATTATGTGAAAATCTAACACTCTACAAACTATTATTATTTTATTTTTTTTTAATAAATGTCGAGACAATTGTGTATCTTGCAATAATTGTCATGGGATTTTTGATATTTTTTGTTATTATTGTTATGTTAATATTTGTTGTTTTTTTCCTGCATATTATTACTGTGTGTATTATAATTTAGGGAAGCAATAGTTTTTATTAAAGAAAAGGGAAGTAAAAATATTTTTATTTCTTTTGCGCTTTGATTTATATGGTTTTTGATTTTACTAAGGCTTTAACGGAAATAATTTTTAGTATTTTTTTTTTTATTTTCTTATAAAGCAATGAATAAAATAAAACTATTTTCTTTTTGTTATAAGATGAGAGACAAGATGCCATATTTAATTAAATGAGTAATCTGATATCAAACATTAAGGAAACTGTAGGTTTTTTTTTTATTGAGGTATAATAAAAATTATGTAAAATACTTAATGACATTTTGATGAAACGATGTCATCATTCAAATTCTTACCTCATAACTTTTAAGCGTTTAAGTTGGCTTTCAAATGTGTAATCCATTGTTTATATGTATGGATGTACTTTTGTATATATGTATGTGTGTACATGTGTTTAGTATTAGGTAATCATTTATTTAAGTTAATTTAGAAACAATTTAAACAATTGTTTCTAAATTATTTTCATGGGTCATAGTTCTGTAGTTTGAGCTTTGTGTTTAAGTTTTGTTAACATGATTTCAAAGTACCGCCTCATTTTCGCAAATTAACGTTGCTTTTATCATGTGTTTATAAACATGTATTTAACTAATAACTATGGCACATAATATTACAACATCTTTCAAGTGTTTATTTTTTAAATATTAACATATTATGTCTTTTATGAGTAAAATTAAAGCTTGCTTGAAGTTCTCAAGGAAAAACAATTCAAAGACAATTCAAACAAGTGAAAATGCATTGGAAACTTTTAAAAAATTCTGAATTTGCCAATTTTGTTTTTTGATGTGTAAACATCTATACGCGCAGGGGGTAAAAGGCTATTTCACAATACAATCACAAAAATATCGTAAGACGTAAGACAAAATCGAAGTGTCTTATATTGGTGAAAAATTATGATATGTAATAACCTGTTTGAAAATGAAAAATAAAAAATAAAAAATTGACAGTGAAAAATAAAAAATTAAAAATAAAAAATTAAAAATTAAAAATTAAAAATTAAAAATAACAAATGAAGAATAAAAAATTAAAATTGAAAAATAAAAAATTAAAAATGTAAAATAAAAAAGTAAAATAAAAAAGTAAAAAATAAAAAATTAAAATATAAAAAATAAAAATAAAAAATCAAAAATTAAAAATTTAAAAGAAAAAAATAAAAAATGAAAAATAAAAATAAAAATGAAAAATAAAAAATTAAAAATGAGAAATAAAAAATGAGAAATAAAAAACAAAAAATTAAAAATGAAAAATGCAAAATGAAAAATTAAGAATAAAAAATTAAAAATGAAAAATAAAAAGTCAAAAATGAAAAATAAAAAATGAAAAATAAAAAATTAAAAAGTAAAACATGAAAAATAAGAAAAAAAAATAAAAAAAGGAAAAATAAAAAATTTAAAATTAAAAATTAAAAATAAAAAGTGAAAAGTGAAAAACAAAAAATTAAAAATAATAAAGTAAAAAATGAAAAATAAAAATAAAAAATGAAAACTAAAACAGGAAAATTAAAGACTGAATAATACAAAATGAAAAATACAAAGTGAAAAATTAAAATTTAAAAATGAAAGATGGAAAAGTAAAAAATAAAAAATGAAAAATAAAAAATAAAAATAAAAAATGAAAAATAAAAAATGAAAAATTAAAAATGAAAGATGAAAAATAGAAAATGAAAAACAAAAAATGAAAAATGCAAAATGATAAATAAAAAATTAAGAATAAAAAATTAAAAATGAAAAATGAAAAATAAAAAGTGAAAAATTAAAAATAAAATATGAAAAATAAAAAATTAAAAATAAAAAGTAAAAAATAAAATATGAAAAATAAAAAATGAAAGATGAAAAATAAAATATTAAAAATGCAAAATGAAAAATAAAAAATTATAATAAACAAGTAAGAAAATTATAGTGGGTCTAGGCCTAACTAACTGGACATAGAAAATAAGCAAAAACCAAATTTGAATGGGATTTTAATTAATTTTTTTGGCTGCAGATATGAAAAAGTTCATGGCGGATACTATATCTATATAGGGACTTGGTCCAAAAATGGACCGATCCTGATCAAGTTTGGTAAAGTCTCTTGTATTTTGCAAAAATATATACAAACAAAATTTGAGAAGAATCAGTGCAATAATTTTGTTTTTTAATAGATTTAAGTGAAGATCGGGAAACAGCTCTATATGGGGCCAAAGGGATCATTTTTGGACTACTCATTAATGGATGTAATGAACGTATACAAACCCAATTTGAGTAAGATCTATATGACAATTTGGATCTTATGGCAATTTATGTCGATTTCATATGGGTAATTTGTATGGGGGCTAGGTCTGAACATGGACCGATTTCCACCAATTTCAATAGCGTTCATCCCATGGCCGATAGAAGCTTATATACCAAATTTCATCAAAATATATTCATATTTGCGACCTGCAGTTTGATTACAAGGTTTACATGGACACACAGACGGACGGACATTGTTAAATCAACTCAGAAAGTGATTCTGATACGATCGGTATAATTAAAGATGGGTCTAGGTCAAATATTTTTGGTTGTTACAAACAGCAGCACAAGGTCATTATACCCAAACCACATAGTGGTATAGGGTATAAAAAGTAAAAAAAAAAAATGAAAAATAAGAAATAAAATTAAAAAATGAAAAATAAAAAATAACAAGTAAGAAATTATAGTCGGTCTAGCCCGACCATACGATACCCTATACCATGGTTTAGAGACCCCATCTCTTCCGTCCAACTAATTCGATATAGAAAATAAGCATAACCAAATTTGAGTGGCATTGTTGTTAATTTTTTTGGCTGCAGATATCAAAAAGTTCATATCGGGTGCTATATTTATATGGGGACTAGGTAGAAAAATGGACCGATCCAGACCGTATTTGGTAAAGTCACCTATATTTTGAAAAAATATTTTACAAACCAAATTTGAGAAAAATCTGTGAAATATTTTTGTTTTTTGATAGATTTAAGTGATGATCGGGAAGCAGCTCTATGTGGGGCCTATGACTAAGAGTTGTCCCATAGGGATTATTTTCGGACTACTCATTAATGGATGTAATAAACGCATACAAACCCAATTTGACTAAGATCTATGTGATAGTTTGGATCTTATGGCAATTTATGTCGATTTCATAGGGGTCATTTGTATGGGGGCTAGGTTTGAACATGAACCGAACATACCAATTTTCATCAAAATATATTCATATTTGCGACCTACAGTTTGATTACAAGGTTTACATGGACACACAGACGGACGGACATCGTTAAATCGAATCAGTTAGTGATTCTGATTCGATCGGTATAATAAAAGATGGGTCTAGGTCAAATATTTTTGGTAGTTACAAACAGCAGCACAAAGTCATTATACCCAAACCACATAGTGGTATAGGGTATAATGATTTCGGGCATGTGGCCTTCGTGACTGTTCTTAACGAAGCGCATTCTGGACGTCCGATTTTTAGCCACTTTTTCGAGCATTGTTGGCCGTCCATCACGAAGAACACGAACAATGTCGGCGTCACTTGTTGCTGGTTTATCAGCATAAACCAGTGACTTCACGTAGCCACACAATAAATAATCGAGAGGTGTCAAACGGCACGATCTTGGAGGCCAATTGAGAGGTCTATTTCTCGAAATGAACTTATCGAAAAATTTTTGATTTAATTAGTCAATGGTTGCGGTCGCCGCATGGAACGTAGCGCCATCCTGTTGAAAGCACATCTCGCCCGGATCAGTGGCATCTATATTTTCAACCAAAAAATGATTGATTATGGCGCGGTAACGATCCCCACTGACCGTAGCTCCGACTTTATTTTTTATTTTTTATGCCACCGGCGTATAAACCGCACAAAAGGTGCATTATTGCACAGGGGGGTTAATTTCTACTTCGCAATACAATCACAAAAACAGCGTAACGTGCAAAACGTAAGATAAAATCGGTGTGACTTATGATTGTATTAGTGAAAAAATATTGATATGTAATAACCTGTTTGAAAATGAAAAATAAAAAAGTAAAATAAAAAATGAAAAATAAAAAATGAAAAATAAAAAATAAAAAATGAAGAATAAAAAATGACAAATAAAAAAATAAAAATAAAAAAATTAAAAATTAAATATAGAAGATGAAAAATAAAAAATGAAAAAAAATTTAAAAAAAAAATTAAAAACGAAAACTGAAAAATGAAAAACGAAAAATAAAAAATGAAAAATTAAAAATAACCAGTTGAAATAATAAATAATAATAAATGATTGAGTTTGAAATTATTCAGGCTCAAGATCAAATGTTTTTACTTTAAATAAAGCAAAAACATTGGCATATTTGTTTCAAAAAATTGATCTATACTCTGCGTGACAGGTTATACAGCTGTTTCGGGAAGAGTCACCAACCCTCATCAGTAACTAAAAGCAGTAGATAGTTTGTTTGGTAAAAAGTTAAATTCATATATATTTGCTGAAAACAACCAAATGAGAATTCAAGCAAAAGTTATACTATTTAAGCCTCTTCCAATATAACAAACTAAAAATAGAACAACTTTGAAACAAATATGTTTTGTATATGAGTACACATTGCATACTACAATGTTTGTTTTTGTCTTGAAAAAACAAGAAAAACAATTTGTTTTTGCTTAACTTACATTTAGCGTTAACGGCGTGCCCTCCGTATTTTTAGGTTTATTATTTTTTATAAAAATAAAAAATCTTATTTTCTCAACTCAGCTCAATCATTAAAATGATAAAGATCGAAAATAAGATTTTTTATTTTTATAAAAAATAATAAACTTAATAATAATAAATACTTTATATTAGCAGAGACCCTGCAGTTGATTGCTATAAGTGATACATAGATGACGCTTTCTATTTGATTTTAAAAAAGTGACATAAAAAACTCTTTAATTACTAGATGTTTACACATCTCCCGTGTGATCGGACTCACATGATTTTTTTTTTAACAATTTCGCTTTGAGTACTAAAATGACGTTTTTATTTGCGAAATTACTTGATGGCGCATTTTTTATCGAAAGTTTACAAATTTGTTACATAGATAAGCGAAAAAAAAGTATTTTATTTAGTGATGACCAAATAGAAGATGGTTGTGAAAAAAAATGTATAAAATCTTAACTGTTATTTAAATATTTATAGTTTCTGATGTATTCTTTCAACTGTTTTTAAACCACAGTTGTATTTTTCAATGTTTTAATCTTATAAATAATTATTATAATATAAAGGCAAGAATGAAATTTTGTGAATTGAAAAAAAAAAAAAAAAAAACAGAAAAATAAATGATTTGTAAAAAATATTCTATGAATAAATCCATAATTTCAAACATTATCAATGGCCAGCTCAATCAACAGATATCATTCCCATAGAAAATGTATGGGAAATATGGACACCAAATTTATATACGTATATTTTATATATTTACATGAAATCCCAAATTCACAAACACTGTTTATTAAAAAGTTGTTAATGAAAACATACTGACTTAAGTCGTAATGGGGCTTCAATACATTTATATAAAAAGTTATTTTTCTCAAAAGCATGATTTTCGAATTAGGCGGTTAATGCTTGTGACCACAAAATATTGAAACCAAAAATAGGGAAAAAGTTTTCAATTATTGTACAGTAAAGGTTTCCAATATTTTGTCAACAGCATAAAAATGAAAACTTTCAAGTTTTGGTTTTGTTTTCTGAAGTTAAGCTGAAGTTAGTTTAAGCATAAATATTTCGATATGGACCGTTCAAATATATACATATATATTTTGTTAAAAGTTGCCATTATATTGTCACTGACGGCATATGTACATGTATATTGAATTTAGTTTAAATATCTTGTAAATAATTACTTCTGTTATAATTTAGAAGTTCTTAAGGTTTCCCATGGCAAGCACGAAGGTTTTTTAATCTTAATATGCAGTAGCGAGAAAAAAATGCAACTCTGTGCCATATGATAACTAATAACGGTTATCCAATTCAACTACTCTTTTGTTTTTTTATTCGGTGCATTTTAAATCTAATTATTAGCATCATTAAGCGTTTTTTGCTTTTCTGCAAACTTAAGTTTTTTATATTTTTTAAAAAAAGTGAATAAATTAGGCGAGAAAAAAGATGCAACGCAATGTATTAGAAGTAAAAATAAGTAAACTATTGTTATTAAAATAAAAATTTAATTAAAAATTTAAAACCTATTAATTTTCTAATAGGAACAGCTGTCAGCTGATAGAAAATTTGCGATTATACAGGCTTTGAAGTTGGCCATCAATTTGACATTAACAAATCAACGGTTTGCCGGATTGCATCGGGATACCGTCGAAGAAATAATGTGGAGAGAAAGTCAGGAAGTGGCCGACCATGTAAATCCACTGCCCGCCAGGACTGTCAAATAACAAAAATTGTAAAAATCGACCCACGGAAGAGGGCAGTAGATGTGACCAGTTATGAAAACGAACAATTAGGAGTTCCTATTGGCGTTTACACTGCCAGAAATCGATTAAAAAAGGCAAATTTATTAGCTAGAGGACCGGCCAAGAAACCACTTACAAGTATGGTCAATAAAAAAAAAACGGTTGACTTTGGTCGAAGGAGCAGTGGGCCAAAGTTTTGTGAAGCGATGAATCCAAATTTAATTTATTTGGCTCTGATGGCATAAATTACGTGCGCCGGCCGCCAAAATAAAGATATGAGGCCAGATATCAGTTGCCAACTGTTAAAAATGGCGGGGGTGTAGGGTAAGGAATCTATAATGTTAAAAGGTAATGCGATTTCTTGTGACCGATTATTTGTTCAACAGTTTTCTCCCAATTTTGATCAAACGTATCTTATTTGAAAGATATTTCTTTTTAGCTGTCCAACAAACTTACAGATTTTTAAATCTTTTAATTTAGTTGGAGTTATGCTCATATAAAGTTGCTACGAACTCATACATAAAATTATACAATGCTATGTGTTAATGTGTTTCCAAAAAAAAAATTAGTGTGTTGAGTCGAAAAAATATTTTGGACATAGCATAACATTAAGGTCAATAATTTATTAAATGAAAAAATAAAATTTCCTAGAATTTGCACTCGAATTTCCAGGGCTAGAAGCTGCCAGTAATATATTTATGTAAGAAAACTAAGCTAATTTTAATTTTTTTTAGGTGCCTTCTCTCGTGATGATACAGGTCCCATAACCAAAATTGAACGCCATTAAGTACTGCGAAATTTTTGAAGGGCACATGTTTCTCTATTTTCAAGAAAAAATTGCACCTGGAAGCATATTTGAGCAGGATAATGATCCTAAGCGCACAAGTCGCTTAGATCGCAAGTTTTTAAGCGACCATGATGCGCAAGCTTGTGAGTGGCCTCCGCAATCTCCCGATCACAATCCCATAGAAAACATATGGGAGCTTGTAGATCGGGAAGTTAAGAAAAAAAAAACCATGAAATTTGCAGCAATTAGAATAAATTGTTAAAATGTGTCCCCTATTTATGTTATATCCCTAGTCGATTCCATACCATCCAGATTAAATGCGGCATTAGCAAATAATGGCTATACCACAAAATATTATTTTGAAGAAAAATTTAATAATAAGTATTAATTTAAATCAGCAGGTTCCAGCTCTCGAAATTCGAGTGCAAATTCTAGGAAATTATATATTTTGATTAAATAAAGACCCTAAAGGTATGCTAATCAATTATAGCCAATTCACAAATCAACACAAAAAACAAACTCATTTTTATTACAAACACATTAACAAATTTTATAAACACACACATAGCATTTTATAATTTTATGTATGTGTTAGTAGCAACTTTAAATGCAATCTACTCAAAATAAAGGAAAAAATTAAAAAATCTGTAAATCTGCAAAACGGAAAGAAATACCTTTCAAATAATATACGTTTGATCAAAATCGGGATAAAACGGTAGAACAAAACATCGGTCACAAGAAATCGCCTATCCTATTAATATTATAGATTAAATAAAACTTTTGAATTACAAAGAGTTGCATTTTTTTCTCGTAAGGGATAAGTCTCTTAAAAAGCAAAAAATAAAAACTTTTTATTCTAATAAAGACATAATCACTTAAATAATTTAACAGCAACTGTAGAAAATTAAGCCCAAAGTAACAGATTCGATGAATTGTAACGCTGTATACGTATGATTCATTGACGCACATACGTATTGATTGTGGGATTTTATTTATAATTGAAAATCAAGCGTTGTAGAATAAATCGCTTGACATTTGGTCCCCTCTTTGGAAAGCCCCATTTTAATTATGAACTAACTATTTTAGCTGAAATCTAAGCTTCATAGAGGAAAATGTTTGACATTTTCTTCTTGACTGCCATATCCCATATACAATTGGGTGGTAACTATTTTTGGGGTGGCCAAATCGGCAAACTTAAAATAAACTTTGTGAGTCTGATCACAGGGAAGATGTGTAAACATCTAGTAATTAAAGATTTTTTTAAGTTGGAAGTACTTGTGATTTCAGTATATTTTTTCCAACTTAGAGTTATTATACATTTATCTAGTTTAATTAGCTCGTAGACTTCTATATTGTTATACTTGTGATTGTGTTATAGTTTTCGGTTGTTGAATCAGTTTATATTGTGAAATTTTTAACGTTGTTATACTTGAGGGTTGTGGAATTAGCTGAACTAATCTTTACACCGAAACACTCATACCTCATACCGTTTTTATCTTACTCTATTTTTGTAATTGTATTGTGAAATAGATTTTATACCCCCCTGAGCGTATAGATGTTTACACATCAATAAATTGTATATCCAAAACAAAGAGTACTAGCAAAATGGTTTAAATAAGGGCGCCTTATGACCGTTACAACTAACCAGTTACAAATAAGCAATACAAAATTATATTTCTATTACTCAAAGCTTTTCCATTTATAAAAGAAATAATTGTTTAACCTTCAAAAACCTTTTGTAACCTAAAAATTATTTTTTAAAAAATTCCAACTCGTTTAAACTATAAACAAAAAAAATTGTCGCCCATTTCTGAATAAAAAATTTCTTAACAAAACACAAACAATTACTGAAAGCTCCTATTTTTTGACAAAGTAAATGAAAACAAAACAAAAAATTTATGCAGTTTTTGAAATATTGCGTAAATTAAAAAAAAAAAAAAATAAAAACTTCAAGACTACACTTGGCACGTTTTATGAGGCAATAAACGTATTCAGTGGAGTAGAGTAATAAACTTTTAAGAGGAAACGTTTAAATGCACTCCTCAACTCGCAAAAAGTATTTGAGACAGAAAAATGAATAAAAATTGTATTATTTATTTCTTTTTCTTTTTAAACTGACATCATAAATCGTTTTTTGTAGCCGTTGAGTTATGTAATATTTCTAGTAAATAGTAAAAGTGAAAATAATAAAACTAATTTTAATAAAACATTAAAATTAATTAACAATAGTGTTAACAGCTTCCAAAACAAACAAAAAAAAAAAAAAATTATTAATGTACAGTGGCTCCATCGAATAATCGTACAAGATTTTGTTTGATATGTATGTGCTCTAAACTAAAAAAAAATTACAAAATATATGTTTTTTTTCGATATTATTAACACTCTATACCCTAATCTTTCAAAAATAATAAAGAAAAAAAAAAACAAAATTATTCATGGCAACGTTAATTTACAAACAAAAACAAAATTAACTAAATTTTTTGTGCTCAACGTATGATCGGACAAAGGAAAGTATCAATGTTAACAAGTAAGATACCCTATACCCCATACTAAGTCGATATTTTTGTTTTTTAATACATTAAAGTGAAGATCGGGAATCAGCTTCATATGGGGCCTATGACTAAGAATTGTCCTATAGGGTTCATTTTTCGACTACTCATTAATGAGAGTAATAAACACACACAAACCCATTTTGACCGAGATCTTTATGATAATTTGGATATTATGGCATTTTAAGTCGATCACATAGCGGTTATTTGTATGGCGACTAGGTCGGAATATGAATCGAATTTCACCAATTTTTATAGCGTCCATTCTATGACCGATAGAAGCTTATATACTAAGTTTCATCAAAATATATTCATATTTGCGACCTGTTTGATTACAAGGTTAAGATGGGCACACAGACGGACGGACAGACGGACGGACGGATGGACGGACATGTTTAAATCGACTCTGAAAGTGTTTCTTAGTCGATCTGTATAATAAAAGGTGGGTCTATGTAAAATATTTTTGGTAGTTATACACATCAGCACAAAGTCATTATACTCTGACCACTAGGGCGGGTCGATTTAAAAATCGCCCAAGTGACAATTAAAATCGTATTCTAAGGATCAAAATAAGAAACTTTGCCCGAGGAACCATACCTTTAACACGAATTCTGATGTCCCGACTTTTGACCTGTCTGTCTGTCTGTCTCACTTTGACCCATTTAGAGTGACCCAATCGAGTCCAAAGGTATGATCGACCCCCACAATCTTTGTAGGGCCGACCCACCCATGTCAGTGGCACACCCCCCATATAAACATTTCAAAAAATCACCATTTTTTGTTTTTAATTGGGCTGACTATGATTGATTTAATATTAAAATTAACACTCATACGTATACGTATCTTCTACTCTGCTAATAAATAATAATCATACGCTTGACTATGTTATGTTATTCAAAAAGATCGATCGGATGAGGGTAAATATCTTTTAGATCACTCCGTGACTATGCGTGACTCTGCGTGACTACCCCAAAATTAATCTGTAGTCACAACAAGACTATGGGCCAAGTTTCAGATCAATTGCATTAGGGGGATTGGGGTTGCCCCTTGGGCAAAGTTTCTTATTTTGATCCCTAGAATATGATTTTCCTTATCACTTGAGCGATTTTTTTGCCTCCCTACATTTCGACCTGCCCTACTGACCACATAGTGGTATAGGGTATAAAAATGTCAAAACAGTACAATTCATATATTGTGGCATATCGTTTGTTTTCAAGAACGGCTTGTAAACGTGGTGGAATGGATTTTACCAAGTTTTGGCATACTTCAGATATGACAGAGTTGTATATTCTGAAATTAATACGGAGTAAAAGCTGTATGATATGAAAGCTGATTCTAACCACACTGCTCGTAGGCCTGACTTTAGATGAGTGTGTTAAAGCGCTGACCAAAAACTGCAAGTACGAGTGTATGTGAAGGTTCAGGGTTCAAACCTCACGGCCGCCATAAGTAGAAAAATCTCATATATAAATGATGAAGGCTGAAGTGGCAGAAACCGGTCCGATTAAGAATACAGTGTAGTTATGAGTTTTTGAAATATATGCTTTCTTCTTCTCTACCACGCACCATGGAAACAAAATTAAAATTTGCATATTAATTACAGTATTAATTGCAATATCTCCGAAAAATGACTACTATGGATTTCCGTGCGGCATTTGAGTATTTCGAGAAAGCTCTTGATTTACTACATCAGAGTATCCTCAAAAGTCGTTACCTTTGTCGAAAGCGTGTACAACTATTCAAAGTCTGCAATTTGGACTGAGAGTGAACTTTCAGATTACTTTGAGAGTCAGTCAGGCGTTAAACAACGTTGTTTGTTGTCACCGCTAATATTCGTATTATATTTAAATGATCTGCATGATAACTTGAAAGGTGGATCATTATAAATAGTAGCTTTTGTATATTGATATATTTTGATATTGTTATAGTAGCTATTGTTTTACAACATATGATCAATAAACTGGAAGATTATTGCAATAAATGGGGAATAAAAATAAATTTAGCAAAGTCTAAGATAATGATATTTAGGAAAGGAGATCGTATAGCTGCTAATGAAAGATGAATATTTAATGGAGAAAATGTAAAAATCTTAAACGAGTACAAATATTTAGGTATATTATTAACACCATCAATGTCTTTTACAAACCATATAAATGCAAAAAATTTAGCTGCTAAAATATGTGTTAACATTACGTGGACAAATTTTGTTGGTAATAGAGATGTGTCACTGAAACCTAAGTGGAAATTGTTTCAAACCGTTTGCAGATCGGTTCAATAATATGGTGCACAAATATGGGAACTTTCAGGATTCGGCTATATAGACAAACTTCAAAGGTTTTTTACAAAAAGAGTGTTAAATCTACCGGAAAATACACCTAATTATGTTATTCCCCTGGAAACGGGTCAGGAAGATGCTCATATATACACTTACAGCCTTCTTTTACAATATATTGCTAAAACCCTATTCGAATATACATAACAACCAAAGCTTACCTCCTAGATTGTCAAAACTTCTTATAGCGAAAAAAATATTGTGGTATAAAGAATTAATCGAACGGTTAAATAAATACGAAGTACGTTTTATTAATGGAAAACAAAATAAATCCTTATGGAACAGTACATGTATGGAATTGATTAAGTTAATGAAAGTTGAAAAGGAAAAGGAAAATTTGTTAAATGCATTACAAAGCCAGCACAGAATATGCAAACATTTGAAAAATGATATAGGTCATACGTATTGTAATGAACGGTATTATCAAAATGAAATATCACTTTAATGAAGACGCGAGGGGACCTTCTGTGGCTAAATGGGACTCGGTATAGAACTGACCAGCCAAGACTGTGTTTTTTTTATGTAACTTAAATGAAGAGGAAACTCTTATGAATTTTCTAGGAAGATGTCCTGTATTAAATAAGATAAGATGTAGATTTCTTCGATACTCAATGCTTTCAGACGATAAAATTATTCAATACTTAAATAGTGGGTATGATGGAAATTGGTACATTTATGTAAAAAATGCACTTGCTTATAGGAAATTCTTGATAAATGAATTTAACTATTAGATTAGCAATCAAAGATAACTAATTGTGCTATATTTAAACTTCCGACTGACGGTTTAAACCAAGCCGTATAGAAAAATCTTTATTATTAGTTTTATTACATAAAATTGTATTATTGTTATGAGAAAAACTGAAATAAAGAATCTATCTATCTATCATATTTTATTATCCTATTTTTATTTTTTGGGCTTATATATGGCTTTTTCCTAGCAACTCTACCATGATAGTTGAATTTATACAACGTATTGCGAACAGTATTTAAGCAAACACCTTTTCCACTGCTTTTTTTATACCCTTCTAGCAGATTCCAGCTCTCGAAATTCTAGGAAATTTTATTCTTTCATATAATAAAGACACTAAAGGTATGCTTCACGATTCAACTAATTTTAAATGAAGAAAACCAACTCAACAAATTAACACAAACACATTAAGAAACAAATAAGAAAATTATAGTCGGTCTAGACCGACTATACGATACCCTATACCATGCGTTTAGAAACTCTATCTCTTAGGCCCAACTAACTGGACATAGAAAATAAGCCAAAACCAAATTTGAGTGGGATTTTTATTAATTTTTTTTGGCTGCAGATATGAAAAAGTTCATATCGGATGATATATCTATATGGGGACTAGGTCCAAAAATGGACCGATCCTGATCATGTTTGGTAAAGTCTCTTTTGTTTTGCAAAAATATATACAAACAAAATTTGAGAAGAATCAGTGCAATATTTTTGTTTTTAATAGATTTAAGTGAAGATCGGGAAGCAAGTCTATATGGGGCCAAAGGGATCATTTTTGGACTACTCATTAATGGATGTAATGAACGCATACAAACCCAATTTGAGAAAGATCTATATGACAATTTGGATCTTATGGCAATTTATGTCGATTTCATAGGGGTAATTTGTATGGGGGCTAGGTCTGAACATGGACCGATTCTCACCAATTTCAATAGCGTTCATCCCATGGCCGATAAAAGCTTACATACCAAATTTCATCAAAATATATTCATATTTGCGACCTGCAGTTTGATTACAAGGTTTACATGGACACACAGACGGACGGACGGACGGACGGACGGACATCGTTAAATCAAATCAGAAAGTGATTCTGATTCGATCGGTATAATTAAAGATGGGTGTAGGTCAAATATTTTTGGTTGTTATAAACAGCAGCACAAAGTCATTATACCCGAACCACATAGTGGTATAGGGTATAATAAGGAATAAACACACACATAGCATTGTATAATTTTGTGTATGGGTTAGTAGCAACTTTAAATGCAATTTACTCAAAATAAAGGAAAAAATTTAAAAATCTGCAAAACGGCTAAAAAGAAATACCTTTCAAATCATAAATTTTATGTCAAATCGGGGTAAAACTGTTAAACTTACATCGGTCACAAGAAATCGCCTTGCCTATTAATATTATAGATACCACTATGTAGTTTGGGTACAATGACTTTGTGCTGCTGTTTGTAACTACCAAAAATATTCGACCTAGACCCATCTTTTATTATACCGATCGACTCAGAATCACTTTCTGTGTCGATTTAGCTATGACCGTCCGTCCGTCTGTCCGTCCGTCCGGCCGTCTGTGTGTCCATGTAAACCTGGTAATCAAACTACAGGTCACAAATATGAATATATTTTAATGAAATTTGGTATATAAGCTTTTATCGGCCATAGGATGAACGCTATTGAAATTAAATTGGTAAAATTCGGTCTATTTTCAGACCTAGTCCCCATACAAATGATACCTATGCAATCGACTTAAATTTCTATAAGATCCAAATTATTATATAGATCTCGGTCAAATTGGATTTGTGTGTGTTTATTATATCCATTTATCAGTTGTTCCAAAATAAACCCGATATGGCAATTCTTTGTCATAGCCCCCATATAAAGCTGCTTCCGGATTACCACTTAAATCTATCAAAAAACAAAAATATTGCAGAAATTTTTCTCAAATTTGGTTTGTATATATTTTTTCAAAATATAAGTAACTTTACCAAATATGGTCAGGATCGGTCTATTTTTCGACCTAGTCCCCATATAAATATAGCATCTGCAGCCAAAAAAATTAATAACAATTCAAACTCAAACTCAAATTTGGTTTATGCTTATTTTCTATATCGAATTAGTTGGACCGAAAAGATAGGGTCTCTAAACCATGGTATAGTCGTTCTGGACTGACTATAATTTTCTTATTTGTTTAAAGATATTTTCAGTTCCTTTGCAGTTTTAAAAGGATCTTGTTTGATTTCTTTTGATAAGGAACGCTCTTCTCGCTCATTTAATATTTTGCCTTGACCTTATCTGCTTTTATAAGCTAACCTAAACTTATCACGGAACCTGTTAGATTTCTCTCAATGTTTCACCTTCTAATTTAAATTTAACTATTAATTGTCTTATTTCGATGCACAGTTGCACCATTTGAATTTTTTCGTTGCAAAAATCATAACTTTTGAACGAAATAAGATAATCAAAAAATTTAAACGGCATATGATAGTTAATTGACCAGCTTATGAAATGAGTGTTTGCGCCTTTTAGATGCCTACTTATGGGTTAGTAAATTTGTGGAAAAAACAAATTTTAATGGAAGTAAAATAAAACATTTTTTAAAATTTTTGATTTTTTATGATTTAAAATTTTTTCAGAAAACATTAAAAATAATTTTGGTTTTTAAATTTATTTTTAAATTTTTTTTTTAAATATTGCTCACAATCCGTAAAAGAAGGTATATCTAAAAGACTAATAATTTCTCAACTATAATTATTTTTTAACTCTTTTCGTGACTTTACATGCCGCAGTGATGAAATAAGTGGATCGGAAGATGCTGCTAACATGTTGAAGAGGTCCTCATTTTGTCTCACCCTTGAAAATTTTAAAGTGTTCAGCAAGCTCTCCAATTGACAAAGTCTGATATTTAATTATATCTTTGCCATGCGACAATATTTTATGAACTGTCGGGGTCAACTAATTCTGCTAAAAGTGATGCAGTTTTCGAAGCATATTCTCTATATTTTTCAGAATCAACTTTTTCGTTGTAGTTTAAAACATTCAGGATCGTTCCCAACCTCTTAACGAATTGTTTGTTTATTCCAGTGATTCGAGTTGCAGCCTTATCATTTTCAAAAAATCTTCTCGAAAAAAATCTTCCGTATCCGTGGTTGGGGAAGTCTACTTTTAGTTAAACTTGTTTGAAAAACGCATCCTGTATTCGATTCTTTCCGATACTTTCTTATCTTTGTTTGATGTATTTTCATCAGAGTGTTCCCCTCTTGTGGAAGCGTATAAGCTTATTTTAACAAGAACTCCATATACCTTATTCTTGAGTGCAATGGTGAGATTCCATATTCATATTCATTCCATAATAATATGAATGGATTTTCACGGTTATATGTCATAAATTGTATCTGCATCTGAATTTTGGGAGCAGAATTTGACAGAGGATCTCAGGAAAGCATGACAGAATGAAAAACAAAAATCATGTGAGTCCGAACACAGGGAACATCTAGTAATTAAAAATTTTTTTAAGTCATTTTTTAAAATCAAACAGAAAGCGTTATCTATGTATCACTTATAGCAACAACTCTTTGCTGTAAAATGTTAAAAATATCCCAATATAAACGAATATAAGTGATACATAGATGACGCTTTTGAAAAAGTGGCATAAAAACAATGTTATATCATAATTTTTTCACCAATACAATCATAAGTCACACAGCGTTATGTGTCAGCTCTCACCTATTACGTGTTACACTGTTTTTGTGATTGTATTGTGAAATGGAAATTTACCCCCCTGCGCGTATAGATGTTTACACATCAAAAAGCGTATATCTTAAAAGTAACGAACGCGACAATAACAATAAGAATGGGTTTTCACGGTTATATGTCATAAATTGCGCAATTTCTGGAACCATGTCTTTTTTCAAAATTTAACCTCTAGCAAAAAAATGGGGCACGGACGGGCAGCTGGAAATTTTTGCATTAGGTAAAGGAATGATCAAAAAACTTGTTTTGAAAATATGGCAAGTACAGAAACTTATAGTTTTTTTTTCCATCAAAGTTGAGAAATATTAAAAAAATGGATAGTCGGTAAATATCGATTTACCTGAACAAACACTAAGCAAATAGTACAATTTTTTGTTATTCTTTTCTTAATAAATAGACCTATCAACCTGGGTAACGATCCATTACCCAGTTTTCGAGATACTGTATATAAAATTGGTCTGGTTTTTTGAACACTGAAAATCAGTCATCTTTTAAGCGCTATATCTTCTGAACCAAAAATCTAATTGTAATAAGAGTAGCAAATTTAAAATCGTTGGAAAATTTCCTGTAAAATAGGTTTATATTTTGTAGGTGCACATGCAATTTTTGATTTTTGCTACCTTATTTGTTCTACAGACACCACTGTGCGACGGTACATTGTTTTTTTTTTTTTTAATGGTGAAAGTTTGCTTGTTTCTGCTTAGTAAAAGATTTGAAATAATATTTTGAAATACTTTATAGATTTTATTTAATAAAAAATGCATAGTTTCGGAGCAGTTACAAATCTATTTAAAAGACGTTTTAGATCTTGACAACATCACATTTCTATTAAAATTTCTTATCTCCAACAAATGTAAAAAGTAATATGAATTTTAAATAAATTTAAATTCTCTTATCTATTGCTGACATAAGTATTTAATCATCAGTATTACTGGGACTATCCGTACTGTAGAACAAAAGGTTTAAAAAATATTTTTGTTTTGATATATTTCACCTTACAATCTAAAAGCGTATTAAAATTTCTTAAAGAATTCGACATTAAAGTCGCTGTAAGCTCTTTAAAATTTACAATTTATAGACTATCGAAATAAAAAAACATGTAAATTTCTTTAATAAATGCACCGTTATTTAACAAAATCAAGATACAATAATTTATTGACAATTAATGTTAAAGAAAATATGTATATGTAACTCAAAACACAGTAACAAAAGAAAATATCGGTTTTAGGATTTCTATATAAATACAAGTTATAATAACAACAAAGTGCACATTAACCCTTAGTTGTATCACTGATAACGGTATTTGAGAAAAACTAAATCAAAAACCAATAAAGTATGTTTTAAAGGCAAATGAAATATTTATGCAAATGAGGTTGTTGTTGGTTGGTTCATTCTTTGATTTCATATATTAATATATAATCGTTGCATGTAGAGTATAGAAAAGAAAAAAGAAAACATCGAGAATAAGTCAAAGATAAAAAAACTCGTATTCAGCTGAAATTAATTATTTTCAATTTACAATTTAAAAAAAAAAAAATTAAAAATCTTTGAAAAACAAAGCAACACATAATCAAAAGAAAAGAATTAAAATCAAATCAATTGTTTGTTTTTTTGTTGAATTCTGCTAATATTTCACTGTCTATTAAAGCTGGCGTTTAAATTAAAAAAAGTGCACTAAATGTATGTAATGTTGATATTTCACTGTCTATTAAAGCTGGCGTTAAGAAAAAAAAAAAAAAAACTGCACTAAATGTATGTATGTGCACTAGAATGTTCATAGTTTTCAAGTTTATGTATCTAAAACAAAGTAATTTTTACGATGTATATTCGTTTTTGTTGTTGTTGTTATTTTATGTGCTAAGTATTGAACAGAAACAGGTGCAGCTGCAGGTGATTTATTTTTATTTTTTTATAATCATTACAATGGTATCTATGGTTTTTAAATTCTTCAAAAATAAATAAATAAATCGCTATTCAATGTTTTCCCAGTATAAAACTTTTATCACATGAAATTTTGATTTTCATTGTTGGTGCAATAATATGATTGTTTTTAGGCCAAAGAAAGTGAAAACATTTTTAATACGTTTTAAATATTTTAAACTAATTTAAGCATTTTTTTTTCAAATATTCACAAATATGGCAATAAGGCAGGCAAATAAATTAAAAACACATATAATTAACACTCGATATCCTCCACATAAATCTGAGCAGTAGGGCGGGTCGATTTGTAGGGAGGCCAAAAAATCGCACAAGTGACAAGGAAAATCATATTCTAGGGATCAAAAGTAGAAACTTTGCCCAAGGAACCATACCTCTAAAACGAATTCTGATGTCCCGACTTTTGACCTGTCTGTCTGTCTGTCTGTCTGCCATGGGGCAAGCCAATCCCCCTAATGCAATTGATCTGAAACTTGGCCCATAGTCTTGTTGTGACTACAGATTAATTTTGGGGTAGTCATTCAGAGTCACGCATAGTCACGGAGTGATCTAAAATTATTTACCCTCATCCGATCGATCTTTTTGAATAACATAACATAGTCAAACATAACATAGTCAAGGCGTATGATTATTATTTATTAGCAGAGTAGAAGATACGTATACGTATGAGTGTTAATTTTTATATTAATTCAAACATATCAGCCCAATTCTAAACAAAAAATGGTGATTTTTTGGAATGTTTGTATGGGGAACACCCCAGAAGGGTTCCAGGGGGTATGCCACTGATATGGGTGGGACGGCCCTCCAATGTTAGTGGGGGTCGATCATACATTTGGACGCGATTGGGACACTCTAAATGTGTCAAAGTGAGATAGACAGACAGACAAGTCAAAAGTCGGGACATAAGAATTCGTTTTAGAGGTATGGTTCCTCGGGAAAAGTTTCTTATTTTGATCCCTAGAATATGATTTTCCTTGTCACTTGGGCGATTTTTAAATCGACCCGCCCTAATGATCAGATATCAGATAACATTAGTTTTGTAATATCAATTTTTCGACTTTTAATTGAGTATGTAATATCCGTTATATTGAAATTTAATTTGAAACTCATTAAACATTTGAAATAGAATTTTAAACAACATATTTTATGCAGGGCAGAATCGTAAGACTACTCAATGCTTTTTATAGATTATGCATTGAATTAAATTTAAAATCATAAATATCTGACTCAGCTTAAATATAATTAAATTAAATTTTAAAATAAATTTAAACAACTTTCTTTGGTTGCGTAAGAGACCGTTTTTATTTCAAGTGGAAATTTTAAAGTTCATGTCTTAAGTCTTTTGAATGTGCTTAAGATAAACTTTTACTTGCAGCGGTAATTCTAAAATAAAAAAAAAAAAAATGGAAATATCCGACACATTAAAAGACATACATTTGACGTTAACAGAAAGACCTAGAAAAAAAAAACACACAAAAGTACGACAAAAAAAAAAAAAAAAAAACTCGACATGAATATGTCAAAACAAATATTTACGTTTCGTGTTAAATGAATTAGGCACCAAACACTTAACTATAAATTGACCAACTTTAACAGATACTTAAAGTTAAGTACACTGAATAAGAAACCCAAAGCAAATCTTTTTATGTTTGTAATTTTTACTAGAACTTAGCTTGTTTGAGAACTAAAACATGAACTGCAAACATTAACAGAAACAAAAACCGGAAATTTAGAATGCAATAGAGAACCTGTTACTGTGGCTAGCTTGGTGGCAAGAGCCGCCAAAGTTAAAATAAAGAAAAAATATATAATTTGTAGAATGAAAAAAAAAGAAAAATATGACACACTCACCTATATTTTGTGCATCAATGCGTGCATAATAACCCAAAAGGCTAATGATGAGCAATAACAGCGGTGTTGTAATTTTAGGCATAATGAAAAGGAGAAGTCCGGTATTTTTACAAAGTTAAAAATTAAAAGAAAACATGTGTTGTTATTAATTTTTAAGGTCACTTTTTTTTGGACAACAACCAATTTCAGTTCTTTTGTTTAATTTTTAACCAAAAATTCTTAGCAAAATTTTCTAAATGAATTTGTTATTTTTCCATTTATTTTATTTTATATTTTATTTTATTTTTTTGTTGTTGATGGTTTTCACCAAAAAACGAACAGGTGAGGATTTTTTAATGTTGTGAGAAGTTTTTTCTTCTTCTTCTTCGTTTTCTTTTTCTTGTTGAGTAATGTATGTCACCGTTACACGCAGCAGGTTGCAATAAAAAAAACTACATTAAAATTTATTTCATTAAATAAACTTTCTTTATTTTTTTATTTTTATTTTTTTTTTGGGTAAAAACAATTTTAAGTTGAATTAATATGCACTTTTTTATTTTATTTTTTTTTTTTCTTAAATGAAATTTGTTTTATTTTCAATTACTGCTTTATATATATTTTATCCATTAATTTTACTGTTCCCGTCACTATCGTCGTTTATGTGTTTTCCGTTATAATATTCAAGTGCGACTAAATATTTCCAGCCAAAGACCATAAGCCATAAGCTTCAAACACAAACAATTTCTTTCTTTCTCTTGGTAAGATTAAAAAAAAAACAAAAAAACAACAACAAAAGAAAACCAAAACACACGACCAAGCTACGAACAAGCCACCGATCAACAAGTGAGTGTGTGTGTGTGTGTGTGTGGTAAAAGTTTTATACGAAAGCTAAGCTGCAACAAACTATTACCGTTGCCTTAACGATAATTCAAGTCGACGTTTTTTTTTAAGTTTGTAGCGAGTGTAACAACCGTCTTGTTAGCCAGCCAAAAGAAAACTGTTTGTTGCTTTAGCTTTTGCTTAATACCGGTATTATAGACGACTACCTACATACATGTGAACTATTTGAATATGAAACGTTTTGGAAAATGGAACACTACACTTTGTATATGAATGAATGAATTTTTAGTTTGGGTTTCAGACTCTTAACTACTCATAAATTATTTGTGTAATTTCAATGTTTCATTTGTATTGACTATTGTTAATACGAAATTTGTTAGCAATACGAAATGCTGTCGCTGGCCAATTGAATATTTGCCATTTATTTTCATGTTATCTTTTCTTCAGTGACCAAGAATTGGTATCACTGTAATGATAGTACGTTACAGAATTACAATTGCAAGTACACAAAACCATAAAGATGAAATATTTGGATTAAAAATAAAATGAGAAAATGGCATGGTATAGTGGACCATGTTCCCAATAAAAAGGTAGCCTTTTAGAAATTTTCATTTGAATGCTAAAATTACATTAAATACTATTGCTCCCATCGATTTAAATTCGATCGTTCCTACCATGATCTCTAACAAAAACACGCACACACACACACACACACATTAACGTTTCCCTCAGTCATCATTTGGAAGATTTTTTTTTAAATAAATATCACATTACTGAATCTTCTTCGAGCACTTTTGATTACGAAAAACAGAATAAACCCAAGCACGATTAAAAACGACTCGAAAACGAATCGCGCTGACACTTTAAAAGTGATTTGAAAGTTTATTTTGTTAAAAATCATCTAACAAATCCTTCTTCGAGTACTTTTGATGACCAGAAAGAGATTAACTACATGCGCACTTGAAAAATTACTTGATAATGATTCGCGCGCTTACACTTGAAAAGTGTTTTGTTGAAAATACAATAACAAAATATACAACAACCGCAAATAGATTATGCAGGCGATTGATATGTGATGGTTTTGGATGATATTTTTAAATAATATTTTGCACAGCTGCAAAATATATATTTCAATATTTCAATATTGGAATTTCTATTTATTTATATCAGTCGGATCGTGGTATGAAATTCATAGCAATTTGGTTATAAGTAAATCATACAAATTTTTGGGGAGGAATTCATTGGCAAAACAGGCGGTGAAAATTTGAAAATTATTTACGGACGAATTGGCTTCTTTATGGAGCTGGAAGGAGACCAGCAATTTGCCAAGTACTGAAAAGTGCTTTTTAATAACAAGCATCGATATTATTATTACTATTATTGTACGATGTACTACAAAAGTATTTTGTGCATACTAAGGACATGGTGACAGAGTGCATTTTTGATGTGTAAACATCTATACGCGCAGGGGGGTAAATTTCTATTTCACAATACAATCACAAAAACAGCGTATCATGTAATGTGTAAGATAAAATCGGTGTGACTTATGATTGTATTGGTGAAAAAATTATGATATGTAATAACCTGTTTGAAAATGAAAAATGAAACATAAATATAAAAAATGAAAAAAAAGAAAAATAAAAAATTAAAACTGAAAAGTAAAAAATGAAAAATGGAAAATATAAAATGAAAAATGAAAATCGAAAAAGGAAAAATGAAAAATTAAAAATGAAAAACGAAAAACGAAAAATTAAAAATTAAAAAATGAAAATTAAAAATTAAAAATTAAAAATTGAAAATTAAAAATTAAAAATTTAAAATTAAAAATTAAAAATTAAAAATTAAAAATTAGAAATTAAAAATTAAAAATTAAAAATTAAAAATTAAAAATTAAAAATTAAAAATTAAAAATTAAAAATTAAAAATTAAAAATTAAAAATTAAAAATTACAAATTAAAAATTAAAAATTAAAAATTAAAAATTAAAAATTAAAAATTAAAAATTAAAAATTAAAAATTAAAAATTAAAAATTAAAAATTAAAAATTAAAAATTAAAAATTAAAAATTAAAAATTAAAAATTAAAAATTAAAAATTAAAAATTAAAAATTAAAAATTAAAAATTAAAAATTAAAAATTAAAAATTAAAAATTAAAAATTAAAAATTAAAAATTAAAAATTAAAAATTAAAAATTAAAAATTAAAAATTAAAAATTAAAAATTAAAAATTAAAAATTAAAAATTAAAAATTAAAAATTAAAAATTAAAAATTAAAAATTAAAAATTAAAAATTAAAAATTAAAAATTAAAAATTAAAAATTAAAAATTAAAAATTAAAAATTAAAAATTAAAAATTAAAAATTAAAAATTAAAAATTAAAAATTAAAAATTAAAAATTAAAAATTAAAAATTAAAAATTAAAAATTAAAAATTAAAAATTAAAAATTAAAAATTAAAAATTAAAAATTAAAAATTAAAAATTAAAAATTAAAAATTAAAAATTAAAAATTAAAAATTAAAAATTAAAAATTAAAAATTAAAAATTAAAAATTAAAAATTAAAAATTAAAAATTAAAAATTAAAAATTTAAAATTAAAAATTAAAAATTAAAAATTAAAAATTAAAAATTAAAAATTAAAAATTAAAAATTAAAAATTAAAAATTAAAAATTAAAAATTAAAAATTAAAAATTAAAAATTAAAAATTAAAAATTAAAAATTAAAAATTAAAAATTAAAAATTAAAAATTAAAAATTAAAAATTAAAAATTAAAAATTAAAAATTAAAAATTAAAAATTAAAAATTAAAAATTAAAAATTAAAAATTAAAAATTAAAAATTAAAAATTAAAAATTAAAAATTAAAAATTAAAAATTAAAAATTAAAAATTAAAAATTAAAAATTAAAAATTAAAAATTAAAAATTAAAAATTAAAAATTAAAAATTAAAAATTAAAAATTAAAAATTAAAAATTAAAAATTAAAAATTAAAAATTAAAAATTAAAAATTAAAAATTAAAAATTAAAAATTAAAAATTAAAAATTAAAAATTAAAAATTAAAAATTAAAAATTAAAAATTAAAAATTAAAAATTAAAAATTAAAAATTAAAAATTAAAAATTAAAAATTAAAAATTAAAAATTAAAAATTAAAAATTAAAAATTAAAAATTAAAAATTAAAAATTAAAAATAAAAAATTAAAAATAAAAAATTAAAAATAAAAAAAACAATGAAAAATAAAAAATTAAAATTAAAAACGAAAAATTAAAAATAAGAAATGAATAATAAAGAATGAAAAATAAAAAATTAAAATTAAAAAAAAAAAAAATGAAAAATAAATATATAAAAAATGAAAAATTTCAATTGAAAAATAAAAAATTAAAATTAAAAACGAAAAATTAAAAATGAAAAATAAAAAATGAATAATAAAAAATGAAAATAAAAAATAAAAAATTTAAACTGAAAAATAAAAAATGGAAAATATAAAATTAAAAATGAAAATCGAAAAAGGAAAAATGAAAAATGAAAAATGAAAAATGAAAAATGTAAAATGAAAAATGAAAAGTGAAAAATTAAAAAATGAAAATTAAAAAATTATAAATAAAAAATGGACAATGCAAAATGAAAAACGAAAATCGAAAAATGAAAAATAAACATTGAAAAATAAAAAATTAAAAATAAAAAATGAAAAATAAAAAAAACAATGAAAAATAAATGAAAAATAAAAAATTAAAATTAAAAACGAAAAATTAAAAATAAAAAATGAAAAATGAAAAATAAAAAATTAAAATTAAAAAAAAAAATGAAAAATAAATATATAAAGAATGAAAAATTACAATTGAAAAATAAAAAATTAAAATTAAAAACGAAAAATTAAAAATGAAAAATAAAAAATGAATAATAAAAAATGAAAAATAAAAAATTAAAAGTAAAATACAAAAAAATGAAAAATAAAAAATTAAAAGTAAAAAAAAAAAATTAAAAATAAAAATGAAAAATAAAAATTAAAAATAACTACGAATAATTAAAAATAAAAAATTAAAACTGAAAAATAAAAAATGAAAAATGGAAAATATGAAATGAAAAACGAAAAGCGAAAAATTAAAAATTAAAAAATGAAAAGCGAAAAATTAAAAATTAAAAAATTAAAATTAGAAAATTAAAAATAAAAAATAAACAAGTAAGAAAATTATAGTCGGTCTAGACCGACCATATGATACCCTATACCATGGTTCAACTAATTCGATATAGAAAATAATAATAAACCAAATTTGAGTGGCATTGTTATCAATTTTTTTGCTGTAAATATGAAAAAGTTCATATCGTGTGCTACATTTATATGGGGACTAGGTCGAAAAATGGACCGATCTTGACCATATTTGGTAAAGTCACTTATATTTTGAAAAAATATATACAAACCAAATTTGAGCAAAATCTGTGCAATATTTTTGTTTTTTGATAGATTTAAGTGAAGATCGGGAAGCAGCTTATATGGGACCTATGACTAAGAATTGTCCTATAGGGATTATTTTTGGACTACTGATTAATGGATATAATAAACACATACAAACCCAATTTGACTGAGATCTATATTATAATTTGGATCTTATGGCATGTCGGTTTCATAGGGGTCATTTGTATGGGAGCTAGATCTGAATATGGTCTCGACATGGACCGAATTTCACCAATTTCAATAGCGTTCATCCTATGGCCGACAAAAGCTTATATACCAAATTTCATCAAAATATATTCATATTTGCGACCTGTAGTTTGATTACAAGCTTTGCATGGACACACAGACGGACGGACGGACGGACGGACGGGCATTGCTAAATCGACTCAGAAAGTGATTCTGAGTTGATCGGTATGATAAAAGAAGGGTTTAGGTCAAATATTTTTGGTAGTTACAAACAGCAGCACAAAGCCATTATACCCAAACCACATAGTGGTATAGGGTATAAAAATGGAGAATAAAAAATGAAAAACGAAAACCAAAAAATGAAAAATAAAAATTAAAAAATTACAAATAAAAATTGAAAAATTCAAAATTAAAAAAAAAAAAAATAAAAAAAGGAAAATTAAAAAAACAAATAATAAAAAATGAAAAATAAAAAATGAAAAATATAAAATTAAAAACGAAAAATTAAAAATGAAAAATAAAAAATTAATAATAAAAAATGAAAAATAAAAAATTAAAAAGATAAAGTGAAAAATGAAAAATAGAAAATGAAAAATAGAAAACGAAAAATTAAAAATTTACCGGTTGGAATAATAAATATTTTTATATTAGCAGAGCCCCTGCAGTTGATTGCTATAAGTGATAGATGACGCTTTCTGTTTTATTATAAAAAAGTGCCATAAAACAATCTTTAATTACTAGATCTGTACACATCTCCCCTGAAATCGGACACACATGATTTTTTTTTATATGTATGTATTTTTGGAGGAGTTTTAATTTTATAAATAGATTTTTTTAATATATTTAATTTTTTAACTTATTTTTCATTCAATAAATTAATTCTGCTTTTATATATAAATCTTTTTAAGTAAACTTTTTTGAGTAATATATATCAATTAAATATTTTATTTATAAAACACAAACGACTTGAAATACGACTAAAAAACTCGAAAACGATTAGAAATAGTACTGATAAATGACTCTAAAAAGACTCACAAATTATAATAAATATGAATCGAAAATGAGTCGGAACTGATCAGAAAAGCGAGTAATAGAAGACTGTTCAAGAGAGTCGCGGTTATGGTACCATTTTTTCTCGAGAACAGAGTGTTCTACGATCAGAAAATGAGCTCATGTTTGAATGTGTATCGAATATGATTATTAATTTCATAAAATGATGACTGGGCTTTAACTACTCATAAAAGATTTGCATTTAAGTATTAACCATATATACGTTTCCAGGGGTGGATTAACCATGTCAGGGCCCCTAGGCAATGCATGTCTCGGGGCCCCTTCACCCTTTTCATATATCATAATTTATTTCATAATTACACTCTTCTTTGTTACATTGCGCTCTTTTTTGACATCACCCCATTCAATAAAAAAAATTTAAGCAAATGAATGAAATATATGCGAATTTTTGTATTAAATCGTTTTATAAAGTACGATATGTTTTAACGCTCCTTACTTTTCGAAATATAATTTCGTTTAAAACATCTTGAAATTAACCTTATAAAATACATCACTTTCAATCGCCATTATCGTCAATGAATTT
Organism: Cordilura impudica; assembly: GCA_963682025.1. Taxonomy (NCBI): domain Eukaryota; kingdom Metazoa; phylum Arthropoda; class Insecta; order Diptera; family Scathophagidae; genus Cordilura; species Cordilura impudica. The sequence goes on along the minus strand of OY821520.1, from coordinate 3,110,184 downwards.
ACGCGGTTCGAGATAGTTTCTTCGTTCATCCGTGGCATTTGTAACCATCAGAATTCTTTATATTCGCAAGCTTGTCATTACATTAAGAGAAGTTGATTCTACCATATTACCTTAAACCAATTTATAACATTCCTCGTTGATAAACTTAGGCTCAATATTCTCGGAATAATATTCCCTAAACTTTGTACAAGCCTCTCTAATTTCATCGTTGGACTTGGTTTAAGATCTGTTAGAAATCCAAACAAAGTATTGATTTTCCGATAACTCTGTACAGAACATTTCTAGTACAGGCAAATATGTTTCAATTCATAACTTAAATTTTCCTCTGTGCACAACGTCTTCTGCAGTTCCATCATCACGGGTTTTTCTTCTTCGTCGTGATTTTTTCTTCTTCGTACACGTTGCTTTTCATCACTGTATCTCGTAATCGCCAAATAATTCTCGCTATGAAAGTAAAAAATCTAAAAGCGATTTTAAGAGATCGACTACCGTTCGAAGTTCAATAGTGGTTTTTTTTTTTTTAGATATATTGACACTATTGATTTGATTTAGTATGATAGCCCAGAATACCGTCAAATGTGATGTCTGAGTCTCATCGTCATCAATATACTGTAACGCGCTCTGGAAACTATTGTAACCTTTCGAAAAAGCCTTAGTAATTTCGGCTCGTGCACACCATCTTGTATCGGATAGTCTTTTCAGAAATAGTATAGTATAGTATATATAGTATAGTATAGTATTTCATACGTCCACCAATTTTTTTTTTTTAAAGATGGTTGGTCATAATTGCCTAGCGATGATCACAGGGGAGATGTGTAAACATTTTTATTTTTCATTTTTTATTTTTAATTTTTCATTTTTTATTTTTAATTTTTAATTTTTCATTTTTTATTTTTCATTTTTTATTTTTTAATTTTAATTTTTTATTTTGAATTTTTCATTTTTCATTTTTCGTTTTAAATTTTTGATTTTTCATTTTTTATATATCATTTTTTATTTTTTATTTTTTATTTATTATTTTTAATTTTTAATTCTTAATTTATAATTTTTAATTTAAAATTTTTTATTTTTTATTTTTCAATTTTAATTTTTTATCTTACATTTTTATTTTTTATTTTTAATTTTTAATTTTTAATTTTTAATTTTTAATTTTTAATTTTTAATTTTTAATTTTTAATTTTTAATTTTTAATTTTTAATTTTTAATTTTTAATTTTTAATTTTTAATTTTTAATTTTTAATTTTTAATTTTTAATTTTTAATTTTTAATTTTTAATTTTTAATTTTTAATTTTTAATTTTTAATTTTTAATTTTTAATTTTTAATTTTTAATTTTTAATTTTTAATTTTTAATTTTTAATTTTTAATTTTTAATTTTTAATTTTTAATTTTTAATTTTTAATTTTTAATTTTTAATTTTTAATTTTTAATTTTTAATTTTTAATTTTTAATTTTTAATTTTTAATTTTTAATTTTTAATTTTTAATTTTTAATTTTTAATTTTTAATTTTTAATTTTTAATTTTTAATTTTTAATTTTTAATTTTTAATTTTTAATTTTTAATTTTTAATTTTTAATTTTTAATTTTTAATTTTTAAATTTTAATTTTTAATTTTTAATTTTTAATTTTTAATTTTTAATTTTTAATTTTTAATTTTTAATTTTTAATTTTTAATTTTTAATTTTTAATTTTTAATTTTTAATTTTTAATTTTTAATTTTTAATTTTTTATTTTTCGTTTTTCATATTTCATTTCTTATTTTTCATTTTTCACTTTTCATTATTTATTTTTCATTTTTCACTTTTAATTTTTCATTTTTTTTTTCTTTTTTTTCATTTCTAATTTTTCACTTTACTTTTTTAATTTTTTATTTTTCATTTTTATTTTTAATTTTTTATTTTACATTTTAATTTTTTTATTTTTCGTTTTATTTTTCATTTTTTATTTTTCATTTTTCACTTTTCATATTTTATTTTTCATTTTTTTATTTTTCGTTTTTCATATTTCATTTCTTATTTTTCATTTTTCATTTTTCACTTTTCATTATTTATTTTTCACTTTTCATTTTTTTATTTTTCATTTTTTTTTCTTGTTTTTCATTTTTAATTTTTCATTTTACTTTTTTAATTATTTATTTTTCATTTTTCATTTTTATTTTTCATTTTTTATTTTTCATTTTTTATTTTTCATTTATCATTTTTCACTTTTCATTTTTTTATTTTTCAATTTTTTTTCTTTTTTTCATTTTTAATTTTTCATTTTACTTTTTTAATTATTTATTTTTCATTTTTCATTTTTAATTTTTCATTTTTCAAAATTTTTTTATAATATCATAATTTTTTGACCAACAAAATCATTTTGTCTTACGCGTTACATGTTACGCTGTTTTTGTGATTGTATTGTGAAATAGAAATTTACGCCTATAGATGTTTACACATTAAAAATACTATAATGTCCGTACAAATCCATAGAATAAGATTCCTCCAAAGCAGCACTCCGCACCACGTACTCCAACAAAATTCACTGAATGGAACGTGGTGCGCGATGTGATTTATTTTCCAAATATGAAGCGTTAAAGGAAGACTGCCCTCTCAAATTTTTGATATCAATGTTATATTGGTTTAACAAATTTTTAATTTTGATGGCTAGTTCTTACCGTTTGTGGCTTTATATTCGAATAAATATAAGAAAACTTTCTGTTACTCTGCCACATTCAGAAGAGTAGAGTTGCTTTAGAAATGCTGTTCTTACCATGCCGGTTTTATATTCTAAAAAAAATTTCTTACATACAAATATTCCAATAAAATTTTCACCCGAATAAAGATATTTATATACATACATATATAAAGAAAATTTTGAGCATAGGCCCCTAACCGATGTGAGCAGTTGCCTACATTGCCTTATGGATAATGCACGCCTGCACGTTTCCCCCTAAAATAGCAAAGTACATCTATTCCATGGATTAGTTATTATCGAGAACTTACATAATCCATGAATCATATAGCTTTATGTCTTACAAATCAATTAAATGTTTCTAATTTATTGGATTTAAAACCGTTAAGAATGATACATAAGAGCATACATTGTTTCTATCATCAATGTTCGTAGGCCATCATATAAAATTAGCAAATCACTCTGCAACAAGTGTCAATGCCTATTCGGTAAACATTGAAACGATGCAGCATTCTTTATTAACGGATTATTATCACAATAGCACATGCATAAATATATTTTTGTTGGCAAAAAAAAAAAAATCCTGTTAACTGCTTAATCACACAATGTGTGTATGTAGAGTAATAAATATAATAAATAATCATCAAGGCAAAAATAGAGGTCACAACATAATACAACATCGATGTGTGGATGTGACTCAAGAAAACCAAATCAGGTTATGCAACATCCACTGTAGTTAGCAAAAATCGTATAATTTTATTACAATTGCTATTGACCAAATGTCGCACTCTGTATGGACACTGACTGACATTATGCGAGCAGCATGCACATTTCTTTGTTAGTTGCACAACAGATGAGTGCTGAACATGTATGCATCGAATTAAAAAATAAAACAATCTCCACAATTTAATGAACTCGTTGCATATGCACACAAACAAACTTGTCTATCAACAGATTTAACTAAAGTTTGTTGCAGGCAAAAGTAAGTCATCTGGCTAACAAGTGGGTCCAAATCGCTTTTAATGGACAATCGATATAAAAAAAGTATATTTAAAACCAGTTCGAAACTAGAGCAAATAACTGGGTCTTTTTAAATGCCTCACTATACAACGAAATGCGTCTTTAGATAGGTTATACATTCCATAACAACAAAAAAAAAATAATAATAAATTACCATACTGTGGTAGTTCTTGACTATGACGCCGATGATGATGATTATTTTAGTGTGTTCTAGTTAGAAAAATGACAGTAATAAAAATTGTCGCATACATACTCGTACTTGGTTACTTGCATGAAATCATTGTTGCAAATAAATAAAGAAAATAACTATTCAATCTTAGCAAGGTGATCTAGCATATACTCACTCGTATTCGACATTCGCCAACAAGTAACTAGTCAACGAACCACTAAACAACCACTTAGAAGTAGACTTAAGAAAAGGGGTGGCATCTATTTTCATACATTGAATTTTTGTCGAAGTTATCATTACATCGCTACTTTCAAGTCGTTATTTTAATATATAAAATCAAATTAGAAGTTGAGCTATTCCAAAGATATTTTTTTTTACATAAATATATTAAGGGTTTTCACTCTTGGTAGTAAAGTAACCTTGTAACCCTTATAAATATCTTCTTAAATATACTTACGCTAATCCCTGGCTCACTGACTGACTGACTGATTCTGTAACGCTGAAATAATACACATATCACTCCCTACAAAGCTATGCGAAATACACAAACAAAATTTAATCTTTCTCATTTTATACAAACCCATACACAATTTTCTCTCTTCTATGTTACCGACCAGTGCTGCTAATAAAATCTTCTGAAAATCGACAATTTTGGAAACTAAATCGCCAAAGTCATCATTTTTAAAACAAGAAATTGTCAAGAAAATAAAAATAAAACTCGGCTGTGATATAGTTGAAATAGAGTCGCAATTTTTTGGTTGCCGAGGTTCACTGGTATTTACCATAAAAAAAAAATGATTTTTGGCCGCTTTCTCAAAATATGGTCCACAGTGCGGCCGCCTTAAATAGAAAAATTTCATATAGAAACAATCTATTCAAATATAACATAACAATTATCACAATGTTCAATAAATCGCTGGTGAAGGCTGAATTGCCAGAAACCGGTCCGATTAAGAATACAGTGTAGTTATGAATTTTTAGAATTTTTATGCTTTCTTCTGCTCTACCACGCACCATTGAAAACAAAATAAAAAAAAAAAAAAAAAAAAACTTGCATATTAATTACATTATTAATTGCAATATGTCTAAATAGGAACAAACTATTAACAATTTGTTTTAGATTGGAGAACATAACTTAAAAACTCAGTCAATGAATTCCCGTTTTTAAAATTAGCAAGTTTCGTTGTAGATATATTGACTTTTCCATACTTAAACTTTGAACTCGAAAGAATGATCAATGCAATGAATTTTTTTTTAAGCGCCGCAAATTCTTAATTCACATTAAATATGAACTAAAGATAAAAACTACCTCTTGAATTTATTATAAATCAAACATTAACATTTTTTATTAAAACAATAATATGGCCTGAAGATGAAGAATTAAATTAAACGTTTTTATTTGAAACTTAACAAGAGGAGAAAAGTTTTTAAAGTATTTTATTTTTTATTATTATTAATATATAATTCAAAACGTTTCATAGAATAGAAGACAAATTATATATACATAGAAGACAAATTATATATACGATTTCTGAATATTTATAAAAAATCATTTTATTTTTTTTACAAACATATACATAACTAGCGCTTTCAGTTTCATTCTAAATTTGACGCTTTTGTTTGAAATGGTTGGCATCACTGCTTGGAAAACTTCACTTTTTCAAAACTAGTAGACCAAAGTTAATCCACGAAAATGATATACAGTAAAAGTCCTGTTATTCGGAATGCTTGTTGATGATAGCATTGCGGATAATCTAAAATTCAGGATAATTAAATATCTCATTAAAATTCATTAGGATTCTCGTTTATTTATTTTCAAATTATGTACAAGAAAGCAATTTTTTATATATCAGTTCATTGGTTTTTATTTTCTGTGTTTCCCCGAATAATAAAAAAAAATTTCTCTTGTGCAAGAAATAAAAGAAAAAAATTCCTAAGAACTAAAATCCCGTATAACTGAAAGTTTCGGTCTATGGGACGCCGGATATTTTAGAGCTGTTGTAGACATTAAATTAAGAAATTCTTATTGAAGCCTATACTTCTCAAAATTATGAAATTGCCCCAGAGCAGTAAATGTCATCCTACGTTTTATTATATATGTATATATATATATGTGTATATGCACATTAGTAAATTTGAAAAGCAATGTTAATAGTGCACATCACAACTGGTTAAGCATGAAATATATGCCTCAGTTGCACCGCTCATGTACTCGTATGTTAACATTCATAACGCAATTAACCGAAAAAATTTATTAAAAAAAAAACTTTAAAAAATAACAAAATATTTTTGCTAAACATTTAACCTACTAACCAAACGTAGAAACTATTTATGATATTGTCACCAATTTGTTAACGTACAGCAAATAACTAAAAACCAAACAACCAGTGGTCTTTTGAAAATTGAAAACAATATCAAAGAAACAAATGTTTAGTTAGGCTTTCATACATATAAATAAAGAATTCAACATACATAATTTAAAAAATATATATATTAAAAAATTTTAATTTCTGCACAGTTCTTACTCAACAAAAACTTTAAAATTCTTATTACGCTTAAATTTTTTTTTTTTAATTTTATACTTTTGTAAACAATAATTGGATTGGATTACATTCCTTAACTGACAAAAATATAGCAACAATTCTGTATCCCTCTAAATGACAACAAATTTGTTAAGTTTTCTTTTGGAACTTTGTCACTGTGTTGCCATACCATATGGACAAAATGTTGCTGTGATTATTTCGTTTATTTTTAAAAACAATGTACAAAAACTATTTAAGATATTTCAGAAATTTGCTTAGCGCAACATACAAAAATGATTGTTAGGGCTGTGTTACTCGTTTTTTGAGTAAATTTTTATTTTCTTGTCGAAGGAATTTATTTTTTTTATTAAAAAAAAATTAAGGTTGTGGAATTGCTTGAAAATAATCAAAAAATTGTTTTTTTAAAGAATTAAAGAATAAAAAAAAACTAATGTCATTCATTAACAATATTGTCATTAATATTCTTGGCTTTAAATTAATTTTTTCAAATCTGAGTTCTGTAAGGCATTTATTCTCAGTTTAAACATATGCACACTGAGAGAAAATATTGGTTGGGATTACACCGAATTTGTTACCAAACCAAATGCAATGAAGCTTATAATCGAATTAAGGGGTTTTGAAGAATGCAATACTGTTAGTTTAACAGTAAATATTTATTTTTTCTGTGAATATCCACAGAAAACATATACGCCAAACGAAATTTTTTAAATTTTAACAACTGTATTTTCGATTGTAGCAACAAAGATTTAATAGTAGCAAACCATTTTCTATTATGGTAAAATATTTACTGTTAAGATGACAGAATTGTAATCGTAACCCACCCGAAATGCGGTTATTACTTACATTGCAATTCGGTTGCCAATAGATTTGAAGGGTACTTCTACTTTAAACTCAGTAATGAAAATTTTCAATAAAAATGCCACCCAAAACCATTCATTCAGCTAATGAACATAATGCTTTGTATTTATTTATTCAATAAACATTTAATAATGATATCGATATACATATGAGAACAACCGATCAAATTTAGCTTATCGCTAACTTGTTAGCTGTTACTTTTAACATGACGTTTGTGCAGTGATGCCAACTTCTTGTAAGCAAAAATATCAAAACTTTACCCCAAAAAGCGATAAAAGGCACTTAATTGAAATAAAATTAAAAAAAAATTTATCTTATTCAGTTTCAAATAAAAACGTGTCATTTTCTTCCTCATCTTCAGGCCATAATATTGTTTTCAGGGACGTATGCAGGATTTGATTCGGAGGGGGATCACCAATTTTTTTTGTGTCCTATATGAACATTAAAAAAGGATTTATATATTATTTCATAGTTAAATTTATTGTTTAAGTGCTCCTTATGAATAAAAAAAATTTGATCCGATCACAGGGAAGATGCGTAAACATCTAGTAATTAAAATTTTTTTATGGCACTTTTTTAAAATCAAACAGAGAGCGTCGTCTATGTATCACTTATAACAAACAACTGCAGGGGCTTTGCTAATATAAAAATATTTATTATTATTTATTATTTCAACTGGTTAATTTTTCGTTTTTAATTTTTTATTTTCCATTTTTCATTTTTATTTTTATTTTTAATTTTTCGTTTTTCATTCTTCGTTTTTAATTTTTCATTTTCATTTTTTATTTTTCATGTTTCAGTTTTAATTTTTTATTTTTATTTTTCGTTTTTCATTTTTTATTTTTCAATTTTTATTTCTAATTTTCCATTTTTAATTTTTCAGTTTTCCTTTTTCATTTTTTATTTTTAATTTTTTATTTTTCATTTTTTATTTTTCATGTTTCATTTTATTTTCCATTTTTTATTTTTCATACTTTAGTTTTCATTTTCCATTTTTTATTGTTCATTTTTCATTTTCAAAGATTTTTTTAGCAATGCAGTCATAAGTCACACCGATTTTGTCTTACGCTGTTTTTGTGATTGTATTGTCAAATAGATTTTTACCACCCTGCGCGTATGGATGTTTACACATAAAAAAAACTTATCCATTATCGTTAAAAAGAAGTTACTTAATCCGCTACAGATTGACAAAGCAAAGAAAAGCCATTTTTTTTGCCATTTTTATCCTTTGCCGCTCAGAAAACAACTAAAAATTAGAACAAGTTCTATTCCTCAGCCGCGCCGCTTAGACGCTCAGAAATGCCGCTCACATGCCTCTCATTGTGGGGCCACTTCAGTAGTATTTCATATGTTTTAATTTTTTTCCTCTCATCGCTCTGCCGCTCATCGCTTTGCCGCACGCCGCTTTGCCGCTCATTGCGTGGCCTCGGCCTCATTATTAGAGATGTCACGAATATTATAGTTTTTTTATAGATATTTTTATACCCTATACCACTATGTGGTTTGGGTATAATGACTTTGTGCTAGTGTTTGTAACTACCAAAAATACTTGACCTAGACTCATCTTTTATTATACCGATCGACTCAGAACCACTTTCTGAGGCGATTTAGCGATATCCGTCCGTCCGTCTGTCCTTTCGTCTGTGTGTCTATGTAAACCTTCTAATCAAACTACAGGTCGCAAATATGAATACATTTTAATGAAATTTGCTATATAAGTTTTTATCGGTTATAGGATGAACGCTATTGAAATTGGTGAAAGTCGGTTCATATAAATGATCCCTATTAAATCGACATAAATTTCCATAAGATCCAAATTATCATATAGATCTCAGTCAAATTGGGTTTGTATATGTTTATTATATCCATTAATCAGCAGTCCAAATAAAATCCTTATAGGACAATTCTTAGTCACAGGCCCCATAAAGAGCTGCTTCCCGATCTTCACTTAAATCTATCAAAAAACAAAAATATTGCACAAATTTTTCTCAAATTTGGTTTGTGTAAATTTTTTCAAAATATAAGTGACTTTACCAAATATGGTCAGGATCGGTCTATTTTTCGACCTAGTCCCCATATAAATATAGCATCTGCAGCCAAAAAAATTAATAACAATGCCACTCAAATTTGGTTTATGCTTATTTTCTATATCGAACTAGTTGGACCGAAGAGATAGGGTCCCTAAACCATGGTATGGGGTCTAGACCGACTATAATTTTCTTGTTTAAAATTGTTCTCACCCATTAAAACGGAGCTACTATCTCCAATTCGAATAATTGAAGTAAGTTAATAAGCAGAGTTCTTTTATGAACGTCCATATGAGTAAATTATTCGATTTTCGGTTTAAACCCAATACAGAAATTCGTTTTTCGTTAGAATGCCGAATACATTGTTCGTGACATCTCTACCTTTTTTGCTAAAAGTAAATTTTGTGTGTGTTTTTTTCTTCAGAAAATGGTTGTTTATTTATGAGATAGATTTAAAAAATATTACGAACGAGAACAATTTAAAAATTGAATTTCATATTTGAAGCTAAAAATATTTCAGTAATTTTATAAATTATTACTTCTATCCGATATATTGATATTAATGTTAGCAAAGAAAGCCTTCCTTCTTAAAGAAAAGCTTCTTAGATGATTTTACTTCATTATCTTTCCAAAACTAAATCCAAAGAGATATCAGCTAAAATAATTTGATGTGGCTCGTTCAAATAATTTCTGTAAAAAATTATCAGATTTTCGAAGTTATTGCTTGAAAAGTTTATAACGTTGATGGGAACCGTGTGTTCAAAGCAAAGTTATATCAAAGAATAAAATGGAACAAGAACAAATATTTGAACATGAATTAATATTAAACATCAAAAATGAAGAACAAATATCTAAATATAAATATAGCAGAAATTATATTAGATATTATTATTTCAGAGGACTTTAATAACTCAATATATTGCCCCGAAAGTGGAAAATTTCAAGCTCATAATATCAGACCACAAGGTGAATTTTTGGAGAATTGAAAGTTATCAATGAAATTAATTGTGACGTTAAAAAACGCAAATCAAAAGATCAAGTTGTGCGTGATATTATTGACTATCATTATTGTTAATAATTTAAAGAAGCTTCCAATACAATATGGCATTATTGCCTATGGCCTTATAATATTGCACCAACTTTTGTCTTACTGAGGAATAAGAGAACCAAATATATGTCTCTTTGAACAAAAAAATCATGTGAGTCCGATCACAGGGGAGATGTGTAAACATCTAGTGATTAAAGATTTTTTTATGCCACTTTTTTAAAATCAAAAAGAAAGCATCATCTATGTATCACTTATAGCAAACAACTACAGGGGCTCTGCTAATATAAAACAAGTAAGAAAATTATAGTCGGTCTAGACCGACTATACAATACCCTATACCATGCGTTTAGAAACCCTATCTCTTAGGCCCAACTAACTGGACATTGAAAATAAGCAAAAACCAAATTTAAGTGGGATTTTTATTAATTTTTTTGGCTGCAGATATGAAAAAGTTCATATCGGATGCTATATCTATAAAGGGACTAGGTCCAAAAATGGACCGATCCTGATCATGTTTGGTAAAGTCTCTTGTATTTTGCAAAAATTTATACAAACAAAATTTGAGAAGAATCAGTGCAATATTTTTGTTTTTTAATAGATTTAAGTGAATATCGGGAAGCAGCTCTATATGGGGTCAAAGGGATCATTTTTGAACTACTCATTAGTGGATGTAATGAACGCATACAAACCCAATTTGAGTAAGATCTATATGACAATTTGGATCTTATGGCAATTTATGTCGATTTCATATGGGTAATTTGTATGGGGGCTAGGTCTGAACATGGACCGATTCTCACCAATTTCAATAGCGTTCATCCCATGGCCGATAAAAGCTTATATAACAAATTTTATCAAAATATATTCATATTTGCGACCTGCAGTTTGATTACAAGCTTTACATGGACACACAGACGGACGGACGGACATTGTTAAATCAACTCAGAAAGTGATTCTGATTCGATCGGTATAATTAAAGATGGGTCTAGTTCAAATATTTTTGGTTGTTACAAACAGCAGCACAAAGTCATTATACCCAAACCACATAGTGGTATAGGGTATAAATATTTATTATAATTTATTATTTCAACTGGTTAATTATACCCTATACCACTATGTGGTTTGGGTATAATGACTTTGTGCTGCTGTTTGTAACACCCAAAAATATTTGACCTAGACCCATCTTTAATTATACCGATCGAATCAGAATCACTTTCTGAGTTGATTTAACAATGTCCGTCCGTCCGTCCGTCCGTCCGTCCGTCTGTGTGTCCATGTAAAGCTTGTAATCAAACTGCAGGTCGCAAATATGAATATATTTTGATGAAATTTGGTATATAAGCTTTTATCGGCCATGGGATGAACGCTATTGAAATTGGTGAGAATCGGTCCATGTTCAGACCTAGCCCCCATACAAATTACCCATATGAAATCGACATAAATTGCCATAAGATCCAAATTGTCATATAGATCTTACGCAAATTGGGTTTGTATGCGTTCATTACATCCACTAATGAGTAGTCCAAAAATGATCCCTTTGACCCCATATAGATCTGCTTCCCGATCTTCAGTTAAATCTATTAAAAAACAAAAATATTGCACTGATTCTTCTCAAATTTTGTTTGTACATATTTTTGCAAAATACAAGAGACTTTACCAAACATGATCAGGATCGGTCCATTTTTGGACCTAGCCCCTTTATAGATATAGCATCCGATATGAACTTTTTTATATCTGCAGCCAAAAAAATTAATAAAAATCCCACTCAAATTTGGTTTTTGCTTATTTTCTATGTCCAGTTAGTTGGGACTAAGAGATAGGGTTTCTAAACGCATGGTATAGGGTATCGTATAGTCGGTCTAGACCGACTATAATTTTCTTACTTGTTTTTCATTTTAATTTTTTATTTTCCATTTTTAATTTTTATTTTTAATTTTTAATTTTTCATTTTTTATTTAACATTTTTTATTTTTGATTTTTTACTTTAAATTTTTTATTTTTATTTTTTTAATTTTTTATTTTTTATTTTTCAGTTTTCATTTTTCGTTTGTCATTTTTCATTTTTTCTTTTTAATTTTTTATTTTTAATTTTTTATTTTTTAGTATTAATTTTTTTATTTTCCATTTTTTATTTTTCATTTTTGTTTTTATTTTTTCATTTTTTATTTTTATTTTTCGTTTTTTGTTTCAATTTTTATATTTCATTTTCCATTTTTTATTTCTAATTTTTTATTTTTCATTTTTTATTTTTAATTTTTCATTTTTCATATTTAATTTTTAATTTTTTATTTTTTATTTTTCATGTCATTTTTCATTTTTTATTTTTCAGTTTTCATTTTTTATTTTTCATTTTTCATATTTAATTTTTTATTTTTCATCTTTCATCTCTCATTTTTAATTTTTAATTTTTAATTTTTAATTTTTATTTTTAATTTTTAATTTTTAATTTTTAATTTTTAATTTTTAATTTTTAATTTTTAATTTTTAATTTTTAATTTTTAATTTTTAATTTTTAATTTTTAATTTTTAATTTTTAATTTTTAATTTTTAATTTTTAATTTTTAATTTTTAATTTTTAATTTTTAATTTTTAATTTTTAATTTTTAATTTTTAATTTTTAATTTTTAATTTTTAATTTTTAATTTTTAATTTTTAATTTTTAATTTTTAATTTTTAATTTTTAATTTTTAATTTTTAATTTTTAATTTTTAATTTTTAATTTTTAATTTTTAATTTTTAATTTTTAATTTTTAATTTTTAATTTTTAATTTTTAATTTTTAATTTTTAATTTTTAATTTTTAATTTTTAATTTTTAATTTTTAATTTTTAATTTTTAATTTTTAATTTTTAATTTTTAATTTTTAATTTTTAATTTTTAATTTTTAATTTTTAATTTTTAATTTTTAATTTTTAATTTTTAATTTTTAATTTTTAATTTTTAATTTTTAATTTTTAATTTTTAATTTTTAATTTTTAATTTTTAATTTTTAATTTTTAATTTTTAATTTTTAATTTTTAATTTTTAATTTTTAATTTTTAATTTTTAATTTTTAATTTTTAATTTTTAATTTTTAATTTTTAATTTTTAATTTTTAATTTTTAATTTTTAATTTTTAATTTTTAATTTTTAATTTTTAATTTTTAATTTTTAATTTTTAATTTTTAATTTTTAATTTTTAATTTTTAATTTTTAATTTTTAATTTTTAATTTTTAATTTTTAATTTTTAATTTTTAATTTTTAATTTTTAATTTTTAATTTTTAATTTTTAATTTTAAATTTTAAATTTTAAATTTTTAATTTTTAATTTTTAATTTTTATTTTTAATTTTTAATTTTTAATTTTTAATTTTTAATTTTTAATTTTTAATTTTTAATTTTTAATTTTTAATTTTTAATTTTTAATTTTTAATTTTTAATTTTTAATTTTTAATTTTTAATTTTTAATTTTTAATTTTTAATTTTTAATTTTTAATTTTTAATTTTTAATTTTTAATTTTTAATTTTTAATTTTTAATTTTTAATTTTTAATTTTTAATTTTTAATTTTTAATTTTTAATTTTTAAATTTTAATTTTTAATTTTTAATTTTTAATTTTTTGTTTTTTATTTTTGATCTTTCATTTTTCATTTTTAATTTTTATTTTTCATTTGTCATTTTTCAGTTTTCATTTTTCATTTTTATTTTTCATTTTTAATTTTTCCTTTTGCATTTTTCATTTTATATTTTTCATTTTTCATTTTTAAGTTTTCATTTTTTATTTTTCACTTTTCATTTTTTATTTTTTAGTTTTCATTTTTCATTTTTTTGTCTTACATCTTACATGTTACGCTATTTTTGTAATTGTATTGTGAAATAGATTTTTACCCCCGTGCGCGTATAGATGTTTAAGCATAAAAAATTTAAATTTGGAGGGAATTGTTCAAATATATACAGTTTTATATGAACGGTTGTAAAGCACTAAAAATGAAAAACGAAAATCGCAAATTTATTGCTTTTTTTTTTTAAAGGGAAGCTAATTCCGTTGGCATCGTTGTTTTTGTGTTTCTAGAAAAATAAAGCGCAATATGTTTTGGTCTACTGAAGAACACTACTTGAAATATAAATAAAATATAAACAAGTAAGAAAATTATAGTCGGTCTAGACCGACTATACGATACCCTATACCATGCGTTTAGAAACCCTATCTCTTAGGCCCAACTAACTGGACATTGAAAATAAGCAAAAACCAAATTTGAGTGGGATTTTTATTATTTTTTTTGGCTGCAGATATGAAAAAGTTCATATCGGATGCTATATCTATAAAGGGCCTAGGTCCAAAAATGGACCGATCCTGATCATGTTTGGTAAAGTCTCTTGTATTTTGCAAAAATATGTACAAACAAAATTTGAGAAGAATCAGTGCAATATTTTTGTTTTTTAATAGATTTAAGTGAAGATCGGGAAGCAGCTCTATATGGGGTCAAAGGTATCATTTTTGGACTACTCATTAGTGGATGTAATGAACGCATACAAACCCAATTTGAGTAAGATCTATATGACAATTTGGATCTTATGGCAATTTATGTCGATTTCATATGGGTAATTTGTATGGGGGCTAGGTCTGAACATGGACCGATTCTCACCAATTTCAATAGCGTTCATCCCATGGCCGATAAAAGCTTATATACCAAATTTCATCAAAATATATTCATATTTGCGACCTGCAGTTTGATTACAAGCTTTACATGGACACACAGACGGACGGACGGACGGACGGACGGACGGACGGACGGACGGACGGACGGACATTGTTAAATCAACTCAGAAAGTGATTCTGATTCGATCGGTATAATTAAAGATGGGTCTAGGTCAAATATTTTTGGTAGTTACAAACAGCAGCACAAAGTCATTATACCCAAACCACATAGTGGTATAGGGTATAAAAAGCATTTAACACAAAAACACCATAAAAAATGCTCACTTATGAATGCTTACCAATTTGCTATGCTTAAGCAATAGTGTGCGACCATGTAACACCCTTCAGAAAGAGTCGTACTCTTAAGTGGTAAAGTTCTCCCAAAGATTTCCAAAAACATTACGCTAAACGCATCAATATTGACAGATGTTCTCCTAATCGAATTTTTCAGATCAATTGCATTGTGCTTTCGACATGAATTTCTAATGAAAAATTCTGTTTGGTCAGGATAAGAATACATTAAAACAAGAAAATACCCATCAGTAATATGTTTTGTGGGCACACGTAAATTCTTATACATGAGTGAGTTTTATGTTGCATATGCAATTAAATTTAAGTTGCTTACAATTAAACTTTCATCTGTGAGTTTGCACAACAAAATATCTTGTGTTGGAAACATAAATATTGTTTACACATTTACTGTTATATTTTTTTAGTAAATACCTGTGCTGTTCTTCAAGTTATTAAATCATTTTATTAATCTATTAAAATGCATTCAACATTATTTGTAAGCTTTTTCTTTAACCAATAAAAACTAAAAGTATAAATAAGTCTGTTTAGAAATAACGGTCAGAAATAATTTTTTTTTTTCTTAAATTATTAAATGGCCGTTATAAACATTTCATAATAATTATGAATGTACTCGTATGATGGAAAATATTTACATAAAATAAAAACACCTTGAAGTACGAGGGTGGTCCCTGGACAACCCGACATGACGTATAGATGATGGTAGTAGTTTGAAAAAAATTACTTAGAAAAAACTTTCAGGTTCACGGCGTCACGTTGTTTAGCATTTTTTTAGGCCAGCAAAAATAAACGCTCTCAGTGAATTTTTGTACATTGAAAAAATAGGTCACTGTTGTATAATTTATTACTTACATTTGAAAAGTTTTAGTCCAACAAATATTAAAGCCGAGTTGGATTATAATCTGCTCCTTCGTTTACAGGAACGATTAAGAAAATCCACAAAATGGTATAGAATGATCTTCGGCTGAAGGTGTGAGAGTTAGCTGAAATGATAAGCATTTCAGAAACAGCGTCGCACTGTGGACCATATTTTGAGATGGCGGCCAAAAATAATTTTTTTATGGTTACTGATTTTAAAGTTATGTTATTCATTTGAAAGTAAATACCAGTGAATCTCGGGAGACAAAAAATTGCGACTCTATTTCAACTATAACACAGCGAACAGTGTCTTCGCAAATGGACTTTCTTAGTATTTTGCTAAAATTTAAAATTTCTTTGTAAATTTTAATTTTTAAATGACTAACTTTTTTGTTTTAAAATATTTTAAAGTAAAATAATCGTTGTATAATTTTGTAACTTCCAAGCTATTAATGTTAGAAAGTCATTTAGAAAAAAAAAAAAGTTTTTTTAAGGTCAAAATTTCCCGAAAATCTCCTACATAATAGAGCATAACTCCTGCCCATCAAAAGCCATCTTGCAGTCTTCTGTAGTCCGAACCCTTCCCTATACTCCTATACCCCATTGTAAACCCGCCAGTTTCCGCCCGTGTACATCAGAACAATTTCTCTGACCCATGGTCAGATATGTTGTGCAAAATTAATGAATACAAAAGTTTTCCACTATTTGGTTAACATATAAGAAGTTTGCCCTGATGTTTGTAACTACCCATCTTTTATTATACGGATCGACTCAAAATCACTTTCTGAGTCGATTTAACGATGTCCGTCCGTCCGTCCGTCCGTCTGTGTGTTATGAATACAAAAGTTGGTCGTACCGGTGTATTTTTTTTTTGTGTGAGCCGTCAACTAGTAGAGCAACAGAAATTGGTATATGGAAAAATGAAATTCCTTCTTCAACAAAGTATTTCAGACCAATAAAATTTGCATTCAAAAAGGAAACCAAAAATGTCATAACTGAAGAAGATCAAAAAATAAAAGATCAAATTAAAGAACTTCAACCAGTAATATTTAAATTTGATGACCAAGACATTGAAGTAAATTTTTAAATGGTTCTCACAATGATTGATGGAAAAGTTGCAAAAGCTTTAACCGAAACAAAGTCATCGTCAAGCTGCATTATATGCCAAAAGATATCAAGTCAATTAAGTCAAACGCAACCACAAGACGATAGTTTTAAGGAAGCCTACGAATTTGGAATGTCCCCTCTTAATGCTAGAATACGTTTTATGGAGCATATTTTTAAATTGGGTTTTGATTTGGAATTTGGTCCGTTAGGCGAAACAATGAGAAAAAACAAAGAAAATGAAGAAAAAGGAAAGCAAGAAAAAAAATTCAAGAAAAAAAATCTATAGCTAGGCCTAATAATCGACCAACCAAAACAAGGAGAAGGAAACTCAAATGATGGAAATATTGCAAGGAGATTTTTTTCCAATCCAGAAACTGCAGCATCTATCACAGGCGTACATCATGAATTAATAAGACGATTCAAAATCATATTACGTGTTTTAGCATGCAGCAGAAAGATAAATGCAAAAAAAATTTGGAGAGTACGACAATAAAACAGCTGTACTTTATAACGAAAAATATTCTGGGAGATATATGCCATCCACAGTTCATAAAATGTTGTACCATGGGGATCAAATAATTCAAAATAATATGCTACCAATAGGAGATCTATCTGAATAAGCACAAGAAAAAAAGAGACAAAGACTACAGATTCTTTCGCGAGAACAACACAAGAAAAATATCCAAATGTTGCACTAATGAAGACCTTATCACTATTTTGTTGTGTACTTCAGATCCATATGTATCCAACATTCGACAAAAATGGAAAACTGCCTCTATTGAGTTAGACAAAAAGCTAAACAACTTCTAGAAGATGAAAATCAAGGCTATTTTGAAGAAATATTTACTAAAATTGTTTGATTTAAAGTGCTGCACAAAAGATCAAATTGGTCGCAGTGCGTAGAGCCTTCCTTATCTTATCTTGATTTAAAGTAGTTTTTCAGTACACCAACAATAAGTTATACTCTCTTTTTATATACTCTCTTACTCTCTCTTATACTCTCTCTTACACTCTCTTTTTATATATATATAAAATGGAATGTGTGTTTGTTTATTTGTTTGTTTGTACCTTATAGGAGACCAAACCTCTGGACCGATCTTCCTGAAATATTCACAGCATTTAACTGGGACTCTGGCATGATTAATAGGGTACTTTTTTTCGACCACGCCCACTTTTACGCCCACTTTTTTAAAATTATGTAATTGCTCCCATATAATTTTTAACAGATTTACTTCAAATTGTATATACATTATACTCCAGGCGAGGTAGAAATAAACATTTCTTACACCACGCCCCTTTATCGCCCCTTTTCACGCCAAATTTTGTTTGAAAGTTTTAAACTTTTTGTTCTCTGTACAAATTTGTTCCTTCCAATGGACTTTTTTTTTATTTGGTAGTATATTGCTCTTAATACTGTTAACGTCGCCATATAACTATGAACCACGCCCTCTTCACCGCCCCCCTTTTTTTAATTCAGATACTTACTTATACCACTAACAATGTTTGCTATACAAAATACTTTTTTTGTAATATGTATTTACCTAAAGTTTTATACACTTTTTATCTACAGGTAAGGTAGCCATACATTTTTTATTACCAATTCCCCCTTTTTCGCCCCATTTTACCTTAAATTATAATTTATCTGCTTTCAATCTTTATATATATAAAAATGAATGTGTGTTTGTTTGTGCTTTATAGGAGGCCAAACCCCAGAACCGATCTTCCTGAAATTTTTACAGCGTGTTACTGTGGCTCTGGAAGGAATAATAGGCTATATAAATTTTTGATTGGACAAAGGGGCGGTGCCACGCTAATATAACCCAAAATTTGAAATCGTCATATCTCGGGAATTTTTTGACCTACGGTGGTCATTTTGGTACATATAGTATTGGCATGAATAGAAGTACATACCAAAAGAAAAGTGGGCGGGACCACGCCCCTTTTTAGAAAAATAAAAATCTTAAAATCTTCTAAACTACTGGAAGGATCGTCATGAAATTTTCACAGAAGGATATTTTTGTGAAATAATAAGTCCTTAAATATGTAAAGTTGTTAGTGGGCAAAGGGGCGTGATCAAGCCCATATAACCCAAAATTTAAAATCGTCATATCTCGGACATTTTTTAACCTACGGCGATGATATTTGGTATATATCGTATTGAAATTAATAGAAATAGTATTACAAGAAAACTGGGCGGGACCACGCCCCTTTTAGAAAAATTAAAATCCATAATAACTTCTATTAAGCCCTTGACTATATAAAGTTGTTAGTGCAATAATTAATTCTAAATTAAATAAATAATATTTTGTTAATGTATAAATATTTTTTTTTTATTTTATTTTATTTTATTTTATAACGATGAGGGGTAGCGAAGCACACCGGGTTCAGCTAGTGTATTTTATAAATTTACAATAAAAGTTGATATAGAAATATTTAAAAAGACAATAAAAAAATTTTAACTAAAGTAAAATCATACGACTTTTTCATTGAAACCAATATCAGGTAACTTTTACGTTCGCTGCTTAATAAATTATTCTTTAACTCGGGCTCTTTAAAAAAAGGAACCTTTGGCCCTTAAGACTAAAAAGTTTTCAGGGGCCAAAGTTTGGCATTGTCTGACAAAATTTAACTTACAGAATTTGTAAAAAGCATTAGTTGTAAAAATAACTGAAAAAATAAGACAGTATATAAAAAAAAACCTTTTTTAACCTTTTAACACTTTACTTTTGTATAAAAATTCAACTAAAAATTAAAATGTATTTTAAACCCTCCATAACTTTTTTTTTTATTATCGTTCGATGTTTACGTTTCTAGCAACGTACCAAACAAAAAAAAAGCACATATCAAAATTCCAACCCAACCAAAAGTTATGTATTTTTGACCGCCTGCTCGTGAAATGGTCCACTGTGCGTCGTGAAGATGTTTCAATATAGTGTTTGGTGATGTTTCTCCGCAATAAAGCCGAGATTTTGCGTCGATTCATAACTACGGATGAGACATGGGTCCATCACTTTACACCTGAGGCAAAGAAACAGTCAAAATAGTGGACTGAAATAGGAGAATCGTGTGGCATCTGTTTTTGAGATGCGCGTGGGATAATTTTTGTTGATTCTCTTCAAAAAGGAAAAACAATCAACGCCGAGTATTATTTATTTAATTGTTTATTTATTAGGTTAATGAAATAAATCCTTACAGCCATGTTTAAATGATGTAATTACATATGTTTGTACATATATTGAAACAATTAAATAGATTTACAAATAAAATCTAAAAGTTTGGGGTTTAAAAAAATCATGATATTATAATTATGCAAACTTATTGCAGCATTTAAGTTATGAAATTAAGGAATAAAGGCCGCATTTGGCGAAAAATACACCAGTTCACACATCCACTATTGCGATGTCAAAAATGAATGTATTAAAGTGCGAATTGCTTCATAACGCACCTTATTCCCAGATTTAGCTCCCTTGGATGATTTTTTATTTCCAAATTTGAAAAAATGACTCGGTGGTAAATGATTTGCCGACAGTGAAGATATTTTAGGGAACTAGACAGTTCTTACTGTAAACAGGATATCGAATCTGTTGAGCATCGTCGGGAAAAGTGTGATAGGAGATTATGTTGAGAAATTAAGAAAATTTTACCCAAATTCGTTGTGTTCTCTATGTCAGGTCGGGTTGTTCTGGAAACGCCCTCATATTTGTATACAAACACTTATAACTGAAAAAATTTAAAGCTTAAAATTAAAATGAAATTTAATAATTATAGACTAACTTTTAACACGCACATGCACACGCACACGCACATACTCAGGTATACATTATTTTGTATATTGAAATGCAAGTACCACAAAATTCATTTAACGGGTACTGTTTTTTTATAGTCAAGTTCTTCTTACTTTTAACATGGTACAAGATGTTGTACAGATAGATGATGTTTCAATAACTTTAAAATGGAATCGTTAATGTTTAACTGATGACATCACACATTTTTTTGAAAATGTTGTCAAATAAAGTATTGTCGTAATTTAGTCTATTTTAACAAATGAACGGACGGACCATGTACAAAAGTATGCATTGTTTTATTTTGCATTCGACACATTCACATACTTACATATACCAGTTCAAACAAATACTATTGTATTTATTATGCCATAAATTCACAACAACAACAACAACAAAAGCACACACAAAGACAAAAACATTATGGGAATTTATGTTTCATATTTTGGTTTTTATTATTTAACGCAGATGATTGCATAACATGTCTCTTATGTTTTCGTTGATGAATGTTAATGTTTGTTTTACCTCAGCTTTATTTCTGCACCCGAGTTTATTACTTGTCTGAGGTGATGTCAAAAGACATCATCATTAGTGTTTCATATAATTGAAACTAATACAATTAAGTTTCACAAAACTTTTGACAAAAATTATTTCTTACTTAATTAAGTATTTGTCGTAACTTTAATTGGCTTAACTGTTTTATTATGACCTGAAGTGAAAATGGGGTTCATATCTGATTTATCGTTATATATAATGTGTGTAAATATTTCTCATATTTAAAAAATTCGTACAGTTTAACAGAATTTTAATTTATTAAAGACATTTTTCTTAACTTCTTTATAGTGATGTGGTTGGTTATCGTAAGAACCACAGCTCTCCTTTACTTAAGCTTCGAGCTGCTCGAAAATTAAATAAGCTGGAGTAATAAAAACTAACATGTTTCTTATTTGAAAGTGTTGGAATATAATTATTACAACAGGTTTTTTTTTAGGTGTATTTCATTGTTATATTGAATTTCATATTTTGTCAGTTCTCAATAAAACATACTCATAAAACAGAAAGATTAACCAATAGCCATAATGTCTGTGTCACTATACCGACAATATGAAAAATTTTGACTAATATGTTTGCACCATCAATACCGATAGCTCAATTTAAATAATCGATTGACTGAAATCAAATTGTAATGTATTTAAAAAAGAATTGCATTATAATCTATAATATTAATAGGCTAGGCTATTTCTTGTGACCGATGTTTTGTTCTACCGTTTTATCCCGATTTTAACCAAACGTATATTATTTGAAAGGTATTTCTTTTTCGCCATTTTGTAGATTTACAGATTTTTAAATTTTTTCCTTTATTTTGAGTAAATTGCATTTAAATTTGCTACTAACACATACATAAAATTATGCATATACTATGTGTGTTTTATTAAATTTGTTAATGTGTTTGTTAATGAGTTTGTTATATCTTGAAAAATAAAGCTGCCTAGAAATGGCACTCGAATTTCTAGCGGTGGAATCTGCTAGTATTTCTTAAATTTCGCAAAATTGTCATTAAACCAATACACACAAAAAGACTGTACCTGTACACATAGAAACCTTGGTATGGATGTCACCTTTTTTGGGAAATTTTCAGAACCAAAAACGCATTATAGAGAACATCAATTGTTAACTAGCAGATCCAGCGCTCGAAATTCGAGTGCAATTTCTAGATAACTTTATTTTTTCAATTTAGCCAATTCACAAACCAATACTTTTTTGGTTTATTATTATTGTGAATGAAGATAACAAACTCATTAACAAATTTAATAAAAACACACATAGCATATGTATAATTTTATGAAAGTTTTAGTAGCAACTTTAAATGCAATTAACTCAAAATAAAGGAAAAAATTTAAAATTCTGTAAATCTGGTGAACAGCTGAAAATAAATACCTTTCAAATAATGTAAGGTTGATCAAAATCGGTATAAAACGGTAGAACAAAACATTGGTAAAAAAAACGCCTAGCCTATTAATATTATAGATACTATGCAACATATCCTTATTATGTCGTGCTTCGCTACGGCTCAACAAAATTCATGGATCGAATTTTGAGGTGTGCGGGTCGGATTATTGTGACACTGGATCTAAAACTTTAGTGCACAAAAATTTTGAGCCAAATCGGACAATGCTTTCTGGACGCGCATTGAGTTCAAAGTTCAAATATGAATTTATATGTAAAAATTATCAAAAAAAAAAAAACCTTTTTCCACAAAAATCTTGATATTAATAATTGCGTTTCAGTTAAATTAATTAATAAAAAATAATCTAGAGTAAATTATCTTTCTAATAAAACAACCAAATCCATTATCGGTTGAAAAACAGCCAAGTTATATCAAGTTCCCCAGGCAATAAATGCGCCGCAGACCACTTGATTAAGAAAATCGAGCTCACATTTTTAAAGACATTGAAATAATTTACAACAACAACATTTTTGTATTCTCCTGATCCCAGAAGGATCTTATGTAAAGTAGTTTGCTTCTCGTCTATTGTTATGCCGTTCTAAATTATTATCGCACTAAAGTTTTAGATCCAGTGTCACAATAATCCGACCAGCACGTCTTGAAATTACAAAAAAAAAGAAAATGGCTGTCACCCTAATGTACAAATATCCCTAATTAATTTTTCTTATATTCACTGTTCTGATTCCGCCCATTTTTAGGTAGAATAATTTATAAACTTGCACAAAGTTTCAAGGCCTTCACTATTGTCGTACTACAGATATATGGTATTAAATATTTGCTTTTTATAGTTGCCATGTCCACTGGTCCAATCCTAACTATTTTTTTTCAACAACTACTCACATTGATAACTTATGTACTCATACTAAGTTTGAGGTCTTTTGCTGTCATTTTACTTCAGATATTTTATTTTACTAATTTAGTTTCTATGGGACGTGCCATGCCCACTTTTTGAACGCGCCCATTTTGACTCACCTACTCACATACATAATCACTACTCACAGACTAAGTTGAATGAAAGTTGTTTTCGTGTTACTCCAGATATATGTTTTGTATTGTAGGTACCACGCCCACTGGTTCGATCTCGGCCATTTTCGGGTCTAATACCCACATTTCTAATTTATAAACAGGGATGAAGGCCTAAGTACTTACATCATTTTATATGGGGGTGCCACGCCCACTTGATATACAACGACCGTATATACATAAAAACTTTGGTATTGATTTCACCTTCCACGGGAAATTTTTAGAAATAAAATCACTTCACGCACCACAGAGAAAATCAATTACAAAGACAATGCTGCTTATAAAACACTTTCTTTTAACTCATACTCTCTGTCTGTCTGTCTGTCATGGGGCAACTCCATTCCCCCTTATCCAATTGATCTCAAACTTGGCCAATAGTCTTGTTCGTGACGCACAGTCACGAAGTGATCTAAATATCATTTCCCCTCATCCGATCGATCTGAAACTTGGTCCATACACTTGTTGTGAAAAAAATTAACTTTGACATAGTCAAGCACAGTCACGCACAGTCACGGAGAGATTAAAACCTCACTTCCCCTCATCCGATCGATCTGAAATTTTGTCCATAGACTTGTTGTGGCCAATGATTAATTTTTATATTGTCACACACAGTCACGGAGATATTCAAATCTCATATACTACATAAGGAAAGAAAAAGTTTTAATAAAAACTTTGTTTTTATGGGTTTGATTATTATTTATATATAAAGATTGAAAAGTTCAATAAGATAAATTTTATAAAGAAAAAACTCAAATATTTTACAGTTAAAAGGGGTTTGGGATCGAATGTGTTAATGTATGTTTTTTTTTTTTTTTTGCTTATTTTAATATCGAAATTTAATCCGTTAGCGGTCTCATTATAAAATATTATCTGCTCAAAAACATCAGCCAAATTTCGATATCTTTACTTACAAATCGATATATGTAAGTGGTCTAAAAAAAGTTTACTGTTCGTTTTCATATGTTTGATCTAAAATAGGCAACGAAGTATAATTAAACTTTTGGGTCACTGACTGAAAAAGTTTATATCCATTCTAACAAAAACTTTCTTCTTTTATTTTCCTTATTAAAATTTATTTATATCTTTTTTTATTTCATAGCGTTTTAATATAAAAAAAAAAATAAATAGAAATAAAAAATGTAAATGAAAAACGTCTTTTACTTAACAGCAATTGAATTCATAAAATACATCGTAAAGTTAAAACTGTTAAAATAAAAAGTTGTTAGCTTGAAAAAGAAAAAAATACATTATTAAGCAAAAATTTAATTTAAATTAAATTCGAAAAATTGAAAGCGTTATATTAATATTTGGCACGCATTTTTTATAAACTTGGCCAAGTTTAATAAGAAAGTATTAACGAAAACATAAAGAAATATCATTCATCAAGACGAAAAAAGTTTGCACTTTTTTTTTTGTTTATTTGCTTTTTTTTTGTTGTTTTTGTTAAGTTCATTGAATGCTTGCATGTAGTCGTACATATGTAAAACAAGTAAAAAAATTATAGTCGATCTAGACTGACTACACGATACCCTATACCATGCGTTTAGAGGCCCTATCTCTTATGTCCAACTAATTATGTCTATATGCAAAATGAGCATAAATCAAATTTGAGAGGCGTTATAATTAATTTTTTGCCTTCGGATATGAAAAAGTTTATATCGGATGCAATATTTATATGGGAACTAGGTCGAAATATGAACCGATCCTGACCATACTTGGTAAGGTCACATATTTTTTGCAAAAACAAATACAGACCAAATTTGAGAAAAATCTGTGCAATATTTTTGTTTTTTATAGATTTAAGTGAAGATCGGGAGTCAGCTTCATATGGGGCCTATGACTAAGAATTGTCCTATAGGGTTTATTTTTGGACTACTGATAAATGGATGTAGTAAACATAAACAAACCCAAATTGACCGAGATCTATATGGTAATTTGGATCTTATGGCAATTTAAGTCGATCTAATAGGGATCATTTGTATGGGAACCAGGTCTGAACATGAAGCGATTTTCACCAATTTCTATTAAGTTCATCCTATGGCCAGTGGAAGCTAACATACTAAATTTCATCAAAATATATTCATATATTCATATTTGCGACCTGTAGTTTTATTAAAAGGTTTACATGGACACACAGACGGACGGACGGACATCGCTAAATGGACTCAGAAAGTGACTCTAAGTCGATCGGTATAACAAAAGACCACAAAGCATTATACCCTGACCACAAAGTGGTATAGGGTATAAATATTATTAAACATACTCGTTCGTATTGTCTCGTATTTAATCGAGTACCAATTGACTTCTTAACTTAGAGCAGACAACGATTAAAATAAAAATGATTAAGTGTCAAATCGAAATAGTGTTTGAATACAAAAGAAGAAGAAGAAGAATAAGAGTGAAAAGAGAAAATATACTTGTGGCTGTCTGTCATGTCACACATTCATAACAAAATGCAAATTGAATAGTATTGTTGGTAATTTCTGTTTGTGGTTAACGAAAATTTCTAAAAGGAATGAAAAAAATATTCTGTAATTAAATCGGCTTTAATTTATGCTAAACACATAATAAATCCACAACAGCAACAATGTTAAGAAAATATTTAGCAACGTAAAACGGAATGTTTTTTTTTATCATAAATTTTTGAACATAAACGAATTGAAGGCGTGTTCATTTGAAATTATCTTGTTATAATCAGAGCTTTGACGACTGAATTTTCGCTTTCACTACTTTCTTTCACTAAACAATTGCATTCTTAAATTTTAATTTGTGTTTTGAATAATATTGCTAATGAAATAAGACTAAAAAACACATTGAACTCTTGAAGAATCTTGTGGAATGTTCTTCTTTAAGGACGATATCTCTCTGGAGAAATAAAAAATGACATTGTTTGATGAAATTTAAAATTTAAAATCAAATATGTTCTTAACCGAAAATTAAGGGTACGTTTTGATAAATGCTTACAAGAGTCATTGATGTTCCCTCCCTCCCCCATGAAATTAAATCTAGACATATTTTATGATGATTCCCAAAATATTTCGGCTATAGCGAAACCCCCAGTGGGCTAAACCGTTTTAAACAACAATATAGTTGAGTAAATTTCTGCCAATTTTTTTTAATTTTTAAATAGATTCAATAATCAGCTTATCAGCTGATCATTCGAGCCAAAACTTTACAAAAAATACAAAAAAATATCTGACATATGTGATAAATAAGTAGATTTCAGAAATACAATCGAATTTTAAAAAATTTGGAAAATTAATACACGACATTTCTGAATGATTTATAGTCTAGATTTGTAAACGCTCATTCTGCAAAATGTTAATGGTTTTTGATGAGTTTTGATGGTTGGAGTTGCGGTCAATCCCTTTTATCCTCTATATGCTAAGGTTATAATGTGTTTATGCTGATGTTTGTAACTAAAAAATATTTCAACTAGACCCATCTTTTATTATATTAGCAATGTTCGTCCGTTCGTTCGAATATATTTTGACGAAATTTGGTATGTAGTCTTTTATCGAACATAGGGCGAACACTATTAAAATTTGTGAAAATGGGTGTATGTTCAGACTTAGTCCGTAACATCCAAATTATCGTTTAAATCTCGGTTAAATTTTTTTTGCGTTTGTTTATTACATCTATTCATAAGTAGTCCAAAAATGAATCCACAATTCTTAGCCATGGCCGCAATATAAAGCTGCTTCTCGATCTTCACTTAAATCTATCAAAAAACAAAAATATTACACAGATTTTTCTCAAATTTGGTTTATATATGTTTTTGCTAAAAGTAAGTGTCCTTATCATATATGGTCAGGATCTGTCAATTTTTGGACCTAGTCCCCATATAAATATAGAATCCGATATAAACTTTTTCATATTCAAATGAAAAAAAAAAAACATGTGAGTCCGATCACAGAGGAGATGTGTAAACATCTAATTTAATTTAATTTTTTTTTATTTTTTATTTTATTTATTTTTAATTTTTTATTTTTTATATTTTCTTCTACATTTATCATGTTTATTTTTAAATTTTTATTTTTCAATATTCATTTTTTATTTTACATTTTTAATTTTTAATTTTCTATTTTTTATTTTTCGTTTGTAATTTTTCATTTTTTAATTTTTCATTTTTTGTTTTTAATTTTGTACTTTTCATTTTTTATTTTTTATTATTCGTTTTTCATTTTTGATTTTTGATTTTTCATCTTTAATTTTTTATTTTTCATTATTCATTTTTTATTTTTAATTTTTTATATTTCATTTTTTATTTTTAATTTTTTATTTTTCATTAATCGTTTTTCATTTTTCGCTTTTAATTTTTAATTTTTTATTTTTAATTTTTTACTTTTCATATTTTATTTTTCATTTTTGAGTTTTCATTTTTCAATTTTTATTTTTCATTTTTATTTTTCATTTTTATTTTTAATTTTTTATTTTTAATTTTTATTTTTCATTTGTTATTTTCCATTTTTGATTTTTCATTTTTAATTTTTTATTTTTCATTTTTTATTTTTTATTTTGTAATTTTCATTTTAATTTTTTATTTTTAATTTTTTATTTTTTGTTTTTAATTTTCTACTTTTCACTTTTTATTTTTTATTTTCTACTTTTAATTTATTGTTTTTTTTTTGTTTTTCATTTTTGATTTTTGATTTTCATATTTTATTTTTCAGTTTTCATTTTTTATTTTTTATTTATTTTTTTTTTATTATTTATTTTTTATTTTGATTTTGATTTTTATTTTTATTTTAATTTTTTATTTTTCACTTTTGATTTTTAATTTTTTATTCTTAATTTTTCCTTTTTTATTTTTAATTTTTATTTTTTTATTCTTCATTTCTTATTTTTCATTTTTCATTTTTCATGTTTTATTTTTAATTTTGAATATTTTATTTTTAAATTTTTATTTTTATTGTTTTATTTTTAATTTTTCGTTTTTTATTTTTCATTTCTTATTTTTCATTTTATATTTTTAATTTTTCATTTTTTATTTTTAATTTTTTATTTTTCATTTTTCATTTGTTATTTTCCATTTTCGATTTTTCATTTTTCATTTTTTATTTTTCATTTTTTATTTTTTATTTTTCATTTTTCATTTTTCGTTTTTAATTTTTCATTTTTTAATTTTTCATTTTTTATTTTTAATTTTGTACTTTTATATACCCTCTGTGCAGAGGGTATATATAAGTTTGTCATTCCGTTTGTAAAAATTAGAAAAAAAAATGTTGGACCCCATAAAATATATATATTTGTGATCCTTATAACAACCGGAGTTGATATAGCGATGTCCGTCTGTCCGTCTGTCCGTCTGTGGAAATCACGATGACGGCATCCATCGGGTAGCTAGGGTGCTCGTTGACATAAAAAATGATTCACTAACATTCTGAGAAGTTTGCTATTTAAAATCGTCTAAATCTGTCAATTAGGGCCCGAGATTTGAATGAAGAACTAAAAAAAGTCTTGAAAAAATATAATTTTCTATGTTGTTCTTGTTACGCCCTCAATAGGATAGCTAAGGTGATCATTTTTAGTGAGAATGATTCACCAAATTCATGCGAAGATTTCTGTTTCAAAAATCATTAAAATCGGTGGAACAGGTCCAGGGAAATCTCTGAAAAATTAAAAAAAAAAAAATTAAAAATAAGATGTTTCTATATTGTTCTTGTTGTTATTATAAGTGTTGTATTGTTGTCGTAGCTGGTCGTTGTGGTAATAATATAATAAAAACTAACCCCTTGTACATTTTTTTATCAACTCTGGTAGAAAAATTTCCATTGTTTTGGCATCACTAAAAAAATTTACTAGATCATTTCTGTCATTGCTACGAGCCTGGCTGCAAACTTTCAGATCGATTGGGTCACGGGAAAGGGGTTAAAATCGATCCAAAATTTTTTCGACAAGCAGACATTACGAGTTAATATAAAGGGAGTAAAAATTCACCAGCATCTAAAGCAGATAATGCTAAAATACCTAGTTGTTAATAAAAAAAAAAACAATGTAAATTTAGCAAAAAAAAAATTTTTAGGTATTAATTTATTTAAAGAGAAAAACTCAAAAATAACGTTTGATGTTGTATTTTTTGTGTGTAATATTTACATATACATACGTACACATATTAAATAATACAAATAATATACATATATTCATATATTCTATATATGTATATCCATAATAACTGCATGTTAGAAATAAATCGGTATATTATTTTATTTACATAAAATTCTGCAATATTTTGTTGTGGGGAAAATACATTTCTTTTGCATTAACAGAGTGTCACTTCATTTTGCTCAGCGTGACTATGCCGCAGTAGATGGCGCCACAATTTTTGTTCTAATTAGCTTTGCAATAGTTATTTCTATTTTAACATGAATGTCAATATTTTCAACTGGATATCATACAGAACAATGTTAAGAGTATACACGGGCTGGTCTTTTATTTCATACGTTTTTTCATTATTCTTTTACAAATATGAACATAAGTTTGGCATATTAACTTTTTGTTGTCTTTTTACAAAATAGAGTTACCGAGTTCATCAATGAGTTTTTTGCTTTCAAAACAGTTCTACATAGTTATATAGAATTATTATACTGCTTTACCTACAAATTATCTGATTGCGATTACATCTAATTTTTAAAAATTGTTTATAATTACTAAAGCATTATTATTCACATCACTACAAAATTGCACTTTTTAAATTTTCCATT
This sequence comes from Cordilura impudica, assembly GCA_963682025.1. Classification (NCBI taxonomy): domain Eukaryota; kingdom Metazoa; phylum Arthropoda; class Insecta; order Diptera; family Scathophagidae; genus Cordilura; species Cordilura impudica. The sequence goes on along the minus strand of OY821520.1, from coordinate 3,079,381 downwards.
CAAATTTTAGAAAATATCCATTCTAACAACTGGAATTAAAATTTCCAATTATAAATTAGAAAATATTAACTGAATTTCAGAAAATCATATCAAAACGTCGGAAATAATAATTTTAAATTTAGAAGACATCAATTGCATCTTTAATATATAAATTTTATTATTGAAATTCCAAAGAAAACACCAAATATGTTTACATTTAAAAAATGTTTACATTAAAAAAAAATATTGGCATTCAGGAGAAATTAATAGCTTTTCAGTAACTTCTTTTAACGATTGTCGAATCGTTAAAAAAGAAAAGCAAAATTATAAGTAAAATTTTTAAACGATATTCGCTATTGTTAAAGTCAGCTGTTGTTGTTATCTGAACGACAACCATTTTTGTGTTGTTTATTTAATCGATAAAAACTTAAATTTTTAGATTGAAATGTCGTCCTACATAAATAAAAATCATAAAATAGTGAAAATATTTTGCGTTAATTAAAAAACTTTTTTATATAAATAAAAAAATAGCATATTCAATTCATTATTTCATTTTCAAATAAATAAACAGAAATATTAGTAAAAATATAAAGATATTAAACATAAAGATAAAATCATCCTGTCAAACACGAAGTAATTTGTTTTTTTTTATTCTTCTTTGTGTTTTTCGCTTATTTTGACAGAGATGCCACTCGTTTACAATTTAAATAAATAGAAAAATAGAGATGTCGACTGTCGTTAAGATGTTTGTACTTAGTGAATCACTTAATCCTTAGTGCAAACAATAATAGCTGTCTATATATTTTGCGATTGTCGGATCGTTGAAATTTACAGAATCGGACTACAGAAAACATTGATTTAAATTCAATGAATTTTAGAAAACCTCAAATGATATTTAAGAATTTCGAACACAAAAATTGTAACATAAATAAACGCAATTTGATGAGAGTGTTATTTATATATTATTTTTCACCATTTTTTTTTTTTTTTGGGTGAAAATTTGAAGTTTTTCAGAAAATATAGATAACAAATTATTTTATTTAAAATGTTTGGGACATTTGGTTTTTTGCGCTTGGCATCCCTAATTTGATTATTTATTATTATAAATTTATTCTCTATGTTTTCCAAATATGGCAATATTTTAATAAAAAAGTTGAGAGAGCTTTTTTTGGTTATTATTTTGTTACTCCATCCGACCTATATCGCTGCAATGAAGAAATATTTGGCCAGTTAAAAGAAACTATACAGCCACCTCCAATTAGCAGGATTTAATACATGTAGACACCCTACACAACCATGACCTTTGCAATGGAGGTTAGGGCGAGCTATTTAATTAGCAAAAACTAAATTAAGCGAGAAGTTATGTCATATAACCGGAAACGCATGCATATAGGTATATAACCTAAATGTATGCCGATCAGCAACCACGGTGACCAAAAAGCAAACACCGAAATAATAGAAAAGTTGAAAACCAACCCAAAGAATTTGCTGAAATAATTTGGTATAAAGTTTAACAAATTGTTTACTTTTTCCAATATTTTGTTTACATTTACTATCAATACTCAAACCGAAATGGAGGGTATCAAAGATTCGGCACAGCCGAATTTAACACTCTTACTTATTTATTTTTCATTTTTTATTTTTCATTTTTTATTTTTAATTTTTCGTTTTTCATTTTTCATTTGTTATTTTATATTTTTGATTTTTCATTTTTTATTTTTCATTTTTTATTTTTTATTTTTCATTTTAATTTTTTATTTTTAATTTTTAATTTTTTATTTTTTGTTTTTAATTTTCTACTTTTCATTTTTTATTTTCTACTTTTCATTTATTGTTTTTTTTTTTTTGTTTTTCATTTTTGATTTTTGATTTTAATTTTTTATTTTTCAGTTTTTATTTTTTATTTATTTTTTTTATTTTTATTTTTATTTTTTATTTTTCACTTTTGATTTTTAATTTTTTATTTTTCATTTTTTATTTTTAAATTTTCCTTTTTTATTTTTAATTTTTAATTTTTTATTTTTATATTCTTCATTTTTTGTTTTTAATTTTTCATGTTTTATTTTTAATTTTTAATATTTTATTTTTCAATCTTTATTTTTCATTTTTCGTTTTTTATTTTTCATTTCTTATTTTTTATTTTATATTTTTAATTTTTATTTTTAATTTTTTTTTCTCATTCTTCATTCTTTATTTTTCATTTTTTATTTTTCAATTTTTATTTTACATTTTTTTATTTTATTTTTAATTGTTAATTTTTTTATTTTTTATTTTTCATTTTTTATTTTTCGTTTTTAATTTTTAATTTCTTATTTTTTAATTTTTATTTTTCATTTTGTTATTTTTTATTTTTCATTTTTAATTCTTCATTTGTTATTTTTCATTTTCCAATTTTCATTTGTCATTGTGCATTTTCAAAAAGGTTATTACATATCATAATTTTTTCACCAATACAATCATAAGTCACACCGATTTTTTCATACTTTGTTTTTATGATTGTATTGTGAAATAGATTTTTACCCGCCTGCGCGTATAGATGTTTACACATCAAAAATTAGCAACAAAGCCTCTCAAATTTGGTTTGTGCTTATTTCCTATATATAATATATAGTTGGACATAAGAGATAGGGCCTCTAAACGCATGGTATAGAGTATCATATAGTCGATCTAGACCGACAATAATTTTCCTACTTGCTTTATTTCATTTATGCATTATTTAACCTTTCAATAAAATTATTATGTTCTATAGCGGCATATTGAAGTTTCCCATATACTTACAAATATATATTTATATATATACTTAGATATGTGCGAGATATATGGGACAAAGAAATCAAACAATTGAATGCTTTGAAATCTCTGAAAATAATATTTCCATATTTAATTGTAGTTGTTGTGTTTCTGCCTAAACTTTCAGTTATTGTTTCCTGAAGCAATATTTTCATTCTTATTATTTATAAAGAGTGTGAACTGTATTTGTGTTCTTTTTGAACACGCTTCTTAAATTCGTACTTGTATGCTGCACAACTCTATGAAATAGGTTAGGCTAATTAATATGTGATACAGGTTGTTATATAAAATTGAATGGTCCATACAATTGCTATGATAGGTACTTGTAGTTACCATGTTCTATATCAAATTAGCACGGAACTAACTTATCTGTTGGAATGTAAAAAACAATGTTACAAAATAAATGCAGTCAAATATCATGCGAATATAATTCCTCCCCAATATCACTAAATCGTTTAACACTTTTTATTAAATGACCTTAAATATATAATACATATAAGGGAGGGTATTAATTGTTCGGACTTGATTGTGTTTTAGATTATCTTGTTTGTTTGTTGGCATTGTATTAACATTTAATTGAATGATTGTAGTAAAAATGACATGTAATTCATTTTATTATTGTCACGCATTTAAACTTTCATTCATTTTTCTTCTTCATTAATTAAATTAAATTTGTGCTGTCTAAACAATTATCGGTTGTGTCAAAAATAACATGTTTGTAAGTTTAATTTTTTTTTTCCAAATTTTTATTTTTTTATTTAAACACGTTTCATTCATTGATCAGCTACTTACATGTCATTTTGGATATAGACGTGTGTACTTCCGGTAGAATTTCATTACAAAATTTTATTTGTATTTTGGTAAAAGTGAAATTTTACCAATTTCTTTTTTAAAGTTATTTTTCAGAAATTAAAAACTTCGTTTTTTTTCTGCGGGAAATGATAAAAAATTAATTTAAAAATAATTTCAATCAAATAACTAAGTTCACACAACAAAAATAATAATTTTTAATGAAAAAAAATTTATTTCATATGAATAAGGTCCTCGAAATGGTTTTAATCAATCATTTAAATATTTGTTTTATATAAAATTCTTGATGCATTTGTTTGAGGAATCAAAACAGTCAAACTACTAAACCTATTGGCTTTTAATTCGCGTGATATGAAATCTAAGTTGCGAAAATGTTTTTAGTTAGTTGCTGTCTCGCTAGATGGCGTCACAATAAACCTTCTATACCAATGGGTCGATTGAGCCCCTATGCACATTTTATGTATATTTTTCAGAAAAGATGTTAATTTTTAATATCAAAACTTAAAATAAAAAACCCCACGCACTATTAAAAACAATATTAAAATTTGCATATTAATTATAATTTTAATTGAAAACTCTCTGAAAAATGACGATAACCAAAAACTTAATGACGATAAACAAAAACTTAAATAAAAATTTGCTCTCCGGCAACATTTGTAACTGAGAATAACGGTTACGAAACTGAGAATAGTGAAAATTACAAGCATAAATGTATAAATAATCTAAATATTGAAAAATAACGATTGGTTTGTTTGCTAGTGTTGTAGGTTCTGAGATTAATAGAACGTGAAAGCTCTATGGCGTGAAAACCACAGTTTCGAACCTCTTATGGAAACAATATAATCAATTATAACATAATTATTACAATGTTTAATATAATCACTGATGGAAGCTGACATGCCAGAAACCGATCTGATTAAGAATATTTACAAGGTAGTTATGATTTGTAGAAATAAGTATATGCTTCCATCTTCTCTACCCACGCACTTTAGGAAACAAACTGGAACACGTTTTCGAGATCAAAATAACAATTATATCGATTTCGTATAGCCTCTTGGTAAAATGTCCTTTTACTTCGGATTTGGAAGACATTAATTTACCACATATTTGAGTTCTTTTTGGAATAAACTTCATAAAAAACTATAACTTTTTGTTGATACATATTATTATAATTTATAACATTTAGTTTTACTGTAGCTACATATTTATATAATTTTATTTCAACACTATTAAAAATTATCATAGATTCCAACTAATATTGAATTGACTGCATGCCAAAAATTTTTGACATTAACTTTTGTATCAGGTGGATGGATACACTAATAAAATATGTTAAGCTTCAAAATATCAAAGCATCAAAACTCATCTGCGTACTCGTGTTTAGTAATTTTTATTGCCAGCGGCTAAAAAGATAAAATAAACTAAAAAACAAATAGAAAATCTTCAAACGAAATGGAAACCAAGGTTGTTGTTTTTTCTGTTTCTATGTGTGTATGGTTCATATGAATGGAATTTATTAAATTATTCAGACATGTGTTGTCTGTGTGTTATTTTGATTTCTTATGACTTTGACTTTCTTTTGTTAAATAGTTTGGTCAACTTAAGAAATTAATAAAAAAAAAAAATAAAAATACAAAGATTCACCTGTTCATAGAGCTTAACTAAAGAGCTTTCAATGTAACTGATTTTCGAGAGAATTTTGTGTTGTATTTGAAGTAGTTACTGACTACTCATTATGGAAAAAAACGAAAAATTTAAAACATTCAACTGTACATAACCCCCATATCAGAAATGACAATGGTTTCTGGGCAAAAAATTATGCTGACAAATATGAAATTTCGCCACCAACTGTTGAAGAGTCTAAAGATATACAACCATTCACAAAATAAATAAGATTAAGGCCGGAAAAGTCCTGGTTTTGATTTAATAAACACAGGAAACAGATTCGTTTTTGCAACCGAATTTGTTGCCAACCGAATTTTCGTACTCCCATGTACTATCGCAATATTCTGTTGTAATTACTGAATTATATGACACATATTACCCTACAATGGTAAATCCAATAGACATAATATATAAATTCGATTGTCTGATTTATGATATTCAGTTGATACAAAGGAATTCTTAATTTTATTTATTGATTGTTGCAACCATTAATTGGGATTTTTACTAATCCATACGAAATATAAAAATCAAAACTAATAATAATTTATTTTCAGTATTTAATTTTAAACAATTTATACATTTTACATTAAAATAAATAAAACATATCTCATTTGGTAAAAACAATCAGATAGTTATCCTTGGCTTCACTGTATAAACGGTTTTGAATTCATATTACCAGTTTAAAGTTATATATATTATCCTCTTTTGTATATCGGCTGCTAACATTCCACTATGGCCGGAAATGCATTTTTTTTGGCATAAAGTCTAATAAAGATGCTACAGAGCTGTAAATTTGTACATATACTAATAATGATATTATTAAGAAATATTAAAATTCTCAGATCGATACGACCACGCCCACTCTTACCGTCCGTATAAAGCTAAGTTGCAGGTAGATGTTCTAATTAGCTAAATAACGTTTCTTATTTAACGTCTGGAATATAAGCATGCGTTATATATCCCCAAATCTGTAAGCTAAGAAAACAGATATTACCATAATATGTATAAAAAATAATAACAATTTACTCACATAAATATTTTTCAGACTTAGAACTAAGAATTTATTTAATCATCTTCGACATCTAACTCAACCGCAAATTCATATAAATTTTCGTTATCAGAATCATAATCTAATTCGATGTCCTGCTCATCAGAATCATTATCGGTAACATAATTTGCTAGGTCAGTATCAAAAGTAGGGAGCTCAAGTAGCGCAATGACTTCCTTTGGCAATATATTTTTTTTTGATATGGCTAATCTTCTGTTAATAAAAATACTGGAAAGTAAAGGGTCTGAAGAATCCGTTGACCTATTGAACACATCCGCCATAGTATTAACTCGATTATTTTTGCGTGCATTAGATCTCCTATCTTCTTTATAAATCTTATTGCGCCCTTCTGAAGCATTTTCGCCGAGGCATCCGACAGGAACAGGAGATACAGCTATAATTTGGGAACCATGAACCGAAATCTTATGAACTGTTGGCGACATCGGATACCATGGATACTTAGACATATATAATGTCATAGTTTTCTCGCAGAACTGATGGAATTTAAGGGCATTAATTTTATATTCACAGGAAATTGCTATTAAAATTGTTCGAAAATGTTCAAGAACACCTAAATCAAATTCCAAAATGGATGCAAATAACTTTTTATTTGAAAATGCCCTCCTTGCAGTATTACCATCATTAGTGCTTCCACTGCCGTTTTGTTTTGGCATATCCACAAGTAGTCCCATTTTTTTCCTTAATTTTTTCTGTATTGATTGTTTACGAGTCTTCCTCACCTCCTGTTCATTTTTGTCCCTTATCTACCATTTATTTAATCCAATCCTGTAAGAAATTTTTAATACGAACTCCAGTATGCGTATCCAAGCATGAAGTGGACTGACACCGAAATTCAGGGTACCAGACTTTGGCTTAAATATTTCCGAATTAATGTCTCTAGTTTTCACAAAATGCTTTGCAGTAGCACCACAGATTGGACACGATTGACACGAGTTAGTTCAAAACTTTGCCATCTATAAGGGTCATATTCAGATTATAAGAAATCGTAATATTTCTTTCATTAAAAATAGAATATATATGGCATCAATTCTTGTATTTGTATGCCCAGATTGTTTTTTTCTGAAATAATATGTTGTTTGCTTTCCTTAGCAAATTCCATTTTAAGGGGTCTACAAAATCGTACAGACTGAGGCGTACGATTCATCCACAAAACCTTTCCCAATTTATCTATTATTTTTAGTGGAATAACTGTTGTTACAAATAGTGATTGATCCATTGATGAAGGTTCATTCCCTTGAAATCGCTTTTTGTATATGGCCTGTCCAGTTGATCCGTCAAATCCATAACTTAGGACTAGCATGACATCAGTTATTTCTGGATATTGTGCAAATACTTCCTCTTGCAAAAGTAGTATTCGACTGGCAGTGTGATTTAGCAAATTTTGCAAAGAAACTTGCGCAGCGGTTTCTGTTACAATTATTCCAGCTGGTCTACATTTTAATTTAGCTTGCACTACTTTGTCATAACTTGGGTATTTATTACTAGAGTGCAATTTATTTATTTCTCTCATATTAATATATTGTCTTTTACTTAAGGAATTTTCCAGAAAAAATGAAAGAGCTTCATTTGGTGTAAGAGAGATCGGTTCATTCAAAAATAATTTTTTTTTTTTATTTCAGCTGGTCTATTTGAAGTAAGCCGTGATTCCTTTAAAATAAATGCTGTATCTTTTTCATTGGATTTTTTGCTGATACCGTGGCAGCATGTACAAGCAGACTTGTGTCATGTTCGTGGGTTTCTGCTAGTTCGGATGCCAACTTTCTCTTAAGCCGTGTTCCCGCATCTTTATATGCCAGGCGTGGACATATTATTAGTTGATTTCGCTGTTTTGTTTCTGCTTTTTTGTTATCAAGTTTGATCATCATAGTCGATGAGAGCCATTTGGCATGTTTAGTTTTAAAAGTAGATATAGTTCTATTAAATTTTGGTAATTTTTTCTTGATATAAAGTTCAAAACTCCTAATTTTTTTCAAAACATCTCTTTTTTTAGCAATACTTATACCTTTAGTGCCAAGTTATTCAAATATCCAGTTTGAAACAGCGTTTGCATTTCGCTTGTTATCCACCCAAACCTGTAGCAAGGTTAAACGGCTAAAAACTAAATTCACTGGGAAATCCAAAATATTTGGAGAATGGGCAAAATTGGGCAAAAAACGTTAATAACGTATTAAAATAGGCAGACTCTAATTACTCGTAAATAAATACATTTTGGCACAAGTTGGCAGAAAGTTAGTTTTCGATCTACGAGGCATTGTCAAGTTGGTTAGGTTTTCTCCATTATAACACTTAACACATATAATTCACATAATTACCACATGACAAACACTGACATTAAATTACATATAATTTACATTCTACATACCTTGACCTTCACTTCCCATATTTTTTAAAATTTTTTTGTTCACTTGTGTCAATTTCCTAGTAGCACGAAGTTTAGAAAAAGTTTCCTCTATTTTTGATTAAAAAAAAAACCGCTGTTAATTGAACATTGCAGTTTGCAGCCGTAGTAAGACTATGTAATTTAAGAATATCTAGCAAAAATTAGAAAATACATTCATGAAAATTTTTACTTTATGCCAAAAATATGGCAAATCCGGCCACAGTGCATTCTAAAGGAGTAAATATTATTATTATTAAATCTATAATATCAATAGGCTAGGCGATTTCTTGTGACCGATGTTTTGTTCTACCGTTTTATCCCGATTTTAACCAAACGTATATTATTTGAAAGGTATTTCTTTTTAGCCATTTTGCAGATTTACTGATTTTTAAATTTTTTCCTTTATTTTGAGTAAATAGCATTTAAAGTTGCTACTAACACATACATAAAAAAATTATACATATGCTGTGTGTGTTTTATTAAATTTGTTAATGTATTTGTTAATGAGTTTGTTATCTTCATTCATAATAAAAGTGTTGGTTTGTGAATTGGCTAAGTTGAAAAATAAAGCTGCCTAGAAATTACACTCGAATTTCGAGCGCTGGAATCTGCTAGTTTATATTATTATTAAGGCTGTATCCATTTATTAGGTAACATTATTTATATTTTTTTAAGATATTTACTGAATTAGATCAAATATTTTATACATCCAGGGAGACTGTGGATACTATGAGTGAAAAAGGACATACATTTGTTATTTTTCGATCGATTTCAAATCATCTCGACTCAATTCGAACGCATAGGAAGTTTATTTAAACCAAGCTCATAGGGAACAGTTACATTTGATCTAGGCCAACACATGCACTTTGTAACATATTTATATGGCTGTATCATAAAATGTTATTTAATTAGTATAATTGTTTTTGCGAACGATAGTTTTATTACAAGTGAAGAAAAGGTGATTTTGTGTCATCGGTCGAAATAATAAAAGGTATATAGGCACAAACTTATTACTTACATAATAATGTTAATCTCCTCGCTATGATTATCGACTTTACAACAACCTCTGCCTTCGTGACATAATAACTAAAAAAAGAAATAGTGATAAGTTTCTTAAATACATCCTGGATCTGGTCGGATCATTCAATATATCTTGGAACTGTTCATGTGCCTAGTTTAACACAAAAATTTGATTTTATTCGTTCATACAGTATTGCGGTTAATCATACCTGCTTATAACTGGGTGTGCTGACCCAACTAGATAACAAGGTTTCAGGTTATATATGCCTCTCAAACATTTGTAGCAATAATACAGACGTTGGAGGAATTTTCATAATCTTCATGAGTGCCATACAACGCGTTGAATTTGTGTTGCTAAAACACAAGTTGCCACCGAAATAAAAGCCAGACTACGTTCTGAATATCTGTACGTATGTATCTTTGATACAGGGAAGAATAGTACGCTCTTGATTGGCAGATAGGTTTTCTAAACTATAACCATAAATACCAGGAAAAAAAACACATGCCATGGGAACTGAACAACATCTTCAGGTTCCATAATCATCCATTTTGAACAATAATTTAGCACTTTTTGACAGTTATGATTATAAAATATAAAATTTAATTATCGCAATTATTTATTAGTTTCTTTTATTTTATTTTATTTTATTTTATTTTATTTTATTTTATTTTATTTTATTTTATTTTATTTTATTTTATTTTATTTTATTTTATTTTATTTTATTTTATTTTATTTTATTTTATTTTATTTTATTTTATTTTATTTTATTTTATTTTATTTTATTTTATTTTATTTTATTTTATTTTATTTTATTTTATTTTATTTTATTTTATTTTATTTTATTTTATTTTATTTTATTTTATTTTATTTGACAAATGACAAATTTAATCAACAATTCGGTCTGGCTAATTATATTCTTATCTTTTTTGGTATTTACAACAGAAATTGATTCATAGAATTTGCTATCGGTTATTACAACCGATTATTCTAACTAATTATTTGTTACAATATTTATTAAAGCATTTTCGGTTTGAAAAATGTTGTTATAATAGAATTAATAGTTGCAGTCGCCAATTTTAGCACAAAAGCATTTTATTCTTTGATCTATTGGGCTCCATCAATTAACTACATCACGTAACTAATATTGCTGTTGTATTTAGATATCTTAATTTTAAATAATTGTGAATAGACGATCGTTTTAATAGAATATCTATATTATTTTTAAATATTCAAGAATTACAAGAAAAGTTCTAATTACTTTAACAAATTTTTCTAGTTGTAACCGAATTCTAACCAATCTTTTTTCTGTGTGTACTAAAATTTTGAAAATCTTCCTTATAAAGCTCTATAAACATTATGACGCATGTTTAAACTTAAAATAAATTCCCCTTCCCTGGGAGGTCTCAGAAATAATAATGATCCAAAAGTCGATAAAAAGTGTCAATAAAGTCAAGTTTTATAGACCCAAATCTCTCCTTCCTGTAATGGCAAAATTATTTGAAAAACTTTTTGCAAGAAGATTAAAAGAAATGATCGCTATTAAACAATTGGTACCTCCTCATCAATTTCGTTTCCGGGAAAAACACTTGACTATTAACCAAGTGTACCGCATAGCACATACAATAGAAGAAACATTAGAACAAAGGAAGGTATGTTCCGCAATCTTCTTAGACGTAGCGCAAGCTTTCGATAAAGTCGGGCATAAAGGACTTCACGACAAGCTGAAATCCAATATACAGATATACTGGAATCTTATATGAACGACAGATTTTTTAAAGTCAAACAGGGTCAAGCATACTCAAATTTAAAAATGATTGGAGCAGTAGTCTTGGTCCAATATTATACCACTGCGAATCAACAGTAAACTAGCTGCTTTCGCTGATGATACTTGTATTTTGTCAATAGGAAACGACGAAATAGAATCGACTAGAAATCTACAAGCAGTAGTTGATACGATAGTTTACTGGACAGAAACTTGGAGAATAAAACTAAATGAAAGCAAATCAATTCACGTTGACTTCATAAACAAAAATATAGCTTACAAACCAATAAAAATCTCCAACCTTAATGTTCCACATGAAAACTATGAAAGTATTAAAAAGAAAAAAAAAAACAAGTAAGAAAATTATAGTTGGTCTAGACCGACTATACGATACCCTATACCATGCGTTTAGAGACCCTATCTCTTAGACCCAACTAACTGGATATAGAAAATAAGCAAAAACCAAATTTGAGTGGGATTTTTATTAATTTTTTCAGCTGCAGATATGAAAAATTTCATATCGGATGCTATATCTATATGGGGACTAGGCCCAAAAATGGACCGATCCTGACCATGTTTGGTAAAGTCTCTTGTATTTTGCAAAAATATATACAAACAAAATTTGAGAAGAATCTTTGCAATATTTTTTTGTTTTTTGATAGATTTAAGTGAAGATCGGGAAGCAGCTCTATATGGGGCCTATGACTAAGAGTTGTCCAATAGGGATCATTTTTGGACTACTGATTAATGGATGTAATATATACATACAAACCCAATTTGACTAAGATTTGTATGATAATTTGGACCTTATGGCAATTTATGTTGATTTCATAGGGGTCATTTGTATGGGGGCTAGGTCTGAACATGGACCGATTCTCACCAATTTCAATAGCGTTCATCCTATGGGCGATAAAAGCTTATATACCAAATTTCATCAAAATTCATATTCATATTTGCGACCTGCAGTTTGATTTATGTTGATTTCATAGGGGTCATTTGTATGGGGGCTAGGTCTGAACATGGACCGATTCTCACCAATTTCAATAGCGTTCATCCTATGGGCGATAAAAGCTTATATACCAAATTTCATCAAAATTCATATTCATATTTGCGACCTGCAGTTTGATTACAAACTTTACATGGACACACAGACGGACGGACGGACGGACGGACGGACATCGTTAAATCGAATCAGATAGTGATTCTGATTCGATCGGTATAATTAAAGATGGGTGCAGGTCAAATATTTTTGGTTATTACAAACAGCAGTACAAAGTCATTATACCCAAACCACATAGTGGTATAGGGTATAAAAAACAGAACTAAATCTAAAATATAAAAAATTTAAATGGCTTATTGGAAGACACTCAAAAGTTTCAAAATAAATTAATAATCTATAATCAAGTAATAAAACCAGTATGGACTTATGAATCACAACTATGCAGCTAAAACACACACTGAAAGTATTCAACGATTTCAAAACAAAATCCTTAGAGACGTTGTAAACGCGCCCTGGTATGTCAGCAATAAAAAATGTTGCAACAAATCACACGAATACATTACAATGCCATAATAACCCAGAAGCTTCTATCATATGTAATGAAAAAATCTACTCAAGAAGACTGAAGAGAACCAAGCCACATGATCTGGTGACTAATATTGTATAAATTTAAATTAGTTATGGAAATGAATTACTTGTTGGCTTAAGCTAGGTGTAATTTAATAAAATGCAAAATTTCTTATTAAATAAAACAAAAAAAAAATAATAATAATTTTTTTTGTAGCTTCTGAAATTTTAAATAATATTTTTGAAATTTAAGAACATCTAAACTTCTGCCAGCATTTATTATTTCTCATCTTAAAAAAAAAAATCATGCGAGTCCGATCGCAGGGGAGATGTGTAAACATCTAGTAATTAAAGATTTTTTTATAGCACTTTCTTAAAATCAAACAGAAAGCATATCGCTTATAGCAATCAACTGCAGGGGCTCTGTTAATATAAAAATATTTATTATTATTTATTATTTTAACCGGTTAATTTTTAATTTTTGGTTTTTTATTTTTAATTTTTCGTTTTTCATTTTTCGTTTCTAATTTTCACTTTTTTATTTTTAATTTTTCATTTTTATTTTTAATTTATTTTTAATTTTTTATTTTTCATTTTTTATTTTTCATTTTTTATTTTTCATTTTTTATTTTTAATTTTTTATTTTTTATTTTTCATTTTTCATTTTTCATTTTTTTATTTTTCATTTTTCATTTTTAATTTATTTTTCATTTTTCACTTTTTATTTTTCAATTTAAATTTTTTATTTTTCATTTTTTATTTTTCATTTTTCGTTTTTCATTTTTCATTTTTTATTTTTCATTTTTAATGTTTCTATTTTCATTTTTCATTTTTTGTTTTTCATTTTTCATTTTTTTTTATTTTTCATGTTTCATTTTTTATTTTTAATTTTTTATTTTTATTTTTTCATTTTTTATTTTTAATTTTTCATTTTTTGTTTTTCATTTTTTATATTTCATTTTTCATTTTTCGTTTTTCATTTTTCATTTTTCATTTTTCATTTTTTATTTTTCTTTTTTCATTTTTTATTTTTCATTTTTTTTTTTTCAATTTTTATTTTTCTTTTTTAATTTTCAAACAGGTTATCATAATATCATAATTTTTTCACCAATACAATCACATTTTGTCTTACCACTCACATCTTACGCTCACATGTTACGCTAACATGTTACTCTGTTACTCTACGTGTATAGATGTTTACACATCAAAAAAAAAAAAAAAAATTAAAACAAAAAATTTTTATTCAATCTCTTATTTAATTGATTTTAAGTTAAAGTTAAAAATGCTTCACAATTCTTGTTCTTATACAACATCGAATTGGGAATTCAAAAAAAAATCTATTTGATTTTTAAATGATATGTAGACTTGAAAACAGATAATCATCTGCGAATGATTAAAAATTTTTCATAAGCCAATGCAGAAATCCTCTTTTAATTTTTTAGTAATTATCCGTTATATGCGAAAGAAAACTATAAATTATTATTGAGGCCTTTTTAAAAATACACACATTTACAATCAATCGCTGCACGTTGTATATTACTTTTACTTTCGGGTTAATGTGTCACCAAGCTTAAATAAACATCGAAGTTAACAACATACTTATGTAAAATCAAGTTTGTACATATATGTATACATGGTGTTTACAATAGATGTTCCCAACTGGTGATACGCGAAAAGCCTGAAATATATCTCAAATAATGATTGAGTTTGAAATTATTCAGGTCAATGATCTTGAGCCTGAATAATTTCAAATTCAATATTAAAATGATAAAGATCGAAAATAAGGTTTTTTATTTTTATAAAAAATAATAAAATTATTTCAAATAATCTTAGTTCCTGTATCGATTTGTAATAATAAAAAAAATAAAAAATCATGTGAGTCCGATCACAGGGGAGATGTGTAAACATCTGGTAATAAATAAAATGCAGAAAACAGCGACAAAAAGGTTATTACATATCATAATTTTTTCACCAAATAATCATGTCACACCGATTTGTCTTAATGCTTACATGTTACGCGTAAGATCTTACGCTCACATATTACGCTGTTTTTGTGATTGTATTGTGAATTAGAAATTTACCCCCCTGCGCGTATCGATGTTTACACATCAATAAGTAATTTGTAGTAAGGCGAAATTGTCATCGTTTATAACTTTATATGGTCGAAAGCCAAGAAACGATAAAGATTTTTGATGTGTAAACATAAATATATACGCACAGGAGGGTAAATTTCTATTTCGAATACAATCACAAAAACAGCGGACATGTGTGAGTTTACGCTGTGAGCCGTAAGACAAATCGGTGTGACTTATGATTGTATTGGTGAAAAAATTATGATATAAAATTGCGTCAGCTAATTCAACAACCTTTTACTGTAAAATGTTAAACATTTCACAATATAAACGTATAACACATACATAATTCAACAACCCCACAAATTTACTATAAGTGATACATAGATGGCGCTTTCTGTTTGATTTAAAAAAAGTGACATAAAAAATCTTTAATTACAAGATGTTTACACATCTCCCCTGTGATCGGACTCACATGATTTTTTTTATTGCAAAGATGCTAATGACCTATCTGACAGAAAGGCAGAGTTCCGTAAGTAATACATTAAATCAAAAAAGTATTACATATTTTTCAATATAAAAAAAATCTTTTGCATTATTTAAAATTCACTTAAACTCTCAACTTTAACTGTGCTTGATTAAATAAACTGATGAAATTTAGATATGTTATAGACTACATAAAAAAAATTGAATAGCCCTGCAAATACATTTCATATGATGTCCAATCTGTATATGGTTTCGTTGGATCAAGTCTGCAAAATCTGCAAATAAAAAAAATAAAAAACCATCGATTTTTTGTATCTGTTTTGACCCCCTAAATGAACGGACCACTTATTTTTTTTTGTTCTATATAACATATCCGATCTACGATGAGAGTAAGACAAAGAAGTGTGAGGTATGAGTGTATTGGTGCAAAGATTGTGATATAAAATTATTGCAGAGCTAACTCAACAACCCTTAAGTATAGCAACGTTAAAAATTTCACAATACAAGCGTATAAAATATAATCTAATAAACACACAAGTATAACACTATAATAATATAACAATAGCGAAATATAACAGGTAATTCAACAGCTTATAAGTATAACGATATTACAAATATAACAATATCGAATTATAACAACCAATTCAACAATATACAAGTATAACAGCTAATTAATTAAACTAGGCTAAATGTATAACAACTCTAAGTTGAAAAAAAAAATACTGAAAGCACAAGTACTTCCACTGTTTACACATCTCCCCTGTGATCGGACTCACACAGCTTTTTTTATACTTCAGTAATTAATTCATTTTTTTTGCAAAGGTTAGAAACGAAGTGATCAAAAAATAAGAACAAAGGTTAAATCAAATGTAAATGACATTGATAATATAGTTGAATACAGCAACCAATCAGCATACGACACGTATGTCATATTTAAGGAAGAATATAAACATAACAAATGTAATATTACAGCATTGTAATAAAACAGAGTTGTAATTAAACAATGTCCCTGTTCAACACTTTCATTGCTAGTTAAATAATAGATAAATACAATTTTTAAAATGTTCGTCATAATCTGCAGCAGTTTAGTTTTGAATTTGGAGCCTCAAATCCCAATAGCCGAGGAATGACGTACGAAAATGATACTCCAATAAAATTTCATATAAAAAAGAAAAATTGTGAAAACAGTTTATACGTAATAGAAACATGTGAACGAATTATTTATCGATAAGGATAAGAAAGTAACCAAGACGGTTATACTCCTACTCCCTTTGAACAAACAAAAATATGATTTTATACATTTGTATTTGTATGGAAAGCTAACAAACATATGCACCTGCATGGAAAACTACAAAGTCTATATTTTATGATTCTCATTTAGTTTACATAATTGTCATGCGCTCTGAAGTCTATAATATTAATAGGCTAGGCGATTTCTTTTGACCGATGTTCTGTTCTACCGTTTTATCCCGATTTTGACCAAACATTTGAAAGTTATTTCTTTTTAGCCGTTTTGCAGATTTACAGATTTTTAAATTTTTTCCTTTATTTTGAGTAAATTGCATTTAAAGTTGCTACTAACACATATATAAAATTATACAATGCTATGTGTGTGTAATTATAAAACTTTTTATTGTGTTTGTAATAAAAATGAGTTTGTTTTTTGTGTTGATTTATGAATTGGCTATAATTGATTAGCATACCTTTAGGGCCTTTATTTAATGAAAAAATAAAATTTCCTAGAATTTGCACTCGTATTTCGAGGGCTGGAATCTGCTAGTATAAATAACTAGCTGACCCGGCAAACGTTGTTTTGTCATATAACTTATTTCTACTGAATATTGTTGTTCTTAATTAAAAAATAACGAATGTATTGTAAGCGTATGGAAAGAGAAAGAAAGAGGAATAGAGCTCTGTAGACCATGATCGCCGATGTAAACAAAAAAACATCAACCATTTATTTCTTTTACGTAGAGAAGAACATTGAAATAAAAGATTTAAAAAAAAATTTTTTTAATTTTTATTTTCAATTATACTTTCTTCGTGGACTCAACATAGGAAGCATTTATTAGAAAAAATTGTAAGTCGGAGCGAAGCACGACAGGGTACCCTATATTTTTTTATTGTATGGGAGATGCCACGCCCACTTGTTTCATACCACCCATTTTTAGCCCGACTTCTCACATTACTAACTTATGTACTCCTGCAAAGTTTTAGGACTCTTCCTATTATAGAGCTCCAGCTCCGTTAAAAACTTTTTATGTATGGGAGATGTCACGCCCACTTCATATACTTCAAAAAATGTAGCCTATTTTACTTTCCCGAAACAAACTTACGCACTCTGAAAATTTCAAGAAGACACACAAATACACAAACAAGTCGAAAATCATGCTTTCTAGGAAAATAACTTTATATATAAATGTAATGGGGCTTCATTACAACTTTGGTCAGTATATTATTATTAATATCTTATTAAAAAACAGTGTTACGTAAATATAAAGTTTTTTTTAGTAGAATATGATAGCATACATAACTCAAATCGTTCTTAAGTCGAATAGGGCGGTTATCGCTTGTGACCACAGATATGTGACCTGCTCCGAGAAAAGGGACCTATTGTGTCAAAAAACAGGTTGTGTCAAAAACGGTGGATTCTGGTACCTATAGAAACTCTAAATGCATTTTTTCTCAAAACCTAATTTTCACACACTAGGTCCCTTTTCTCGGAGAAGGTCACATAAATATACTCGTTAATAAGAAGCCAATATGAAATAATGGCATAGCAGTGCTGCCAGGAGCTTTGTTCTTCGCCACTAAAATAAACAAATAAAAACGTTAAAAATTTTATTTATTATTTACATTTATGCCGAGTGCTTTTATTAATTTTTCATGGTTGTAAAAAATGTAGTTATTTTAATGTGAAATGTAGCATTTTCTGTATCTTAATGTTGACAACCTGCACTATAATACTGCATTTAGGATGCGGTGACTTATTATACCCTATACCACTATGTGGTTTGGGTATAATGACTTTGTGCTGCTGTTTGTAACAACCAAAAATATATGACCTGCACCCATCTTTAATTATACCGATCGAATCAGAATCACTATCTGATTCGATTTAACGATGTTCGTCCGTCCGTCTGTCCGTCCGTCTGTGTGTCCATGTAAAGCTTGTAATCAAACTGCAGGTCGCAAATATGAATATGAATTTTGATGAAATTTGGTATATAAGCTTTTATCGCCCATAGGATGAACGCTATTGAAATTGGTGAGAATCGGTCCATGTTCAGACCTAGCCCCCATACAAATTACCCATATGAAATCGACATAAATTTCCATAAGATCCAAATTGTCATATAGATCTTACTCAAATTGGGTTTGTATGCGTTCATTATATCCACTAATGAGTAGTCCAAAAATGATCCCTTTGACCCCATATAGAGCTGCTTCCCGATCTTCACTTAAATCTATTAAAAAACAAAAATATTGCACTGATTCTTCTCAAATTTTGTTTGTATATATTTTTGCAAAATACAAGAGACTTTATCAAACATGATCAGGATCGGTCCATTTTTGGACCTAGTCCCTTTATAGATATAGCATCCGATATGAACTTTTTCATATCTGCAGCCAAAAAAATTAATAAAAATCCCACTCAAATTTGGTTTTTGCTTATTTTCAATGTCCAGTTAGTTGGGCCTAAGAGATAGGGTTTCTAAACGCATGGTATAGGGTATCGTATAGTCGGTCTAGACCGACTATAATTTTCTTACTTGTTTTACATACAATTGTTCTGCTTCCCTCCGAAGTTCTAAAGTTGTTAACCTCTTAAAATACAAAAATATTGGATTTATTTTCTTTTTTAGGTCAAAGGGTGATAATACTACACTATTATTCCCCAGTTTGCAATAAGTATTCTTGCGCTATGACTTAAAACAAGGCAATAGTCCCAATTTTTACACTTTATGAGGGTAAGAATTATTTATATATTATTTCTATACTGTATATTATTTCTATACTAGCAGATTCCAGCCCTCGAAATTCGAGTGCAAATCCTAGGAAATTTTATTTTTCATTAAATAAAGGCCCTAAATCAATTACAGCCAATTCACAAATCAACACAAAAAACAAACTCATTTTTATTACAAAGCCATCAACAAATTTAATAAACACACACATATAATTGTATAATTTTATGTATGTGTTAGTAGCAATTTTAAATGCAATTTACTATAAATAAAGGAAAAAATTAAAAAATCTATAAATCTGGTGAACAGCTAAAAACAAGTACCTTTCAAATAATATACGTTTGATCCAAATCGAGATAAAACGGTAGAACAAAACATCGGTCACAAGAAATCGCCTAGCCTATTAATATTATAGATACTCTTGGAAAAAAAATTATAAAATTATAAATAATAAATACATAAATCTTGTTTTGAGCAGGGCAGTTATAATTAAAAATAAATACTATATTTAAAGAGAAACGACTTGCTGAAGTTGCACGTGAATTAAAGAGATTAAAAACTTCATTTAACCATTTACCTTATGGTGTTCCCAATTGTCTTTTATAGTATTGTTCTGAAAGTTTATCTGTTCCTTTGACCATCATGTTTAACACATCCAACAAATCTGGTTACTTTTCTAATTGCTAGAGAAATTCATATATTATTCCGTTATTTAAATCCGGTTGTAGATCTGATGTAAAAAACTATAGAGGAATTGCCAAACTTAGTTTAATTCCCAAACTTTTCGAGAAATACATCACAGACTATCTAAGTCATTAGGTATCATCTTAAATATAACCGTTTCAGAATGGCTTTCGGAAGGATTGCTCAGCTATATCTAATCTTTTACAATTAACAACTTTAGTCAACCAAGGATTTGTAAATAATAAACAAACTGGTGCTATATACACCGACTTTAGCAAGGTGTTTGATAAAGTTAGCCATAATCTTCTTCTAAAAAAATTAAATATGTTGGGGTTTACTCCCAATAGTCTAAAATGGATCAAGTCTTACTTATATGATAGACAGGAATATATTAATGTGTGCTGATGATGTTAAAATCTTCCTCACTTACAATGAAAAGAGTGATCACTTATATCTACAGATGGACCTTGACAATTTCTATACGTGGTGCAATATAAACTTAATGGAAGTGAATATGAAAAAATGTAAATACATGCGATTTTCAAGAAGAAACTACATAAATGTAAACTACTCCTTGGGTGGACAACCGTTGGCAGCTCAGGTCAATAAAGCAAGAGGTGTACTGGGAGCAAATCGTCGCATTCGATATCGAGTAAAATCAATCGAAATTCCATATTTTAGTTTATTATTTAAAGAAGACGGACAATCGTCAGACCTCGTTTCACTTTTACTATTAAATATGGACCATAACTCTTTAGTTGTGACAGAGTAAAATTACTCTTAGTATTTTATTTTGGAAAATAAAAAAATAATTTCGATCGAAAAATTTCGATATCGAATGCGACGATTCGACACCTGGCTTTTATTAAGCGATGGGCCAAGGGATCTACTGATCCCTATATCACTACACAGTTATATACGAGTACATCCCTCTTAAGACCTATACTTGAATATGGCTCAATAATCTGGGATGCTTTATACAATATCCACATGGATATTGAATCCATTCAAAAACAATTTCTTCTGTTCTGTTTGCGGTGTCTTTTCTGGAATCCAGCAACAAATTTGCCATCTTATGCCAGTAGATTAGCGTTAATTAACTTTCCAACATTTAAGAGCCGTAGAACCATGCTGAATGTGTCGTTTTTGCTTGTTACGCAATATATTATTTAATGTTCCTCAGCGACCTACACGTTACTTTCATCCACTTTTAATTCCGTACCAACTATGCCAACGCCAATCCGTTAAGAGGATTATGTACTAACTTTAATGATTTGTATCAATTTGTTAATTATTCTCTAAACATAACGATATTCTGTATTTAAACCGTTAAATTTACAAATTAGTCATTTCATACGGTAAAATTTTGTAGATTATATTTTATGATTTTAATGTCTGTAAGGATTTATTCCATAGACTAAAATAAAATAAATAAAAAAACTAGCAGATTACAGCCCTCGTAATTCGAGCGCAAATTCTAGAAACTTTTATTTTTTCATTTAATAAAGACCCTAAAAGTATGCTAATCAATTAAAGCCAATTCAGAAATCAACACAAAAAACAAACTCATTTTTATTACAAACACATTAATAAATTTAATAAACACACACACATAGCATTGTATAATTTTATGTATGTGTTAGTAGCAACTTAAAATGCAATTTACTCAAAATAAAGGAAAATATTTAAAAATCTGTAAATCTGCAAAACGGCTAAAAAGAAATACCTATCATATAATATACGTTTGGTCAAAATTGGGATAAAACGGTAGAACAAAACCACGGTCAGAAGAAAACGCCTAGCATATTAATATTAGAAATAAATGAATACATAAATCTATTAAAATTAAAAAAAAATAAATAATTTTTTTTTTTGCTACTTCGACTAAATAACATTCTGAGAATCTCTGGTCTATGTATAAGTTTAACCAGGGAAGAACCGATTTCTGATGTGGCTTTACAGTATAAACAATGACAGTAAAATTATTGTAATTATTTTTTTTTTTTCGTTTTTGAAATCACAGCTGCAAGAAAACTAAGCCTAATAAAAGACATCAGCATGAAACATGCCATCAGCTATCTATCCATCTATTTATAAATAAAATTCGTATGGAGAAATAAACAACTGCAGGAGTCAATGATTTTTAAGGCCAAAGACATTTTCTTTTGCGTCTTCATAGTATGCCATGAATTTAAATAAGACAACAAAATAAAAAAAAGTAAACAAACAGATTTAAATACTGCTCCACTCAGTAGCAACATTATTTTCAATCACAAATTTCCTTCAAAAAAAAAAAAAAAAAACACGAAATTATACGTTTAAACAATCAAAAAGAAAGCACTCGTATTTGTTTCCCGCTGGCATTTAAACAGACTTAAGAAAATAATAGAAAATCCGATACATTGGCTTCTTATTGCTGCTAAATGTTTTAAGGGCTATTTTCTTATTATAAAGTTCAGATGTAAAAATATGTATAAATTGAAAAACTCAAAAAAAAAAACAGATAAATAATTTAATAGTTTAATGTTTAATGTTGTTTGATTTTAACGATCTTTACTTTCATATATTTACTAACTGAATTTATTATCCACAATTATTTTTAAAAGTATTTACCTAAGAAAGAAACACAGCTGACTGAACATTAGGGGTTACATATATTATATTACATAGTTAGGGTACAATGACTTTGTGCTGATGTCTGTAACTACCAAAAAAAAATTCGACCCATCTTTTATTATACCGATCGATTCTAGTCCCTATATAAATATAGCATCCGATGTGAAGTTTTTTATATCCGAAGGCAAAGAAATTAAAAAAAATGCCACTCATATTTGGTTTATGCATATTTTATATACCTAATTAATTGGACCTAATTGTATAGGGTATTGTATAGTTGGTCTAGACCAACTATAATTTTCTTACGTGTTTATATCGATTTTTGTTAAGTATCGAAAATACGAAACCTTTTTATACCCTATACCACTACGTGGTTTGGGTATAATGACTTTGTGCTGCTGTTTGTAACTACCAAAAATATTTGACATAGACCCATCTTTTATTACACCGATCGACTCAGAAACACTTTCAGAAACACTTTCTGAGTCGATTTAGCAATGTCCGTCCGTCCGTCCGTCCGTCTGTGTGTCAATGCAAAGCTTGTAATCAATCTACAGGTCGCAAATATGAATATATTTTGATGAAATTTGGTATATAAGCTTTCATCGGCCATAGGATGAACGCTATTGAAATTGGTGAAATTCGGCCCATGTTCAGACCTAGTCCCCATACAAATGACCCCTATGAAACCGACATGAAGTGCCATAAGATCCAAATTATAATATAGATCTCAGTCAAATTGGGTTTGTATGTGTTTATTATATCCATTAATCAGTAGTCCAAAAATAATTTTGATAGGACAATTCTTAGTCATAGGTCCCATATAAGCTGCTTCCCGGTCTTCACTTAAATCTATCAAAAAACAAAAATATTGCACAGATTTTTCTCAAATTTGGTTTGTACATATTTTTTCAAAATATAAGTGACTTTAACAAATATGGTCAAGATCGGTCCATTTTTCGACCTAGTCCCCATATAAATATGGCACACGATATGAACTTTTTCATATTTGCAGCAAAAAAATTAATAACAATGCCACTCAAATTTGGTTTATGCCTATTTTCTATATCGAATTAGTTGGACCGAAAGATAGGGTCTCTAAACCATGGTGTAGGGTATCATATGGACTATAATTTTCTTACTTCTTTTAAATAATTTCGCCATGAGAAAAGTTGTTTATGGTCATTTTCTAATCTCTGCATTATTTTATTCAGTGTATTTGATCGAAATACATTTAAAATTATGTCACGAAGTTGAACTTTCTTAAGCGAAACTTCGTTTTTATTGTAGAAATATTTTCCATACATTTTTAACTTCCCCTGCAAAAATGTCATAACAACCGGTTATTTTCACATCTGTGCATATGTTCGTAAGTGTGTGTATGTGTGTAGGTGCAACTGTAATTATTAATACTTTTAAGGACACATGTTTTATTTTCACTTTTCTACTTCATATTTGTAACAATTATTTAATGACTCTCTCAGAATTTAAAAATGCTGAAGTTACATTAATAAAAAGTTTTTTTTTTCTTTTTAATTTCAGACAGCTAAATATTACCTAAATACTGAAATTCTTTATGAAATTTGTTAAATTTTTTCAAAGTTTTGCTCTTCCAAAGTATATTATTATTTAAGTGGTTTTTGTTATGTTTTTGTGGGAATACCAACAGGTATTTTCACATGTTATTGTACTGTAGTTGCTGTTGTTGTCTTTTGGTATTTGCTTGTTTTTGTTGTTCGTTAAGTCAGCCAGTCTAAGTAAAGTCATATTTTACATCCGATGGCTTATGGCTTAAGTTCAACGCGCACTTAAAGTACAACAAGTGAAAGTTATTTGTGAATTTTGTCCACATACATTTTTTAGGAACTTCTTACTTTTTTGTTGTTGTTGTTATATTCGTTGTTTTTGTATAGTTTTTTATAGGTCTTGTCATTGTTTTAAACGTTTCGTAAGATAATATCATAATTTGATGTCATTTTAATAATGCTAATGAATGTAAAACATACATTCAATGTAATAATTCATTTTATTATTTATGTTGTACATATTAACTAAACAGTATTAAACAAAAGACTTAAGGCACCAACTCACCAACTAGTTTTAAACAACTTGAAAATTTTTGGAATTAACTTTAACTCTCTGACTCTTTTTGAGCTTAAATAAAAGTGTGAATATACAAATATGTTTAAAGTCCTTTATCGTTAATAGTTTTGTGAACTAGTGCGACACTTTCCTTAATATGTAAAAGTAAAAACAAAGTGAGAACAATAAAACAGAAATATTAATAAAATTTATTTTTATATTTATTGATGTGCAAACGATCAGGGGGGTAAAAATCTATTTCACAATACAATCACAAAAACAGAGTAACACAAAAATGGTGCGAGTTATGAGTGTATTGGAGCAATAAAATTATTGCAGCTAATTCAACAACCCTCAAGAATAACACTATTACAAATATAACAATATTTTTTTAATTAACTAACATTCAGGGTATGTCCCCTCCAGACGCAGTGTATTGTGTTCATCCCAGGGAAATAGGTTATGGGAAGGAGGAAGAAGGCGATATTTGACTTAAATTTTATTATATTATTACTGTCAGGAAAGACCTGTGCGGGGAGTTTATTCCACATATGGCTAGTTCGACTGATAAACGAATTCTCTCTGTAATGCGTTGAGCGGTCAACTGGATAATAGACTACAAACGGATGCGATCTACTAGAGAAGCGGGTAGAGCGAACGGAAACTCGGGCACTTGGAATAAGTTCGCTAATCTCAGAAGAACATTTCCCATGGTAATATCTGTAGAACAGAGCTACACAACCCACATTCCGACAATGTTCCAATGAGGCAATAGAGTTGGATACCCTATTGTCATTAATGAGCATCAACGCCGTTCTTTGTACACGATTCAGTAGCTCCAAAATAGATTTTTAAGCTCTTGAGCATACTTGAGAGTTGTATTCCATTTTCGGTCGGATGTAAGTGGTATAGATATTAAGGAGATCAGAAGAAGTGAAGTAATTTTTGCACCCTTTTAGCAAACCAAGACACTGGAACATCACATTGAATTCTCATGCCCAGAACATCAAGAGTATCCGATTCCTCAATACCTATACCACCCATATATACAGATGCCATTGTTGAATAGATGGCCCTATGGTTCAACAAACAACATTGAGACTTGTCGGCACTAAAATGAACCCTATTCGCTTTACCTCACTCGGAGATTGATTAAGTGTGTCATTCGTTGTCCGCCTTTTGCCCCCAACCTCCAAAATACTTGGCCTATAATTGAAGGAAAATGAATGACAAATGATGCTGTCACCTGCGAAAGAGTATATGGAGTTAAAAGTTCGAACAAGAACGTCGTTCAGAAAGATAAGGAAAAGAGAAAGAGAAAGAACGGAACCTTGGGGTACCCCTGAGTTAAGCTTAAACTCATTAGATGAGAACCCATCAATAACAACACGTATTGTGCGGTCTCTGAGAAAACTTGATTTAAATCGAGAGAAGTCCGACCCCAAATGCAATAAGCTTTGATATCAATGCACCGTGCCCAACACGACCGAATGCCTTGGAAATAACTAGAACAACCACTTTACTTTCGCCAAAATTGCGAATGGATCACCTCCAGCGCTCATACCGTGGAACGATTTCTATGGAAGCCTTACTGGCGATCATTAGGTAGTTCACAAGATGGAAATTGATCATGCTCTCCATCACCTTTGAGAGCGCACAGCAGATTGCAATTGGACGGTATTTTTTAGAGATATTAGCCGCACCCTTTTTAGGGATTGGTTGGACATTAGCAACCTTCCAGCAAGAGGAAAAGAAAGGTTTGCCTGTGAACTGGCTAGCGTCGAAGAGCATTGTTCCATCCGGTCCCGGAGACTTATTAATGTTGAGATCCGAAAAAACCTTTTTAACTGCGCGTGCTCAGAAGAAAATTTTAGGTATAGTTCAAGATACTCTTTCGAGTTCGGGCAATGGTTGGTCGCTATCCGGCAAAAATGAATTTTTTGAAAAAGTTCAGCTAAAAGGTTATTCTTATCAACCGGATCAATGAATATTTGGTCATTCATTATAAGAATTGAGATAGCAGAACTAGCATTATTCTTTACTCTTTTAACAAATGACCAAAAGCTCTTGCTGCCCCGAGGAGCAGAAAGAACTTTAGCATGAAGACGCTGATCGTGAAAAAACCTTTCGCGTCTTAGCGTAGCAGTTCAGTGACGGAATTTTTATTTTTACGCCAATGTCTGAACGCTTCTTCTCTGGATCTGACTGCATCTCTGCAAGTCTGGTTAAACCAAGATTTTTGATTAGGTTTAGTCGAAATGTGCTTTGATGGAATGAATAATCTCATACCAAGCACTATTATTTTTTCCACCATCATCAAACAAAGTTTCCAGTTGAAATGCTTGAAGAAATCGTTGAACTCGGCCCAACGAGCCTTTTCGTAAATTAAAACTGAGAGTTTCATTGCTGGTGTTGAAACACTGTGAAGTACAGATTATGAAAACGATGCGGAAATGGTGCACTGATCCGAATTTTCGAGAGGTGCAAGTATTTTCATTTCATACTTGTCAGGGTGTGAAGTTAGAAAGAGGTCGATAGTATTTTGTCTTTGCCCTTCAATGCACGGAATGTGAATTGGTTCATTCACTAGTTACGCTAGTTCACTAGTTGCGCTAAGGTAACGGCCTTCGGGAGTTGTTTGACTCGAATGGTGAAGCCAAGAAGAGTTGTGAATATTAAAATCGCCGGCAACAATGATTTCGCTATTCGGGCAACTCTCTAGGATTCTAGTTATGGATTCAGAAAGGGCATCGAAGCCATTATAGGTATGCTCCCTTTCTATGTTTGGGCTTCTATATAGAAACCCGAAATGCAAAATGTGTGACCTGATTTTGAACTTAACCCAAAGTGAGTTAAATTCTGCATCATTCCAGTTATAATGTTGCTGGAACTGGTACAGAACATTGTCACGAATATACTGCATTTGGATAATCTATTGGAATCGTCGTGATTCTTGGCAATATATAATGCTGTCCTTTGAATTTGCCATTCATAATTGTCGATTCAATAATGTCCCTTATATAATTTTGGGGCATTTAGATTTCAAAGCAGTATAATTGGTGATCCAACTTTCAGTAGTAAATTATGTGGTGGAAGACCTGGCAAATCAAGTGAATTTAAAAAGTCAGTTCGTCTTCTTTTATAATAACAGATAACGTAACAAAATATGCAAAATACTCCCAATCATAATATTCGAGATGTATGATGTTCAATAATTTCTTTGTAAGGGAGGTCTATGCTCATTCATCCGATCCTATTCAGTTACAGCAGATAATGTCACACAAATTTGCAAAGCTCGCCCTATTATAGTATTCGATCCCGTCCATTTTCGTCACGGCGGCTACTCTTATTAGTAACAGATGACCGTACACAAATTTGTAAAGTTCTTCTTGTTATAGTATTCGAGTTATTCTGCTATTCCAATAAATCAAGAATCATCAAAATCGGCTCACAAGTTTTTGAGTTATAAATGGTATAACTAAACCGACTTTGTTTTATGTGTATAGATTTGTTTTCCTTTACAAAAAGAATAAATCTCATAATTACAGTAAAGGAATAATGTTAGATATAATTTGTCTTTTGGACTAGGTCCAAAATGGACCGATCCTGACCAAATTTGGTAAATTCACTAATTTTTTGTAAAAAAAAAAAAAAAAAAAAAAATATGCAAACAGATTTTGAAATAAATCTGTGCAATATTTTGAATTTTGATAGCTTTAAGCGAAGATCGGAAAACAGCTTTATATGGGCTATAACTAAGAATTGTTCTAAGCTATAAAGCTATATACATATCTGTGGTAGCAAGCGATAACCGCCAAAGTTGACTTAAGAACGATTTGAGTTATGTACGCTATCATATTCTACTAAAAACGCTTTATATTTACGTGAAATCCCCATTTCTCTAACACTGTTTTATAAAAAGTTATTAATGTAAACCAGTGGTGGCCATCGAGAGAATTGGGTTAGTAATAGTGTTTATGAGCGAGCATGTGTTATTTGTACTACACTGATCTAAATCCATGGACGTAACACAATGCCGATATTAAATGGGTTTGTGTAGATTTTGTATATGTTTATGAATGACTAAAAGGGAAAATAGTTGAGTTCACGAAGAATATGGTAAAATTTTAAATATATTTTGTTGTTTTAAAATTTTAAATCTTACATTCTGAAAATATAAAAAAAAATGTGAAGAACATTCTCTTTTATCCATAAGTTTGAAGTTTATTAAATCAAATAAGTAATAATAAGTAATTCATTTCTTTAAAAAAAATCAATGAGAGTCCGATCACAGGGAAGATGTTTAAATATCTACAAATTTTCCAATTGTATTTCAGAAAGTATCAAATATATTTCAGAAAACATCAAATGTATTTCAGAAATTATCAAATGTATATCAGAAAATATCAATTGAATTTCAGAAAATATGTATTGAAATTCAGAATTAAAAAGTAGTTTACCCTACAATACCGAAAAGTTATTATTATTTCTATTAGTGATTTCGAGTCGCAGAAAATGTTTAGCAATATTTGGACTTATTTGTTATGCACTGGAAAATAAACTATCAATGGCGCCTTTTAATCGAAAGAAGATGAGGGCTTCATTTGTTAATCAGCTACAATATAAACACCAGGATAGAATTTTGACCGATTTTGAAGTCAGCATTTTGAAAAAAAAAAACACGTTTAAGTTCAAAATTGACTTTTTGTATTTTAGTTACGGCCTTTTACTTAAAACTTAAAAATTTTACCATGAATTTATTTCCATAAATAAAAATCCATCATTATTTTTCAGCTTGATTCTAAAATTTGGGTATTAAGTTTAAAGGGGTTTTTGTTTTATGATATTTTTTGCTTCTCCTGTAAATAAATAAAAATATTAGTTACGCTCTTTTGCATTTTAGGTGACGATATGTATTTTTCAAGAAATATTACAAACCCAGTGTAATACTTAAAAAAATATATTTCGGAAATATAATTGATTATTACTGAAAATCAATTGATGTTTTCTGAAATTCAATTGATATTTTCTGAAAGTCAATTGACGTTTTCAGAAATACAATTAATACTTTCTAAAACACAATTGATATTTTTTTCAGAAAATCAATTGATTTTTTCTGAAACACAATTGATACTTTTTGAAATTCAATTGATGTTTTCTGAAATTCAATTGATACTTTCTGAAAGTCAATTGACGTTTTCAGAAAAACAATTAAGACTTTCTGAAAAACAATTGATGTTTTCTGAAATACAATTGGAAAAGTTGTAGTAATTAAAAAAACTCCTAAGTTTATTCTCGACTTCTTCAAAGTTTTCCTAGTATTTAGCTTTTTAAACTCACAGCACACCTAGCGGTTCTGCTTACTAAAAAAGTTCTGTCAAAAGCAAATATATACTTGAATATTAAAACAAAAACAACTCTGTAAGTTTGTGAACATGTTAAAGTCACAGCACACCTAGTGGTCAATAGCTTGAGTATTTAAAATTAACGATAAAGATTTGTGATTTTGCTAAACAGACGGTTCGGCGGTTCTGCTTACTAAATACACCAATACACTTACATATACCACACACCGTTTTTCCCAAACGCTGTTTTTGTGATTGTATTGTGAAATTGGATTTTACCCCCCCCCCCTGAGCGCATAGATGTTTACACATAAAAAAAAATAGAAAAACTTAAAAAGATAAGAAATTTCAAAGGTTAATAAGCGTGGTATGTTACCAAAAACTAAAAAAACTTACCAGCCTGCAGTAACTGGATCTTTTTTAAAATTAAGAAAAAAAATGCATAAAACACGCTATGATGTTGTCAAATGGAGGCGACGTATGTAATTTATAGAAAATGTTTAATTTATAACAGATTCAATTGCTTTGCGTAATTTAGTTTATCAAGTCTTCGAAATTTTCTCAACATTTTTGGTTTCTTTTAAACAAATATTCTTTGTGTACCTATTAAAAAAAATAAATGAATTTCACAAGACAATGCGACATAGACCTGCCATGTTCAAAAGCTTTCATAAAGGTGCTATTACATGATGTGTTTTTTACATATGTACTGTCAAATTTTTATACAACAAAAGTTGTACACATCGTGTGATACATATGAAACATTGTTTATGTACAATACATGAGGAAAGTCACATGTACATTTTTCAATTAGAACAGGTTCTATTTTGGCATGACAAATATGAAAATACAACACTGCTTGTGGCGAACGAAAAACAGAGTAAATTATAAAGATTAATATTGAAAGAAAAATAAATTGTTTAATATTAATTAACAATTAAAAAATATATAACTTTTTTTTTAACAATAAATTTTTGTAAATTCACAAATTAAATCAGCTGTTGTTTACATTTAGAGTTTATGTCATACGGAAATACATATGCACGTGTGATAGCAAAAATTATGAATCGTATGTAAAAGACAATTTTAACAGACATGCGGAATTTCATATGGATAAAAAAAGTGACAGTACGTATGTAAAAAATACATCGTGTAATAGCACCTTAAGACTGAATGAAATTGTTGTTTACTTTTACTCTTTGGTGAGTATTTTTATTTTCGTTCGGCTGTATACATATAAGAAGCCGAGCACCAGCGTGCTTGGTACGGCCTTCACTGATGTAAACATACTGACCATTACATTTATATAAAAAGTAATTTTTCTCTAAAGCATGGAATTCGAGGATTTGCATTATCCTTGCTATCATGTTCTACTAAAAACGCTTTATATTTATGTGAAATCCCCATTTCTCTAACACTATTTATTAAAAAGTTATTAATGAAAACATTCTGACCTAAGTTGTATAAAAAGTTAATTTTCTCAAAAGCATGATTTTCGACTTAGGCGGTTAATGCTTGTGACCGCAGATATATATATATCATGCGATATGAATTTTTCATATCCGGAGGTAAAAAAAATTAATAAAAATGCCACTCAAATTGGGTTTATGCTTATTTTCTATATCTAATTAGTTTGACCTAATAGGTAGGGTTTCTAAACGCATTGTATAGGGTATCGTATAGGCGGTTTAGACCGACTATAATTTTCTTATTTGTTTCTATAATTTCATTTATCGACTGAATTGGAGTGCTCAAATAGAGTTGTTGATGCATTGAGAAAGATAATCTGGTAAGTCGTTGATATAAATCGAGAACAAAAGTGACCCCAATATTATTTCTTGTGGTACTCCTTTTGTAAGGTTTAAAGGTTCAGACGACTTGCTATTTACATATACGAATTGTGTGCGGATTGTAGACTTGATGTTGGAGAAAAATTTGAGGAACGTCTAAACTTCATGCAGAGAGTTTGGTGATCAACTGTGTCCAGCGTTTATCGTCTATGTCATGTCCTAAGTTTTCGCAAACGTCAGTTAAGGCTGTACGCTGCATCGGTTTGCTTGACATGGACATTAAGTTGTGTTGAGTTATGTATTCATTCATTCAATCGCAATCGGTGCCCACTCTTTCTATCACAAATTTGATGACAACTACAGTAAAATGTATATCTAATTGATTGAGGCGTTTCCTTTATGGTCTCCATCACGTAATAGATAATTTAAAAAAATATTTTGTTTATTGAAATTTAAAATAACATGCCATTACATATTAATTTCATTTTACGCACATAAAGGTGAAATTGTTAACATCAATTAGCAATTATCTGCCTTTCTTAACATAATTTATTTTTATTTTTTTGATAACCGGCAAATAAACAAAGGTATTGCATTGTCTGTCTGATTAGAGACTACAAGAAGAAATGGTTAAATAACCACTGTCCAGTGTCTTCCATCCAACATCCACCGCTAATACAAACATGATATTAGCGGTGTGGCGACATGTACGTATTTGTAAACACCAAAAAGAAAAAAATAAAGTGACTCAAAAGAAAGTGAAACTTGTGTTTTTTTTCTTGAACGCACTATGAAATAACGAAAATAAATATTTTTTTAACAATGGCATGTAATTTGTTGTAGAGCCCTAAGTAACCAATCCCAACAACACATGCATGCATTCCGAAGATGAAAATCAACAAAAAAAAAAAAAAAACAAGTTTTGTCTCCTCGAAGCCGCTGTACGAGTATTGTTATTGTTAATAAGGTATGTTGAGTGGGCTTTCAGAGTTTTTACCATGCGTCTGCGTGTGTGCTTGTGTGTGTGTGTATAGTGAGATGAGGAAGTTTGATGAGGATTTTGTTGTTGTTTACATATTTCGTTATGGACATTTTGTTTATAATGAAAGTGAAATTCATGTTTGCAAAATCGAAAATGATTCATTTGTTTTTTTATGCTGTACTAAAAGCGTGTAAACATTTGCAAATTAACTATATGAGACATTTAAGAAATAAATAATAAATAAAGAAAATAAATAAAAATGATTCATAAATTTACTCTAAGAAATTTTCGGGGAATATTATAAAAGATCAACAACGAACTAAACACTACAGTTTTCTTAAGCACAATTTATGTTTTAATTTGTTTTTTTTTTTAACTTTTACTTTTTCCTTAAAACCAAAAAAGAAAAAAAGAAAAAAACACATAATTTGTTAAATTTCATTCAGTTTTTTTTCTTATTATATCGTTATAAGTCACACAGCTCATAAAACATTTGCGTGCTTTTTACAGTTAGTTAATGAACAAAAAAAAAAAAAACACGGTTGAGTCGTTATTGTCAACGTGTATATTAACTTACATACACACATGATATCGTATCATATATAATCAATGTAGGTAATCTTAAAACCAAATTAAATTAAACTGAATAGTACAAAATAAATGATATGAACGCACACTAGCATTTTCCACATAAAACTATTAAAGGTGGTTCATTTGGTTAATTCGATTGTGAAAACACTCTACTATTGTTATGGAAATAATCTAAACTCTAATCAGTTTAAAGAGGAACTCAAATGGAGGCATATATTTTATTGATCTACCATGATCTCTGTGGCACATTAATTTCATTAAACTTGAAGTAAGAGCAAATTTTCACACATTTGTGTAGAAAGTGACTGATCTTTTTCAAGTATTTGTTCGCCCAGAGGACAATTTTAGTCGGAATGACTTAATTTTTTATATGAGTCACCTGTGAATAAGGTCAATTACGGGCAGTGAAAAAAATATATTTTTTTTAATTTTAGTTTATGTTTTTTGTCAATTACGAGCAGTGAAAAGTTTTTTTAGAATTTTTTTTTTAGTTTCCGTTTTTTATCAATTATGGAAGTGAAAAAAAATATATTTTTTTTTTGAAACTTTTTTTTTAAGTTTCTGTTTTTTGTCGAGTAGTAGTTCCTCCAAGCTTCAATTTTTGGCGGAATGCTTTGAAACTTGAAGGAAGCGTTCGCTTTACAAATACAGCTCTAACGAATATAATTGTTCATTAAGTCATTGTAGAAAATTTTTTGGAAAATATCGTCAAACTTCAAACAAGAGCATATTTTCGCACATTTGTATAGAAAGTGGTAAATTTCAGTCGAGTAGTGCTATACCGACGCCACAATTTTTTATGAATAATCTATGAATATAGTCAATCACAGACAGTGAAAAAATTAATTTTTTTTTTTTATTTTTGTACACTTTTTGCAAAATTTCCGATCTTTTGCGAGTAGTTGTTTCCACACGCCAAAATGTTTGTCGAAATGTTTTGAAATTTTGAAAACATATTCTCTACATATATTCAGATTAAAATACTAACAGCTTTTTCCAAGTGTTCTTGAAAAATTTTTTGTAAATAGGCATTAAACATACTTTTACGAAGATCATATTTTCATACGATTGAGTGGAAAATCTTTTTCGTGTAGCAGTTAGCCAATTCCATGGTTTTTATCAGAATGCTTTAATATTTCAGGAGGGTAATCTATCAGTTTAACTGACTTCAAAATATATAAAATCATAACATGTATTTTGGGAATTTTTTTTTTAAATGAAGTCAAAACAACTATGAAGTGAATATTTTCATACATTTGTATGGGAAGGCATCGAGCTCTTTCGAGTAGTAGTTTGCCCACGCCAGTATGACAGTCCTATTTAAATGAATTTAAAGGGTGATATTCTTTGTACTTGTACGATTCAAAAAGGTATACATATGTTATACTAAATACTTATAGTTATCATTTTACATGCTTTCAAACATGAAAAATGTTAATTTTATTACTCGAGCAGCTCGAAGCTCGACTAATGGGGAGCTCTGGTCGCTACTTGTAGAAATTAAGCATAACATCGCTTGACCTTAATATTCGATCAATTATTTATAAACTAAAGTTATGCAGAGTACACAGATTTGTTGTTACAACAATACGCCAGTATTCTAATTTCTATAAATACAAATTCTGTTGTGATAATCGAATTATTTAGCCGTTGCAACCAAATGATTCGATTGCAATCAAATTTTCTTTATGTACTGATAGCACCAAAAATACTTTTTACACCATATTAAATTACTTTTAATTTTCAAAGGATATACAAGATTAAAAATATATATACGAGTATATATTAAAATTAAATATTGCTATCAAACGAAGAAAAATAATAAGGAGTCAGATCGAAAAAATCTTAACGTACATAAATGTAATAATAAGGAAACCTAGTTTAAATTTTTTTATTTAATTGAAATTATATGGAGGGCTTACAGCTGAAGCGAACCAAGTCAGAAAAAGACAATTCGAAGATATTTTGAGGATGAGTAAATAAGCTGCCATTAATTTCTGGAACGAATATTTTAGTTATACTAAAAACAGTTTTGAAGTCTATTTTCAAAATTGTTTAATGGTATAAATTTTACAAACGGCATTCGCAAATTTTTGCCAAAAAGTTAAAACAAATAATAATAACTTGGTTAATTTTTACTCGGAATAATTAATACTAGCAGATTCCAGCGCTCGAAATTCAAGTGCAATTTCTAGGCAGCTTTTTTTTTCAACTTAGCCAATTCACAAACCAACGCTTTTATGGTTTATTATTAATGTGAATGAAGATAAAAAACTCATTAACAAATTTAATGAAACACACATAGCATATGTATAATTTTATGTATGTGTTAGTAGCAACTTTAAATGCAATTTACTCAAAATAAAGGAAAAAATTAAAAAATCTGTAAATCTGCAAAACGGCTAAAAAGAAATACCTTTCAAACAATATACGTTTAGTCAAAATCGAGATAAAACGGTAGAACAAAACATCGGTCACAAGAAATCGTTTAGCCTATTAATATTATAGATTGATTATTGGCAAATATTGTAATTTTTTAGGAAAATAAAAGTCGGTATAAAAAAATGAATTCATATATTTAACATATTAATTAAAAATATATTGAAAAATTTTGGAAATTTAAGGTTAAAAAAATGTCTACACATAAAAAAATTCGTCATTTCATCTTCATCATTTTGGGGCTGGTCCTGATGTTATCTCGATGTTAACTCTTGTTTGACTGGTAGATTCTTATGGAAACTGTGGTACATGGGTGGAAATAATTTAAGCAAATCGATCATATCTCGTTTTTTCTTTGACGTAACTATACGACGAGTTGGGTACAGGACAGTTTGTTGTAAATTTTGAATATATTTTAGGCTTTGTCCTTTCATTGATTTTTTTTAAATAAACATCATCAAATTGGACTTCTTTACTGAGTGTTGCCTTAAATTTAAACGAAAAAGGTAGCTTGCATTCAAATCGAAGAAACTTGATATGTGCGTTAACTCCAATATCATCTATTTTATTTTTTTTTATTTTTACCACGGCCATCAATCACAGGATATACCTCCTCCCGTTGCAGGCATCGATATAATCTACCCCAACCAATTTATAAGGTTTTCAAAAAATAAATTTTAAAAGTAAATGAACAAGTAAATAAAGTAGTTTATAAGGCACACACGTGTTCACGAATAATATTGATGAAAAGTGAATCACACCGACTTGGTTCGTTTCAGCTTCGAAAAAATTCGAAAATCAGAGCCATTGACTTGAGTTTTTTACCGTTACCTTAGGTTCGAAACACGTTTTGGCTTAGTCCGTTAAAGAACCTAATAGAGTTAAACTTTGCATTTCGCACTAGTTTTGAATTTCATGACTTGGCTCGATTCAGCTGTGAGCCCTCCATATTAAAAAAGATAATTTTTATAGTTCTAATCACTACTTATGAACTTATAGACTTTTTTCGGAAACTTTTCCATGAATGATTTTATAATGGTTTCTGTCCATTTTTTTGACCATTTAAACTCTGCCATTTTTTGGGACACTTTTTTGTGCTCTTCATCTCCCTTTTCACAAGAGCCCAATATCTCTCCACTGCTGCAAGCTCCGTCCAGCTTAGAGGATTTGCCTCACTTGGTACAAAAACCAAGACCACTCAAGACCATTCTTACCGTAATCCGTAATGACACAATGACAAATTGGGCCAAAAATATAACACATTGTGTTGGCTTTTTTTGCAAACAATTATTAATATAAATTTCTGTATTTATAGAGCCCGTTGTAAAAAATTACTTACTTCTGTTCCCGCAACTGCATATTGCTTGCCGTACCAGGAACTTGTTTTGGGTCGAAAACTTATATTCGACATTTCTTCGAACATTATCAGCACACAAATTTTGACCCGAAAGCTGTCAAAAAAATGCTTCTGTGCTCTGTTTTTGGAACTTTTTGGCATTTTTGTATGTTCAAGACTGCATTGGTTTTAACTTCTTGCTTTGCTAAAGATGTGTTGCGAGCTCTTTTCAATATGCTTTCTATTTTCTTGGCCTTAAAATATCATGTGGAGCTTTCTTTCTTCCCAAATCATGTTTCCTATCAATAGTCAAATTCTCCTGATAGTTTCTAATAACATTGGAAACAGTTTGGCGGCAGACCTTTGGCCAACTTTTTATAGGACCACCCTTTCATAACCACCGTTCACGGTTAGGAAAATGCTCAAACGGATTCCGGTTGAAAATCACCAAACACTCCTTTGAAGTAGTCCCTCGGTTGTGCTCAGACATCTGACGTACTTACATTCTCCGATACTCCTGTATCATTCTTTGGATTTTATTGCTGACTTCTCGCTTGACAACCTCTTTCGGGCGACATGAACTTTCGGTGTCACTTGTGCTGGTACGACCCCAACAATATTCGTGTAAACCATGTCTTAACCAATTAATTTGATAAAGCAGAGTCCCCATGGTACATATCAAGCCTTTCTTTGGTTTCGTTGATGTTTTTCCCCAAAAAAATTATGATTTATGGACACTCGAAAATCAATTTTTTCTACTTTTGCAATAATTCTCGAGACCGCCTGCTTTAATAAGTTTTAAGAACTTTGGTTGTCTTCATAAATTGTTGTGGGAAGTTTTTGATGGCATCTTAAATTTTTTTTTTTTGTGATATAATTAGGTTGGCGCTAGCTCCAGCTAGTCATAATGCCAGGTTATTCCGATGTATGGATCCTTACACAACCTATGCCTTCGCAAGTGAGGTTAAGGAGAGCCATTTGATTTCATATCCAGAAAGCATTCATTTCGGTACATAACCTAAATGCATGCTGATCAGCAACCGGTCGGATCAAAAAACAACCACCGAACCGTGTTATCCCTCATCCGGAAACATTTATTCGATGAAACGTAAATTACTGCAGAAAGTGTGAACTTAGGTACATAATCCAACTTCATGCCAAACAGCAACCACGAGGCTCACCAAATAAAAAACCGCAAAGTTTTTCCCTTTACCCGGAAGATTGAAAACGATGTTTATTCGTTGAAGAGTGAATTAGTAATGGGTATCTATCTTAATTCAAATAAAATTTTTCTTCTCCATAGAGCTTCTGACAATGATTTGATTTTCTCATTTTTCTGTTGAAGATCTGACCAGAGTTTTGATATCCATATTGACACATTTTTGGTTTGTGGGCGTAACAAAAGTATTTGGAAAGCAGAAATTTTAAAAAGTTATAGAAAAGTTTTATTGCATTTAGATTTGTAAATGGTCTTCAATTATTTTAATGACATACCGGGCAGGGACAGGTTTTATATAAAAACTGATAAAGAAATATATATAAGTATTATGAATGACATAATATATGTTCGCATAAATGCATATCGTGTTACACACCGATTGATAAACTCTAAATACTCTTCTGCAAATATGTGGATACTATGGCTTGTAGTTTTTTAGCAAACTTGTCAACAACACTAAAATAAACAAGGAAGTCGTTTTTGTTTTAATGGTCAAAAGAGAACTTTCACTTAAAAATGTGATAATCACTCATAAAATACAATTACAATTACAATTGTTTATGCGCTTACAAATATAACTTGTACTTATTAATATTATTTTATTTTCTTTTCCTATTTAAATGTTTGCACTTGTGTAGTGACAATCAATAGTAAAAAAAAAACTATAAATTAAAATTTCAAAGAAAAATAAATATGTTTTGTCAATAACATTTAGTACTAATACAAATTATAATAATACCAGCATGTTGGGAGTGTAAAAATTTAAAACCTTTTTAAAATTTACCCTCTCCCTCTTATTTGTGCAAATCAAATATTGTAATACACTTGTTCAGTTAAAGCCTTTTATTTAATTTATCGAAAGTAAACATGAACTTAAATTTTATAACAGGAGTTTTATTTAACTGTACAAAACTCATCAGTTCCACACCTGAAGTTTATTATGTATGCAAAGGAATTTTATTTGGGCCTGTTGCATAAGCCAACGCTTCCATCAAAATGTGCGTGTTAGCGGCCAAGCACTCCTTAAATCTGGATTTTACAAATAACTGTTTTTCTTTACATACGAGTACGCACACGCATTTGCCTTTGTTAAATGAAAAACAACAACAACAACAAGTTAAAGGTGTTTTTTGTTGTGACAAAAAAGAATATATCAAATAACTACACAATTACTTATTATCAAATATGCAATAGTTTTTGCACGCTTACGTTTATATTCACACACATAAATATGTATGTACATATGTATATTTCATTTTACAGTTTCTTGCACTTTTAAAGTATGTGTGTTTGACTGTGGAAGCTTTCAGGTGATTTCAACTTGTGTTTTAACCAAATTACAGGTAAAACATTGAATTGACAGTTCTATTTGCAAACCGAAAGGACGCCCAAAACTAATTGATTGTACGTCTATTGAGTTGGGGAAAAAACCCCACAATTGGTAAACCACCTGCATTGAAAGTTGATGAAAAAATATTAACTGAAAGTTTAATTTTGTTCACGCTCTTTTGTATGTACATTACATACATACATACATATTAATAAAACTTTCATTACACCGTTAAATATTGCTTAAAATAGTCAAAATGCTGCGTTTATAAAAATAATTTTTTTTTTATATTTTTATTTACTTGTGCTTTGAGAAAAAAATTTCGTTTTGTTTTTCGTTTAACATTTATGGTTTAATAAACACCGTTTTTTTTTTTCTTATTGTAAAATATTTCTGATGTCATTAAATATCTTTTGTTTAATGAATAATTACCCATTGTTTAGTGTTGGTGGTGGCATGTGTGTTATTTGAGTTATTCAATTTAGGCTTTGTAACAAACAAACAAAAAATAATTAAACGCTGTGACCTAGAAAACGGAATTGATTTTTTGTTTTGTTTTTATTATTTTTCTAAGACAAAAATTTTGCAAAACAATAACTGGATATTGGTACATTCAAGGGTTTTGGCAATAAACAAAACATCTAAAAACGCACTGGCTGAAAGTATATGTAGCTGTAAAACAGATAGAGAAGAGGGTTTTCGGTCAAGCGACCGACTCAAATGAAAATGACAAGAAATATCAACAATTCTATATTTAATTCTATATTTAAATATCTTGTACATTTGTTAACAATGTACAAAACTCTAATCGAATCAAAGGTTATATGCAGGATACAAGGGCGAGTATTTGTACGCACGCTCTTTATATACCCTAGAATCACTTTCTGAGTCGATTTAGCAATGCCCGTCCATCCGTCTTACCGTCCGTCTGTTTGTCCATGAAAACCATGTAATCAAACTACAGGTCGCAAATATGAATATATTATTATTAAAATTGGTATAAGTATAAGCTTTTATCAGCCATATGACGAACGCTATTGAAATTGGTAAAAATCGGTGCATGTTCAGACATAAATCCCATACAAATGACCTTTGTGAGATCGACTTAAATTGTCATAAGATCCAAATTATCATAGAGATCTCGGTTAAATTTGGTTTGTTTGTGTTTATTACAGCCAATAATCAGAAGGCCCCATATAAAAACAATTATCGAGTCTATAAAACTTAAAAAATAAACGACACAAAAAGTATAAAATGTCTGGTCGATTATCTGATTCAGTTAAACGTGCAGAATATAATATTCTCAATACAAAACTTTATCTATATATTAACACGTGAAGGTAAATTTTTAGTTCCCTTTTTAAGCAATATGCGGGCACGGAGGATTGTGAAAATTGGCATAGTTATAGCTCATATGGA
Organism: Cordilura impudica; assembly: GCA_963682025.1. Lineage (NCBI taxonomy): Eukaryota > Metazoa > Arthropoda > Insecta > Diptera > Scathophagidae > Cordilura > Cordilura impudica. The sequence goes on along the minus strand of OY821520.1, from coordinate 3,037,979 downwards.
GGAGAAGCTGAGAAAATTTATGTTTAATCTGTCTTAAAAATATATTAAATTAAATAAAATAAAATATTTATAATAATTCGTTACACCCTGTTAATGCGACAGATTTAAATTAAAAATTATATAAATTTCAATAATTTCTTTAATTTATAAAAAAAAAAAAAAATGAATTTATACTTATGTTAGTGTTAGTCGGTCAACATAGAAGCTGATTTTTTATTTATTTTTTTTTTTTTTTTGAGAGAGAGCACATCTTCTGCAAACATTCACAACTATCTATTTTCTTTAATTACAATAACAACTCTTTTATTAATTTGTAAGGAAATAAAAAGATAAAGAAAATAAAAATATTAATACGCTTCCATTCCGCGAGAATATCATCCAGTGTACGTAAATGCTGATTTTCAGAGCTGTAGGTATTCGGGAAGTTGATGAAAATTCACTTATAACAAGTAAGAGTGTTAAATTCGGGTATGCCGAATCTTAGATATCCTCCACCCTTGTTTTACGTTTACATTAATATCTGGACTTATTGGACTTTTATATATAGCAAATAGAAACAAAATATTTGAAAAAGTAAAGTATTTGATAAACTTAATAATAAACACGCTAAATTTTTAGCATTTTTTAGATGTGTCTCCATATTTTGTGCCATATCTTGGCATAATAATGACCGATTTATGGCATTTTAAATACCAACGTGTTCAAAAATATTAAAAATATTATCAACAATATTATTCTAAGCGCCATTATTACAACTTGCTTTTAAAGTGAATGTTAGTAAAAGGTTACTTCAGCTAAAGCGAGCAATAAAGTTACATTAACTTCTCTTCATTATTACTATTGTGGCAACACCAAAGGAAATACCGATTAATTTTGACCAAATGAATTGCTTTAAAAAAATACGTAGTGGCAACGTTCCTTTATTTGTTCGCAAACAAACAATAAAAACAATAGAATAAAAACTAAAAACCTTTATTATAAATTGCATAATTGTTGTAAATGTGTAATGAAACTTTTTAAAAAATATACAAGAATATATTTAAGTAAAGGGTCTGCCAAATAACTTTTTTTTTTTGAAAATGCTATAAAAAAACTACTGAATATTATCTCAAATTTCTTTTTTTATTTGAAAGTACAATCCTTCCGGTTAATAATGGAAAATAATTTCATTCAAATGGCTGCCTCGGCTAGCCATGCAGTAGCCTACACGATCGGTCCAATTTTTAAGCACATTATCGATTGTGTGCAGCTGTATTTCACCAATGGCTTCACGAATATTGTCCTTTAAAGCGTCAATTGTCTCTGGATTGTTGGCGTAACACTTATCTTTGAGGTCACCCCACAAATAATAGTCCAACGGTGTCAAATCGCAGCTCCGAGGTGGCCAAACGACATCAGCTCTGCGGCTGATAATGCGATCTTCAAAAACAGGGCACAAAACATCGAGTGTAGCTTCGGCTGTGTCGCACGTAGCGCCGTCCTGTTGAAGCCAAATGTTGCCAATATCCTCTTCTTCAATTTTTGTGAACAAAAATTCGTTCAACATGGCCCGATAACGATCGCCATTGACTGTAACGGCCACTCCTTGCTCATTTTCGAAGAAAAATGGCCCAATTATGCCTCTGGACCAAAATCCGCACCAAACAGTGACTCGTTTTGGGTGTATCGGCATTTCAATGTATGCGTGCGGGTTTTCTGTGCCCCAAATGCGACAATTTTGCTTGTTTACATACCCGCCAAGATCAAAATGAGCTTCATCTGAAAAGATGATTTTTTTTGGCAAAATCGGCATCTTCTGTAAGTCGATCGCAGGCCCACTTAGCGAAGCGAAAACGCATTGGATGGTCAGTTAGCTTCAACTCCTCACGCACACTTTCTGCCACAGCAACAATATTCTCGGGTGTACGCACTGTTTTTGGCTTTTCACGCTTTGGTTTATCGATGAGGATGCCAGTTTCTTTCACTTTTTTTCACAAGATAACGAACATACGGAGCTGACGGTGCTTCTCTTCTTTCAAAATCCGTACGCAATTTTCGCACACATTCTGCAACATTACCATGATTTTCAAAGTAATGTCGCAATATTTCCCAGCGTTGTTCAAGCGCATACACAACCATATTCGTTCAGCGGAAGGATAAAACTAATTATCTGTCAAATCAGACATGACTAAGTGTTACCATTCACGAAATAAGCACTAGTTGAAAAAAAAACGTTAGATGGCGGACCCTTTATATGTAAATAAATTTATTTCCAAAACTAAATTGATGTGAATTTCTTCTTCATGGATCAGAAAATGTGGCAACATTAAATACATAAACCTTAGCTTATCGGTCACTTTTAGCTTAAAGTATAGTTGTAATAACGAAAAACTAATAATCTGCCCGATCATCTTAACTTTAGCTATTGGCAAGTTGTAATAATGGCCCTAAGTTTACCCAACTTAATGGTTTATTTTGTGAATAAGCGTGATTTCAACAGACAAACGAATGGACGGACATCGTTATACCAACTCCAGTTGTTATAATATACTTTGTAGGGCCACAAATTAATTTTTCGATGCGTTACAAACTCATATACATATACTCTCTGCACAGTGTTGTGGAGGGTATAAAAATATACAAACAGACAGAGAGTTAAATAAAAATATATTGCCCCAGTATTTCTGGAACATTATTGAGGCATACAAAATATCCATAAACCCAATTAAGAGTGGGTGTGGTCATGGCCATATTTTGTAAAGTGGGCATGATTTTATTAAAAATATCGTTTTATCGTTTTCGACATAAAGTTCTACTTTAAATACTTATTAGAAAAACTGGCCTAGCATAAATGAGTTTATCATCAAGAGCTGTTAAACTTTTAGTCGCAGTTCACACACGACGATTTTAGTTGCGCAATTCTTGAGTTTATAGATGTTTGCGGTGAGGGGAATAAAAAGGGAAATATAATTGCCGGTTCTCGGCTATTTCAAGCAATTCTCTCATTCGCTTTTTTTTTTGGTTGAATATTTGACATTTCTTTTCATTCGGTGTTTCGCTTCTTGGTGTGAATAATTCGTAATTATTGTTTACTTTTTTAAAATGGCGTTTAAATGGAATCGGGACTTAATTGAAAAATTAATAACTTTGATTGAGGAAAACCATTGCATTTATTATGTTAAATGCAAAGAATATTTGGATCGGGACTAGAGCACAAATGTCAAATTATAAGAAAATAAAAGCAAAACAAAACAGTAAAATTGCCGAAGAAATTGTCGTATGTGGACATAAAAGCAAGTTCAAAAGAGAATTGCCAAAAAGTTGCGCAATAAAAATTGCCTTGTGTGACCCCCGACTTAACAACATGGAATCAGGAAAACGTTTACTTTTAAATATATCTGAACATATATTTTTTTAATCACAATCGATATTTTGTATTTTAATAAATCAAATTGAAATTATTTCAATATAAAAATATGCTTAAATTTTTCTCAAAATTTAATAATTTATGAAATACAATATTAGTTGTAGAAATATTTTTAATTTCACTTTTATTACATGATCATTAACATATCTTTTGACTGTTTCCTCATTTAACTGTTTGGCTTAAACTCGTACATACGAGTATGTAGATATATGTATGTACGTACGTAAATATATTTTTTAAACTTTCATTATTAAATTTCATTAAGTACTTAACAATGGTTTTCTTATTTAATTTCTGTCATTTCTTTTCATTTTGGACAAGGTTTTAATATCACAACTTGGCAATCAACAATACATAACGTGTTTTGCAGTCTTTTAAATTTTTGTTAACCTTTTGTGAATGAACAACGTATATAAATACTGCACTTGTACTTCAGAAATTTCACTTTGACTGCGCTAAATATGAAAGCATTCCTAGCTAATTTATTTTAATGTTTTCAACTTGAACGTAAGAGTATGTCTGTCTGTCTGCCTGTTGTTTTGTTGTTCTTTTGAAATATTTCAAAATTATGCAATTTTTTTCTTACAAATTTATTGTTTTATAAAATCGGTATTAAATGAAATGAAACAAAACATTAATTATGATTTTGAAATTAAATGAAAATTAAACTGATATTTTCAATGGATATTATTTCATGTTTAAACGGAAGGGTTTATATTTTTCTCTGTTTTCGATATATAGCTACTCGTATTTTGTGTAATTAAGTTATTAGTAATTCTTCTTAGCCGGTAATTATTACGAACATAAATTCTTATTCGACTCTAAAAATCAATTTTAATCAGTTTGATTTATATTTGGCTCATCAAATAAAAAAAAAATATTTCTTGAATTGAATTGTTAAATTTTTGACTTTGTCATTGTGTATTCTATGTTAGTACCAGCTACAGACTTTTTATGCAGTTAGTTAACCTTTGTTAATTTATTTAATATGCAAAAACTATCAATAAAATTATTTGAAATTTAAAATGCAATTTTAGCCATGGATTCCACAGCATAATAAAATGCTGCCAATTATAATAAAATTATATCAATGACTGGTACAATCTAGCATACGGGTATTGTTGTTTATGCACAATTATTAACTTATTTTTATTTTCTTAAGAAGTTAAGTGGTTATTTAAAGCCATTTAACTTCTGACAAATTTTCAGAGCATGTTATGTTTCGATTATAATACATATATGCACGTACAAACATACTTATAATCAAGTGCATAATTATACTGTGAATTGTAATCAAAAGTCAGTATTAGCATATAACAATCATTGAAATTATCAATAAAAATTATATTAAATGATTAAAATTTCCAAGAGAAAGTATTTTCATTATTTTGCAATTTTGTAATTATAAAAAATGAAAATGAAAAATAAAAATGAAATTAATTTAGTACGAAAATATAAGGATTTCAAATTCTATATTCCATCCAAATGAGGATTACATAAATCCCAATTAAATTAATTAATATTTTTTGAGAGTTTTCTCATGTGCTGTTGATTGGCGTTTGATATAAATAAAAATCAATTTATTTATTATTTTATTTATTTATTTCATGCCATCGGTAAGCTCATTGGGCCAAATAGCCGCAAAGTTTATAAATGATTTTGTTATTTATGTAATTCATAAACAAAATACATATTTACTTATAGCATAAGTTCCCCCTAAATACTTTCTATACATACACAACAACAACGTGGTAAAAACGACAATTTGATCTGCAGCCATACTAATAACTAGCAGATTCCAGCGCTCGAAATTCGAGTGCAATTTCTAGACAACTTAATTCTTCAAGTTAGCCAATTCACAAATCAACACTTTTTTGGTTTATTATTATTGTGAATGAAGATAACAAACACATTAACAAATTTAATAAACACACACATAGCATTTGAATAATTTTATGTATGTGTTAGTAGCAACTTTAAATGCAATTTACTCAAAATAAAAGAAAATATTTAAAAATCTGTAAATCTGGTGACCAGCTAAAAAGAAATACATTTCAAAAAATATCAAAATCGGGATAAAACGGTAGAACAAAACATCGGTAAAATTGAATATTATAGATTTAAAGATTTGTCTTAAATATATTTTAAAATGTGCCACGGTTTCACTAAATTTCCTTTCTGCATAGGGAGTCACTGAATTCCATAACCTCGCCACCTTAACCACAAATGACCTGTCCATAATAAGTGTTGAAATCCTTGGGTAAATTAAAGAATAGGATCTGCTAGAATTGCCAAAAATTAATTTATCTGCTAGATATGTAGAGCAATGAAATTTGATGATTTTATAAAACAAAATAATCTGACGCGTGCTAATACAGCTGCAAGCGAAATCCAGATACGTGCGATCTTATTTTTAGGCAATAAAAGTACGTTATTAACCTATTACATAATTTAAGTGTATTTAAGTTATCCCGTGAAGTGCACGTATACATCTCTATACCATATAAGAATAATATAATGAATAATGGTACAACTTTGCCTACTTTCCATAGCTCCAAATGCGAAGTCTCTATTGATTCTTGTGACCTTAATTTTAGGATGATTCATCCAATTATTCGAGTTTCTTCTTTTCAACCTGCGTAGAGGAATACAATTTTCATATAACCTGAGAATTGGTGTATCAAAAAAGATACTTGATCATCTGGCTGTTATTGTCATAAAACGTTGATTTGCCAATTTTTCAATAAACTTTTTCTGTACAGAAAACGCACACTGAATTAACGTTTGCTTATGGGAGTGTTATCCAAATGTATTTAAAAAGACTTGTTAGTTTTTGTGTTAATTTCAAAATAATGTTTTTTTTTTAATTTTCAGTTCAATTCTATCTAAGTACCTCGCAAAAACTTCTTTATCTTTGGGTTTAATTTTCTCTCACTAGACAGAGGTTGGTTGAATATAGTAAAATACTCCTAAACCAGGACTTGTTGCAGACATTATGTATGGATATCAAACTAAATATCGGTCGGTCTAGACCGACTATATGATACCCTATACCATGCGTTTAGGGACCCCATCTAATAGGTCCAACTAACTGGACTTAGAAAATAAGCATAACCAAATTTGAGTGGGATTTATATTAATTTTTTGGCTGCAGATATGAAAAAGTTCATATCGGATGCTATATCTTTATGGGGACTAGGCCCAAAAATGGACCGATACTGACTATGTTTGGTAAAGTCTCTTGTATTTTGCAAAAATATATACAAACAAAATTTGAGAAGAATCGGTGCAATATTTTTGTTTTTGATAGATTTAAGTGAAGATCGGGAAGCAGCTCTATATGGGGCCTATGACTAAGAGTTGTCGCATAGGGATCAATTTTGGAGTACTCATTAATGGATGTAATAAACGCATACAAACCCAATTTGAGTAAGATCTATATGACAATTTGGATCTTATGGCAATTTATGTCGATTTCATAGGGGTCACTTGTTTGGGGGCTAGGTATGAACATGGACCGATTCTCACCAATAGCGTTCATCCTATGGCCGATAAAAGCTTATATACCAAATATCATCAAACTATATTTATATTTGCGACCTGCAGTTTGATTACAAGGTTTACATGGACACACAGACGGACGGACGGTCGGACGGACATCGTTAAATCGAATCAGTTAGTAATTCTGATTCGATCGGTATAATAAAAGATGGGTCTAGGTCAAATATTTTTGGTAGTTACAAACAGCAGCACAAAGTCATTATACCCAAACCACATAGTGGTATAGGGTATAATGAAATATTATATCATATTATCAGAACGCATGGAATTACGTACATAACCTAACTAACTAACCTAAAAACGGAGATTATTCGTTAAATCCTAAATTATTACTGGCAAAAACTTTGCAAATCTTTTTAATTTTGGCAGTACTGTAAAGAAACAACCACAAAGTCATTAGTGCTGCCATTTATTAATTTCTTAAAAACTGTTTTTCACAAATAAATTTAAAATATATACATAAGTATGTATTTTTCTAAATTCAGTTTTATTAAAACATATCCAACTTTACTTCCAAAATGTTCTAATTTTATTCCAATAAATTATAGCCGAATATATTAGATAAATTAGTTTTGAATTTAAACATTTAAGTGCCAGAGAAACATTTTATCTTATTTATGCTGTCTAGTATAAATAAAATATTAAATAGTGAAAAACTTCATTGATATAAAAACAATATGCATACGAGGTGGCAACACTGAATGTGAACAAATTATAATTTGATGTGCAGGGTGTTTCATAAATAATTAACTTAACGCGAGTCATGCTAGAAGCGCGAGTCATGCGAGTCAAGCGATTTTTTTTTTTACAACAAACACATTACTCGCACAAATTAAAAACTGTGTCTTTTCCTCGGGCGCTAGAAATACATTCTATGGTATTATAAGCAACTCGCTTGCTACTAGCGACGCTAGTTTTACTACAACTCTGTGTTGTGTTTTTATTCTTGTGTTTTATGTTGCATACAATTTTATAAATTATGTGACAGCAGGTGACAGCGTACAAGTGCGAATTTATTTCAAATGGCAGCAGCAGATCCTTCAGCAGCAACATCTTTTTGTGCGAATGTGAGTGGACAAAGTCAGAATAACACCAATAATTCCTACTTAACACAATCGTAAGTATTTTTTTCTGTTATTGCCCCCTATATAGAAAAATAAAATAATTATTTTTGTTAGATTTCGTGACCAACGACAAATTGAGGCTTTTGTGCGTAGTAACAAATTGTTAAAAGTGGTAGAAGCTGCCGCTGCTAAATTTATCAACACTTACCAACAATCTAAACGCTCGGAAGACGCTTTCGACGCTGTTATTGTTAAGTTACTATTTGTCTATGCCGATTTCTTCAGTCATCCATTAGATTTACTACATTTGGCCATAGATGAGCCAGTGCAATTTTATATTGCTGTCAAGTATTGTGTTTACGGTATTATACGTGAGATTGTCAAACAATCTTCCATTACGGCCGATGGCAATTGTGCTCTTAACAGTATAGATATTGATCAAGTTCATGTGCAAGTGCGGTTTTTAGGTTTTCCATTGCAACAGGAGTCGTGTTTTGAACCTTATACACATTCGTATCGGGCAGGCCTGTCATTAGTTATTGGAGTCTTGTCCGCACTAACGGCATCAGAAAAAGTCGTGTAAGTACATATTTATTTATTGTAGACAATTTTCATTCGAATTGCTGCAGTCTGTAAGCCTCGCGTATATAGAAATAATTTAATAAAACATGACCCTCCAGTATATGTACATATGTAATGTTAACACAAAAAATATATCTGTTACGAGATTGGTGCAAACAGATTCGTATATAAGCAATATATAGCTAACGCAATAATATAATGTAATTAAATTCATAATTAATAGAATTTAATTGAAGATATAAGTATCGATTTTATTAAAATTTATTTGAAATTTAGTGACACCGAGACAGATCTCTAAAATTTTACTTATTTATATCTCTGTTCGCATCAATCGCAAATAGAACTCATCGATCCATCCTGAACGTACATAGTATATATTTATATATTTTTCTTCTATAGTATACAATCTGTTTGGTATTGTTCTGTTGGTTGTGGGCGGAATAAAATTATAGCTAATTCACAGGATGGTAAGTTAAGAATATAGTATACTAATTAGTCAAACTTATTGTTCAATGGCATTTTCTATCAACAGTTCCTCTATGCGCAAATTGTAGAAATCCTATGAGCGAATATACTAAATTAAGACACACACAAAACTATCAACTACTGCGCATATTACCATCAAGTAGTGTAGAATGTCCAATTCAACTTAATCAAATTTTTCGTGCTCTTACAGTACGAGTATTAGATCACGTATATGATTGTCCTTTATTACTTGGAGAGCGTTATTTAATTACCGGTTATTACGATTATTCAGCACAAAAACAAGAATTTCAAGCATGGAACCTAACAAAGATTTAACATTTTTGAGGGATATGTCTGCAAGTCAGTTGGATACCTTGCTCAGATATGACAGCCCTCCAGAAACTCCAATCCAACCATCTCAGATGTATTCGTGTCATGATCAAGTGCCTATTAATGCTGATATAAATGAAGAAGAACAACGTATGGATTTAGACAATACTATCATGCAATTAAATCGTGAGCCATTCCCTACTCAACTGGAATCACAATTCGATTTTTCTATTTTTCACAATGTTCCTGATAATATGAATGACCTTACACAATCATGGTGTTTACCACCCTCAATTTCACGCGACCAAGAAAGTATTAATTCTGTTATCATTGCGACACCTTATGATATGCTAGATCATATAACATTGGATAATACTAATTTACCTGATATACCCGTGTCTAGAAATGAGAAATGCGAAGAAAGAAAATCGAATAAAAGTGTCAACATCGAAAACAATCATGATGATATTTTAGATGCTGACTGCATTTTAGATAATATTGATTTCGAACATATATCTAATATAGAAAAAGCTTACTGTAATAAAATAGAGGTTACGAAAACTGTCCAAAGACAAGTAAATGACAAATCTTAAACACATTTTCTTTTTTAAATTTTGTTTAATTAGTTATTTATTTTTTATTTTTTTGTTTAGTATCAAACACAACCAGAAATTAATATATCTAAATCAAATGAAAGAGTTGTAGCATCTTGTCCACCACCCGTCATAGAACATAGTTCAATACAGGCTACAAATGTTTTACAATTTAATTATGAAAATATTTCCAAACCATCAAAATCTATAAATGAACTATTTCAAAGTAACTCAGTGGAAACCAGTGACATAAACATCATACATACGAAAGATAATAGAGTTTTCCAATTTTCTGTTAGACATGTAAATGATGCAACGTACACAAATGTTTATCTATTAAATATATATTTTTTTTTTTAGTGTCAAGTACAAGACGATGTATTCAAACCAAATGAAACAGTTGAAGAATCTTGTCCACTACCTGTGGCAGAATCAAGTGAAAACTATTGCTGTTCTACACATGCTACAAATTTATCACAATTTGATTATGACAATAATGACATTTCTTTATCATCATCAACCTTTACTGAACATTTTAGACATAGAAAAGATGATAACCTGGAATTTTTCTTGCCTAAATCAATTACTGGTAAAGAGAGCAAAACTCATGAAAATATTAATAATACAGGTGTTTCTTGGAAGGGGACAAAATTATCATCACTGGGAAATACCATATTCAATATAACAAATGATCCTGGTATGATTCCTCCGTCGATTATACAATTGTATGATGTTGTTAAAGCTCAAAATTCGGATTTTGCTTTTATATACGCTTTAAGTGCACAGTTATGTCAGGATCGTATACCGATGGAATGTTTTGTAACATTGAAAATGGCGTTACTCCTCAGTTTAACTTCGATTGATGTAGGTTCATCATAACATAGCATTCCTGATAGATTTTTTGTTTATAATTTTTTATCAACTCTTTCAGCCGGGTTCTGATCGTTCGCCTATACCCATTGTAGCCATCGGCAATGATACTTATATGACCGATTATCTTATGCGTAATGTTGGACAATTAGGAACACGCTTTGTTGGTCCCACTGATGATTCGAAAGCTCCTTCCAGTAATGGTTACCGCAATCACAATTGGATAGAGGCTGATCCTATATTATTAGCGAAAGGAGGTGTGTATTATGCAGGTGATTGGTCACGTTTGAAACTAAGAAGAGCCGAAGCTCTTTTCAATGATATCGAAAGTGATAGTGTAAGTGTAGACAAATTAAATCGTCAGTATCCCCTAGAGACAGCGATATGGACACATTGGCGTTCATTTAAATACAATGCCAAAGATCAACAAATGTTCAATAAATTTGTTAAGTAAGCGACAAATAACGCAACTTTGTTGCTTGTTAATTAATTTGCATATCCTTTTATGATTTAGAATATTTGGAATACCAATATTTGTTTCCGACGATAATCATGAATCCTTAGTTAATTACACACTTGAACAAGCCTCCATTCGTGTTTTTGAATCAACTGTCGATCATTTTTCGATTAATTCAGATGATATGCATAGTTTTCTGGTACAAGTATCACAAAGAAAAGTTGATTTATCGGATCAAGCTTCATTTTTGCTGCAAAAATACTTTGTGGCATCTCGTGCTGCTAGACAAGGTATTTAATTTTAATATTCATTGTAGTCACAGTTAATGTAAAACTATATTGTTTATATTTAAGACTGTCTTACCAAACAAGCCTATGTAATGCTGAAACAATTTTCGGAATCCTTTGCTAAACTCTCCTTGCGAAATGAAGTTTTATCAATAGATGTTTTGGCAGCTATAATATTATGTGAACATTTTATAGAGAATATTTTTGGTTCCAATGAAAATGCTCCACCACATTTTGGTGCAATATCTTTTGTGAGTGGTGTCGACGAGTACATTGTTCAATTTCAACAATGGTTGGATTCATATATAGAAAAATATGCAAACAAATAGTTTCGGCTTTCATGGTAAGTGCTGAAATATTTTTATACTTATATATTACATGTGCTTTTTTAATGTAGTTTTTTTTTTTTTTTTTTTTTTGAATTCGTGACTAATATTAATACTGCCAAATTTTTGTTTTTAATAAAATTCCGTTTTTTAAGTTTATATTTTCTTATATAATTTTAACGGCCCTATGTTCCTCTTAGGAATTAAAGGATTAAATATGTATAATTTTAAGATGTAATATACATAATATTTAGAATTTAAAAAAATATAGTTCCTGTCCTTAATTATAAGAAAGTTTAAATGTTTTTTTTTTTTTTTTAATTAAAATTACTTTAAAACTAGTGCCCGGTTTTCACTATATCATTTGCAATGTCAGTTGTATAAAAACGGGTTATAATATAGTGACAATTTCAACATATGGCAACACCTGCCAGTAGTGCAAACCAGGCATAACGAAAACGCGAAGGAAACGAATAACGTGTAGATGAAAAAGTCGGGTTTTTTCTAAAAAAAAAAATTAAATTAAACGCCTTTTTTTACAAAGTCTGCAAGGAAAATTCATTCCAGAGCATACAACAACAAAATAAAAAAATCTTTTTATTTTTAGTTTAAATAATAGTTGTATAAATTAAATTCAATAAAAATTCGTATAAAAGTTATGTGTAAAAATATAAAAAAAAACTTTTCCGTTACCGTTCATTAACAAAGACAATAATAAAAATAGGATCAGAAATATTAATCATTAAGATAATAATTTTTACAATAAAAAGCAAACCCTATTTAGAAAACATGTTTTTTTAAATATTAATTTTTTGTCCGTCCTTCCGCATGAGTAATTTTAGTAACACAAAAACCTGAATTGGTTAGCAGACCCGACCATATATTTTCTTGATCATTATAACAAGGGAAGTTCATTTAGCGATGACCGTCTGTCCGTCTGTCTGTGGAAATCACGATCACGCCGTCAATATCTAAGCTAGACCGTTCGTTTTGTTTTATAATATCGTTTATTAACATCCCAAAGGAGTTGCTATTTAAAATCGTCAAAAATCAGTTAAAGGGGTCACGAGATATGAATGAAACTTTGAAAAAACTCTTGAAAATATTAAATTTTTCAGTGTGTTTGTTGTTTTTCTTAAGATATGTTGTATATATCGTAATTCTTCTTATTGTTGAAGTCATTGCAGTTGTGTGTTTATTAATATTGCACGTGTCACATTGGCCTAAGCAAGTATTACCACATATTTTTTATTAAAAATTAAAAATGAAAAATGAAAAGTGAGAAATGAAAAATGAAAACTGAAAAATGAAAAATGAATAAAGAAAAATGAAAAATAAAAAGTTAAAAATGAGAAATGAAAAATTCAAAATTCAAATTTAAAAATTAGAATTTAAAAATTAAAAATTAAAAATTGAAAATTAAAAATTAAAAATAAAAATTAGAAATTAAAAATTAAAAATTAAAAATTAAAAATTAAAAATTAAAAATTAAAAATTAAAAATTAAAAATTAAAAACTAAAAATTAAAAATTAAAAATTAAAAATTAAAAATTAAAAATTAAAAATTAAAAATTAAAAATTAAAAATTAAAAATTAAAAATTAAAAATTAAAAATTAAAAATTAAAAATTAAAAATTAAAAATTAAAAATTAAAAATTAAAAATTAAAAATTAAAAATTAAAAATTAAAAATTAAAAATTAAAAATTAAAAATTAAAAATTAAAAATTAAAAATTAAAAATTAAAAATTAAAAATTAAAAATTAAAAATTAAAAATTAAAAATTAAAAATTAAAAATTAAAAATTAAAAATTAAAAATTAAAAATTAAAAATTTAAAATTAAAATTAAAAATTAAACATTAAAAATTTAAAATTAAAAATAAAAATTAAAAATTTAAAATTTAAAATTTAAAATTTAAAATTTAAAATTAAAAATTAAAAATTAAAAATTAAAAATTAAAAATTAAAAATTAAAAATTAAAAATTAAAAATTAAAAATTAAAAATTAAAAATTAAAAATTAAAAATTAAAAATTAAAAATTAAAAATTAAAAATTAAAAATTAAAAATTAAAAATTAAAAATTAAAAATTAAAAATTAAAAATTAAAAATTAAAAATTAAAAATTAAAAATTAAAAATTAAAAATTAAAAATTAAAAATTAAAAATTAAAAATTAAAATATTAAAAATTAAAAATTAAAAAAAAAATAAAAATTAAAAATTATTTTTGAAAAATTTAAAATTTACAATTTAAAATTTAAAATTAAAAATTAAAAATTAAAAATTGCAAATTACAAATTAAAAATTTTAAATTAAAAATTAAATTTAACAATAAAGATTAAAAGTTAGAATTAATAATAATATTAACAACAATTAACAATTAACAATTTCTAGCCAATTTTTTTTTTTTTTGAATTATCTTATGACTTCTAAGGTCTCAAAACAGGCTTATAGGACTTTGGGTATTATTATGATGCCGACTGCGTTAAATAATGAATTTCATTGGTGTTGTATGAAGTACTTAGGGGTTTTTTAAAATAATGAAAATTTTCAAATAGTAATTAATTCTTTTTAAGGATCATTGTTTTTTATAATAGAAATTGGCCAACAAGAAAACCAATTAACTTAAAATTTAATTGGTATTTGGATTTAATGTTTCAGTATCGGCAACAGTTTCAAAGTGGTAGCCGTTTTTTATAACTTCGCGGCATCTAGGTGGCATGGATTCACTAAGGTGGTTGATAATATTGACTGAATGCTTTTCCACTCAGTTTCCAGCGCTTCTTTTGAAGGGTGTTTAGACCAGCTAGTCGCCGCTTTTAAATGCCAAATAAGTTCTTAATAGGGTTCAGTGTTGAAATATCCAACGAAGCGGCATCTCCCACACAGAGTGTGGCATCATAAAATTAGCAAGAATGTCTCTATATATCAATTTGTCCATTAATCCGTCGATTTCGTGGAAGGGCCAAAACCAGAGAAGCATACCCAAATCATAATTGATCCACCGCCATGCATCGCAGTTGGCTTGCAGTAGCGTGAGTTTAAACAATCTCCTTTCTTGCGGCGAACAGTGCATATTCCGTTACAGTTAAACAAATTAAATTTTGACTCGTCGCTAAATAAAACAGTTTTCCATTTATCAGGCGTCCAGTTTTGATATTTATGTTCAAAATGAAGCCTTCAGATATTGAGAATTGAAATAAATAAGTTCTATCTTTTTGCCAAATTTTTCTTAGTGAGCAGTGGTTTTTTTGCTGTCCTGAAGCTTCGGAAACCTGCTTCTAATATTCGGTGACGAACAGTCCTTGAATCTATATTAAAATTAAACTCATTTAAAATAGTTTTTGATGATGTAAATGGATATTTTTGTACAATGTGACGGTCTGTTCTTTCACCTGTCTTCCGTGGTGCTCCTCCCAAATGCAATGTTTTTTCTAATTTTGTTGTTTTATATTTTTTATATGCCGAGATATAGATTTATTATTATGCTTTTCAGCTTGTTTTATTTGACTTCTTCCATTAAAAAATCCCTAATTATTTAATTTTTTAAGTTTTTGGACCAATCATGATCAATTTTACAACGCAACTAGCTGTCAGTCAAATTAAATTAACTTAAAAGAGAATGCAATAATAAGTCGTTAAACTTTAGAGTAGAGACAATGCAATTTGTTCTTGTTTAAAATTGCGTTTGTTATGTCCAACTGAAATATTGCTATTTTGAGTTTTTTTTTTGCAAAAAATTTATAACGGTCCTTTTAGTTTACAATTTTAGTTTTGTTTCTACATTTGTAATGTTATAAAGAGTAAGAAATTATAAAGAAGATTGTCCAAACAAGTTTGGACACAAAAAAATAATAAAACAAAAAAAGGATTCATAACTTTTATTATTTTTAATATTACTCGTAATAATAGCTTAAAAAATCGCTTAAAAATTTGAAATCACCTATAATTGAATCACTAGTTAAAAATATTTAAATTTAGTACTCGTTGCAAGAAATTTCGAAATTTACATTCAGCTTTTCAATTTTGTTAAACCGAAGTATTAAACAATTGAACGGCAAATTCATAAGTCACTTACCAGTTTGATTTTCAATGTTAAAGAATTTAAAATATTAAAAATCAGCCTTTTTTCTTAGAAAGGCAATTCCAACAAGTTCCCATAAACCCAATTATAATTACTCATAATCGAGTAATTATAAAAAAAATCTCTTTTAGATTGGCCCCCCATCTAATTGTTACATCTCCTATCTAAAGAGATTTTTAATATTGTTAACCCAGAACAATACAAAGATTTAGGAAAAACAACAACAACATTCTTAAAAATACAATAAATGTCAATAGTGATTTTGATTGCTTTTGTTCTGAGCAACACTGTATGTATAACTATATATGATGTTTAAATCAAGAATGTAATAATTGTATGTGTTTACATTCATGCTGATTGCATTTAATAATTACTTTCAATTAAAAAAGCACGAAAATACCTAAAATTGTTGTAATTGTCTTATTATTTATTATATATTTTTATTTATTTATTTAATCACTAGGAATACATTTCTGAGACTAAATGTAAAAAATTAAGAGCACTAGCTGCATAGGCCATCAGCTCAAGTTAAATATATGAGTATTTATTTTATTTATATGTGTACAATGAAAAAGATATATGTTAGGATGTTAAATTTTTTGTTTAGTTAGTTTTATAAATTTGTAAATTTTGTTGATGTTATTAGTGGATGGTTCTTTAAGAAGTTCTAGGACCGAACTGTTGCCAAAAAGTCTGTTTCTTTGATTGATGAATGATGGACATTCAATGAGAATGTGTTTGATGGAGAGTGAGCAATTGCATCTACGACATGTTGGGGGTGGAGTAGGTTTTTTTAGAATCCATTCGTGAGTGAAAGTGGAGTGACCGAGACGTAGTCTTGAAAATGTTTTTATTTTGCCTTTGTCCACATCTGTTGGGTAAATTGGAGGGTTGTTGTGTGGGTTTATAGTGGAATAGTGGGGGTGAGGTGATATACTCCGCTTAAATTTGAGTTTGACATAGCTGGAAATGGGGCGACGGATGTCAATTTTCTCCACAGTGCCATCCATTAATACTGGTGCAAATGAAGCATATTTGGCTGCGATGTCGGCTCTTTCGATGCCAGCGATGCCAATGTGACTAGGAATCCAATGTATTCTGATTTTGGCGTCTCTGATTTTTATTATTGTGTTCCATTTGGTGTTGAAAGGATTGCTAATGGTTTTCAGAGCAGAAAGGCTGTCGGTGAAAATTATGGTTTTTGTATTCTCCGTTAATGCTAGACGAACTGCTTTGTAAATTGCGCATGCTTCTGCTGTGAAGATTGATGAATGTTCGTAAAGTGTGTTAATGATGAGATTTTCTCCTTCTTCATTCACGACAGCGTAAGCTGGAAGGTTGCCTTGAGATACAGAAACCGCCAGTGATTATTTTTGAAACGGGTTTTTTGTTCTGAAAAATAACAAAGAAATGCATTTACTGGGGTGTTGTTTTTTATAAACCTGTTTAGAGACAGATCGAAAGAGTTGTTTTGAAGTTTCCAGGTTCGTTGGTTTATATATTTTTTGGAGGTTGTCAGTGGTGTATTTAACTCCGGACCTAACTCTAGAGATTCAGCTATTGCGGATTTGAGTCGCTTAGTTCTTTTTGCAGTTAAGGTTGAAGATACATCTGTATCTATAATTGAGTTTGTAGTACTTAGAAGTTTCGGCAGAATTCTGGATTTTACTTCATATATTCTTTCATCTATTGATGGGAGATCAGCTTCTTGAATTATGCTGTTGATTGGGGTTGTCCTAAAAGCGTAGACACAAGCTCTGGCTGCTTGATGGTAAATGGGTTTTATGATATTGATGTTCGTTTTACAGCTGTTACCATATATGTATAGACCGTAATCTATTTTGCTTAATATAAGTGTTTTGGTAAGATAGGTTAATGTGTTGATGTGGACAAAGCTTTTCATCGACAAGTATCGTAAGATGTTTACTCTGGATATTAGCACATTTTTGAGTTGTGTCAGGTGATCTTTCCAATTGTATTTTTGTGAGAAAGTTAAGCCCAAAATTTTTAGTTTTTTCACGTTTTTTTATAGAGAAACCATCAATGTATAGAATATGTACATCTGAGTCACAATTTTGTTTTCTGCAGATATGGAATTTTTTGGTTTTCTCAAAGGAAATCTTTGCTCCGGAATATTTGGTCCAATAAATAATGTCATGAAGTATTTCTTCTAAGATGCTTTTAGATTCCATGTTACTTATTCTTTTACAGATAATATATAAATCGTCTGCGTACAAGCAGTGATCCACGAAACGATTTCGGTTTATTATTTTGCTGATTTCGTTGAAAGCAATTTGGAACAATACTACTGAAAGAGGCGATCCCTGTGGGATTCCATTTTTCAGAGAGAACGTTTTTGACAGTTGACCATTAATTTTGACTTTAAACTGCCTATTAGATAAAAACGATTTGATAAAATTAAAGACTTTTGGTCCGATTGACCAAGTTTTCAGAGCATTTAAAATTATGTGTGAGCCAATTCTATCACATGCTTTTTCAAAGTCTATTGAAAGGACAGCGTTCATCCTATAGCCGATAGAAGCTTTATACCAAATTTCATCAAAATATATTTATATTTGCGACCTGTACTTTGATTACAAGGTTTACATGGACACACAGACGGACGGACGGACAGACGGACGGACATCGCTAAATCGACTCAGAAAGTGATTCTGAGTCGATCAGTATAATAAAAGATGGGTCTAGGTCAAATATTTTTGGTACTTACAAACAGCAGCACAAAGTCATTATACCCAAACCACATAGTGGTATAGGGTACAAAAACAGATTCACAGATTTTTGGTCTTTGGCATCACAACAGATTATTAAAAAAGGTACTCTTTAAAACAAAAATATTCTTTCAAAAAAAAATTACTTCTTTCAAAACGGATATTTATTAAAAAAATATTACTTTTTTTAGAAAGTTACTTTTTTTAAAAAAGGCAATTTTTTAATAAAAGGCATTTTTGGAGGAAAGGTACTTTTTAAGGAAAGGCACCATTTAAAATAAATGTACTTATTAGGGATTATATTTTTTCTTTCATACGGACAGACGATCATCGCTAAATCAACTTTCCTTGTTATAGGGATCAAGAAAATGTATGGTTTGGGGGTCTCCGGAATTCATTTCAATGCGTTGCAAACGGAATGACAAATCTAAATATGAGGAGCCGCAGAACAAAACGTACTTTTTGCGTATTTTTGGTAAATTGAGTTTTATTAATTTCGTGCCCTTATAAAAAAGCATGAACCTGGAAAAACTAAGAAGTTTTTTACTTATCAAAAGATGCATCAAATTACCATAAGTCACCACATTAAATGTTAAAGATGTTTGATATCAAATGAATTTTAGATTGGAAAAAGTACGTTTTGTTAAAAAAAAAGTAAAAAAGTACGTTTTGTTTAAAAAAGGAAAAAAGGACGTTGAATGTTTTTAATGAATGTTTTTAAATATTGTCTAATATAAATATAAAAAAAATTACACATTGAAATTAAATATATTTGTTTGTTGTTATTAATGCCAATTCTATTTTTTGGTTATAGCATCTTAAAAATACAACAATTTGTTCAAAATTATTCTAAAAAATCGTCTTAAGTAAAATTAGATGCTAAAAAATGACACAACTTACAATGACTTAATGACAATTTTGTTTCAAAATAAAAAACAAAAAAAAAAAAGGCAAATAAAAACTCAAATATTTTATTTTATTAAATTCCAACATAAACATTTGTTTCTTGTACTTTAATATTGATCTTTAAAATATTTAATATTAAACATTTTGTTGCAATATCTTCTTCTCTGAAATCCTCATATTTTTATTTTGGTTTTACAATATAGCCTTGTACCAAACTAAAGTCTGGTTTTCAATCCAATCTTCACCAAACTGTTTTTTTAAAAAATTTTCCACGTCTTTTCTTATGGCGTTAATCCAACGGCCTGTTTTAATTTAATTTAGCCAAGAAATTTAAAAAGGTGTTTTTCCTCTATTCAGCAAATTTAAATTGGTGTTTCGTTAGCTTATTCAAATTTAAAGGACTTGAAAGTTTTAATTAAGCACTTTGTAGTACCATTTTTCAAAACATTCTTATAAAATGTTATCCGTTTAAACCTTTGAATATTGTCAATCTTTTTATTAATTGATTCAAGATTTTTTATATTGAGAATACTCCAGTCCTTTCCCATCATTAAAATATGACTATGATTAGAATAAATTTGGCAATACTCTTCTATTGTCGGTATAACAGCATTTTTTCAGGCCTTTTTCAATGCGACCAAATACTCTATCAGCTGGTAAAAAACTATGTCCTCTTACTGGGAATGATATAGTGATATTTTGTAAATGAGAAGGTGATTTCCTTTGGAGTCAAAATAGAATAGTTCGAACTATATGAGAATTCCTGTTTCGACCACCACATCCATCACAAAAAAATCTTATATAATAAATATCCTTTAAACTGACAGCATTTAAATAATGAAGCAAGGAAGAGCCAATTTCCGTAGATCCTCGACCAGTCTGGATTTCAACCCAGCAATAAAATGATGGATTTTTACTATTATCGCCTGCAATACACAAATTGTAAAAATCTAATTGACGAGAGTAATAAGCTTCTTGAATAGGATATTTCGGCAACTTTTGAACTTTCTGCATATCAAAAACTAATGTCAGTGTATTTTCTGGTCTCTCTTTCATTATTTCATAAAATGCATTAGCTCTAAGCTTATGAATTCGTAAATCTTTCATAAGGTTTACTTTCTTCTGAGGATCAATCTCAGCTTTAATTTTATTTCGTGCGAAATGACACTGTGCAGACGTCTGATGCCAGTGATGAAAATTCGATTTTAAAGTTGTTAGAACAAATTTGACGAAAGAAAGTTTGACTAGCTTTTAAACTACCATCTACAGGGGTCGAATCGTATTCGTTATCGAAATTTTTCGATCGAAATTATTTTTTTATTTTCTAAAATAAAATACTAAGAGTAATTTTTACTCCGTCATAGCTAACGAGTTATGGTCCATAGTTAATAAAAAAAGTGAATGCGTTTAAAGTTAAATGGCATATCTGATGGAGTGATTGGTATACGTGGAATTAATACATTTTCACCTTTGTATTTTCCAGTTAATATAGTTGCTTCAAAGATATTGTTGAATAATTTGTTAACAGCCAATCTGGTACCATTAGAAAGCCGTGGTTGATTTAAATTGCGTAAAAGAATTATTGGCACACCAATTTTTAATTGTAGAATGTGGGGTGGAGTTCCAGGCAAATCAAGTGAATTTAAAAATTCTGTTTAATCCTGTTGTATTGTCTATAGCAATATAATAATCTTGCACAGTTGGAATACCTTTGCCATTGCAGATGTTTTCGAAATATTGCATGTTGGTGTTTCTGTTTAATGGTAATTTTAATGCAGAATGTGCCGCTCAGCCACCATTTAAACATATTGCTGCTAAAATAACTGAAATTAAATATGTTTTCCCAGTAACTCCGGGAGCATCTAAGAAATAAATTCCAGCAGTTCCTGCATTAACAGATTGCATAATATTGTCGCAAACGTGTTTTTGCTGTGGATTTATGTTTGGTATATTCTGTTGAAGAAAAGTATTTAATGCATTTATATCGTAATTTTTTCACGTTGTATTTCACGATTAGATAAGTCTGTAATGGCTCTATTTGGTGAAGTCACTCCCAATGAATTTAAAACTTTATTTACCATCATTAAACAAATATCCTCAATGTAAATTAATGCTTGGTTATACATATCGGGAGAATATTGTAATTCAATATCTTCATTAGCATTACGTTCTTGATGTAAAATATCCTCTGTCATGGCGTCTTTATATTTTTCCACCAATTGTAATGGATGTGATGGAAATAAACAATTCTTAATATCAATCCACTTCGGATTGCATGTAAAAGTTGTAAATAAATCAGGACGGCCAAAATTTCGAACATATGTCATAGCTACTTGTGCATATTCATGTATGTGTCGTGGACTTCCGGTATAAGTAGCTGGTAGAATTGTTATGCGGCCAATATCATTTATATTATCATTATTATTAATTGCATCACGTAGATTAATATATTCCTCCGATCGTAATTGTCGTTGGTTAAGCCGAATGAATAAAAGCCTTTCTGTTTCAATTTTTGCGCACATGTCCACTATATATTGGTGATACAATTGCCGACATTTCAAAATATGATTTTCTATATTCTCTCGAATCATCAATCTGTACGCATAATAATTCATGCAACTAATCTTTTTGTTTGTTTCTAAACCTGTAATATTAAAATTTAATTTTGTTGTAATAGTTCCCATAATGTTTTGTAATAAAATAAATAAAAGAAAACAAATTTACCAGTTGCTGGATTAATTATTTTCAATTGCAAATGATAGCTATCCTCTCCTTTCCAAAACAGTATTGGGTATTGAAGCGCGTCATAAGATCGATGAGTTTCAGAAACACGTTTCAAATGATCATTACGCCAATGTAAAATAATATCTCTGGCTTCGAACTGATCACCAACAATTACAATGGCTACTTCATTTATTATTGGTGCATTGAAACGTCTTGAGTGCTCTCCTACTGGTGTTTTATCAGCTTTTATAATTTTGTGATTGTCGGATGGCATTTCTTCTATTTCAGTCTTAAATAATTTTACTAACTCATTATGTTGATGGAATAAATTTTGTAATGACTGTACTATGTCATGGCGTACTCCCGAAGTAATTGCGCATCTGGTGTTTACTTCATCTTCAGAATTGCCAAGAAAATGTATTTGAAGGAATTTATGTTGTAGATCAGGAATTGGTAATAATGAACCTGCATTGTGGTATATTTGATCCTGGACTTTAAATGTTGGAATGAAATTCTCAGAAACTATTCTGTCAGCACCGAATGACGTCATTTGGAAACAACCGTTGTATTTTCTAATATTGTTAAGAAAATGTTTTGATTGCGGCATTGTCCCAGATACCATTGTTTGTAATGGTTCGGGTGGTTTTCTTAGTTCTGGCAATTTCAATTTACCATTAACGCAACACAACCCTATGGCTTCTTTTTTGTATTTCAGCGCTTTTCAATGGGCACATACTTGATCCATGCTACCAATATCAATATTGTTATGTGAATTGTAATCAACTGTTGGGTCGTAGTTAAATGCCAGATGCATAAATGTAATTCGATTAGTGTTATGAATAGCTGTTCTTGCTTGCCTGGTTCTTAGACGTTGTTATTCATTTCGTATCTCGCGTTGTTGTTCTGTATAATTTTCTCGTAAACGTGATACTAGATATCTAGTTTGTTCAATTTCTGCTGCGCGTTCTTCTTGACTTTGTTGTGAACGTAATGTACGTACACGATTTGTTTGCCGTGTATTGCGACCAGTATTTCCACCTGGTCATGGCATTTTGATTAAATATGTAATTAATTTATTTGAAATACAAAATTTGAATAAATACTGACACGTGTATATTTTTTAACTAATCAATTAAGAAAGGGTATACACCCGAACGATCGTTAGTGGGTTTTGCTTTGACATATTATTTTTTTAAGCTTAATAATATTGGTTTGAACGTATTTAACTTTACCACTTATTAACACCTAATAAAACCAATAAAAATTTTTTTAAAAAAATCGCGAAATTTATCAGACAAACGCGAAACTACACAGAAACACGACTCACGGTCCATAGATTATGTGTATAATTTTTTTTCAAAATCGGTGCAGCAGTTTTCGAGTTTAGCGATTACGTACAAACACGTCTCTTTTATATATATAGAGATTAAAAATGTTAAAAAATAACCAAATATTTACTTTTTTCGGGCATTTTTACATTTTTGTTTCTTACGTGTTCCCACATTTAATTTTTCTACGGAATCTTGTAATTCTTCCATGTTTTAATTGTATTATTAAAAATTTTTTAAAAATACTCAGTCATCACAAAATAGTAAAATTATTATTTATGTAACTGTTAATTTGAACTAAAATTAAATGACTTACATAAATAAACGTAAAACATATTGAGAATAATTAGAAATGTTATGAAAACAAAATAATAAAAAGAGAGGCAAAAAGTTGAGTTTATGTTGGTTTGACATCTGTTCTAGTCTATTTTTTAGTTTATTGATACATGGATTGCATTTTTCATTGAAGCAAAAGGTGTAACTGCACGAAAAAGTGACAAAGACTTTGGAAAAAGTACGTTTTGATAAAAAAAAAAAAATTTAAAAAGTACGTTTTGTAATGCACTAATTTTTTAAGAATCCATTTTCTTGGTAAAAAAAAATTATGCTTATTAGATTTTTTTTAGAAGATTTCAACCCATACATATATTACAAAAATGTAAAAAAATCAATTTGTCAAAAAATGCAAAAAAGTGCACAAATTTATCTCAAATTTGGTCTGTATATGTTTTTTTTGCAAAAAATAGGTGACTTAACTAAATATGGTCATGATCGGCCCATTTTTCGACCTATGAACTTTTTTTATATCGGTAGGCAACAAATTGGACCTACGGTCTACTCAATTTTTTGGATATACATATATTATCTTGTGTTTATTACGTCTACTTTTAACCGTTTATAATTTATTGCTCCAATTATGTTTACCATAAATTATAAAATGTCAGATAAATTCTGCTTCTAAAATTCCGTTAAAACTCAAATATGATTTTTCGTTTTGCTCAATATAATTGTTAAAAACTTGAAAAAAAAAATATATAATAAGTTCATTGTTCATTTTAAGTTAAAGATAATAATTTATTATGAGCGTTTTTCTTCTTTTCAAAATCTTACATCACTAGAATATTGTTTTATTTTTATTTATTTTTTTTTTTTTAAATTTTATTATAATAAAGGTAAATAACAAAGTAAAATTTTGATAAAATATTTAACAAAATTATCAAAAATTTATTTAAAATAATTAATAATTCAATTGCTTGCAAAAACTTAGTACTAAAAAAATATAATACAAATTCAAGTATAAAATAAATTCAGTTTGTCTTGCAAAGTAATATAACAATACTTCATAAAAATATTCAACTAAGTAACTAAGATCAAAAATATGTATATGTAAAGGAAGGATTAGAAAGGAAAAAAATGCTTGTTAAGTTTAAAATTGTTCAACTTTGGTATATTTGTTGTATGTATGTATTTTGTTCTTGTGGATAATTGATTGATTGTTTTACTCAATACTAATCTTTAAATGATGTGTGTATATTGGCGTTACTAATTAGGCTTAAAATTTCCACTTTATAACTCGAATGGTTGGAGTTTTTAATAAATAATTTTATCGTTTTAAATGAATAATTTTGATTTAATAAAAAAAACTGATGGAATCAGCATTATTTCTATATAGAAAGTACAAAAAAAAACTTTATCGTTGTTATTTTTGAAACTACTTTATTTGTGGTTTGACTTTTTGAAAATGCTGTGGTGCTTTCTTCAATGAATTGTTTGTTTGAACCCTTGTGCGTTTTATTTTTGTTGCTGCTGTTTGTTCTTTCATTTCGAACACAAATTAACGCAAAACGTTATTTAAAGAAAAGATGTGAATTGGTAGATTCTTCTCTTCTTTGTGGCTAATTTTAGATTCTAAACATCAATGACACTGTCATTCTTTTTCATTTCCATAATATGATTTTGTTTGAGTTTTTCTTGCATTTGTGTGAGCATGTCCTGCATACGTCGAATTTCTTCATCTTTTTGCAAAAGCAAACGATCAGTTTCTGAAATGGCAGCCTCAAAACCATTTGTTGAACTAATAGAATCACGTTTCAATTTGCCACGTTCTCGCAGAGCGTGTTGGGATATCTGAGAAATACATTGAGCTCGAAAATTTTCATAATGAACATCTTGTGTCGTATCTTTAAGATCTTGCATATGTGTAGAAATAAGGAATGTCCTAAGCTTAATGAAATCACTATGCTCTGGATCTTCAACGTTAACAACGCCCCAGGGATATTGGCGCCCACGTACTTTTTTACCGGCTATATCTAAAATGGCATTACTGCCAACTACAGCAAATGGTATGGAGGCTTTCAATTCTCGATCTTGTTGTTTAAAGTCATCATCTTCATCGGAATCACACTCCGGGAATTGATACAATTGTATGTGATTGTCTTCCAAGTCTCTGAGTATACGTTCCTTTAAATTTCGTACTTCTGTTTTGGTCAAACAATCTGATTTACCAATAACCAAAACAATATTGACTTTTCTATGTAAACGTCTTAATAAATCCAAGTCCATTTGACGCAAACTACAAGAAACAAAGAATGTAAATTCATTTAGAAAGTTTTTCATCGATATCAAACCACAACTACTTACCTATGACCCCAAGGTGGAACAAAATATAAACAGCAATGAACACGATTATCTTGAATGTTACGTCTGTTTAAACCGCTTTCATCCGTGAAATATTGACGAAACTAAATAAAATGAAATGTATTTCAATATTATCAATTCCAATCCAGATTACAATAAATAGTTTACAAAAGCCATTCTTGAGAATTATTTATTGAAAAGGGTCAAAATTTTAAATTCGATTTATCAACTTTAAACTTCTACTACTATGAAAACGCACGCAAAATGTTAATGGTGAAAAAAAGTAAACAAATCTTAATAAAGGCGTGTAGATTATGTTGAATGACCAAAAAAAAAGTAAATTCTACGGTTTCCTTTAAGCGGAATTTTTTTTTGTAATATTAATTACACAGGCTGTCATTAGTTAGACCCTAGAGTATACATTTCTAAAAGCTTATGCCGCGCAGAATCCGAATTGGAATCCGTTCAAATAAGGAATACGTTATTTAAATCTTTTACAAAAAAAAAAAATAAATGAAAAAAAATCTGGAATATTCCAAGTATATTAAAGTGAAAAATTAGTAATTAAGATCACTTAGGGGAGCACCCGGTTTCGAACCTTTTTTAATAGAGTTTTTGATTTGAAAACATCTATACGCGCAGGGGAGTAAATTTCTATTTCACAATACAATCACAAAGACAGCGTAACATGTGTGACGTAAGACAAAATCGGTGCAACTTATGAAAAATTAAAAATAGAAAATTAAAAATAAAAAATGAAAACTAAAATGAAAAATAAAATGAAAAATAAAAAATAAAAAAGAAAAAATGAAAAATAAAAATTGAAAAATAAAAATTGAAAGCTTTAAAATGAAAAATGAAAAATGAAAACTGAAAAATTAAAAATAGAAAATTAAAAAAAAAAAATGAAAAATGAAAAATAGAAAATTAAAAATAAAAAATGAAAAATAAAATGAAAAATAAAAAATGAAAAAGAAAAAATGAAAAATAAAAAATGAAAAATAAAAAATGAAAACTGAAAAATGAAAAATTAAAAATAAAAAATTAAAAATAAAAAAAGGAAAAATGAAAAATGAAAAATAAAAAATGAAAAACGAAAAATTAAAAATGAAAAGTCAAAAATGAAAACTGAAAAATAAAAAATGAAAAATAAAAAATGAAAAATGAAAAATAAAAAATGAAAAATGAAAACTGAAAAAAAAAATTAAAAATGAAAAACGAAAAATTAAAAATTAAAAATGAAAAAAGAAAACTGAAAAATAAAAAATGAAAAATAAAAATAAAAAATTAAAAATAAAAAATTAAAAATAAGAAATGAAAAACGAAAAATGAAGAAATGAAAAATAAAAAATGAAATATGAAGAATGAAAACGAAAAATAAAAAATGAAAAAAGAAAAACCGGTTCAAATAATAAATAATAATAAATATTTTTATATAAGCAGAGCCCCTGCAGTTGATTGCTATAAGTGATATATAGATGACGCTTTCTATTTGATTTAAAAAAAAGTGCCATAACAAAATGTTTACTCATCTCCCCTGTGATCGGACTCACTTGATTTTTTATTTCACTCGAAACATTTAAAAATATCAGAACGAAATTTTAAAAGATACTATAGTTACAGGTTATCGGATCTAGCCGTAACGCCTAGTTTGGTAAATAAAAACGAACTTCTAAAATGTACGAGAGTATTTTTAATCCGATTTTCGTGTTTTTTTTTTTGTTTTTCTTTAAATTGTTCAATGTGTATTAAAAATCTGGCTCGTAATTTTTCGTTATAAAATACGATATTCTTTTTTCAATGACACAGAAAATATATTTAACTTTATATTCGATCGTTTCGATTCAGACCTTCGGATAAAAGATGCTCCCGTAATCGTGTACACAGTAGGACAATTCTATAGAACTTAAAGAACGGCTTATAAATTTTGTATAGACTTTTTTCTGTTTCTAGAAAAAATAACACAGTGATACAAAAAAGAATAAAACAGAAGTACCTGGGATGCGATACTTTTTTCTGCTAGGTCTTGTCCTTGAAATTTGAAACACCTCCAACATCTTGAGTTACGGGTAAAAAACCGGGTTTTTTTTTGCCCTTTTGTAAATATAAGCCAGTAACTTTGTTGAATATCAACCGATTTTGATTTTCTCAGCGGATTTATATAAGAGGAAACTAAGGCCTTTCGAAGATATGAACATGATATTTAAAACTCATTTTTTTAAATATTCTCTATTTTTCAACTTTGGAGATGTTTTTACACATTTTTTTAGGAACCGTATAATTTATGAACTTATTATAAAAGTATTTTTATTTATGAGTAAAATGCAGCTTTGGATTAAAAAATCTGGTAAAAATTAACTGAGTTACTAAACTTTAAATTAAAAAATGAACTAAATGCCTGCAAACATTTTTGTAAAAACATCTCCAAAGCTGAAAAATAGAGGGTATTTTAAAGCAAAACGAAATTGCTGGAGGAATACGCATAGATGTTATAATTTTTCTTAACTATCGTGTTCATATGTTCGAAAGGCCTCATTTTCTTGTTTCAAGATCCGCTGAGATATTCAAAATCAGTTGATATTCAACCAAGTTACTGGCTTATATGTGCAAAAGGGCCGAAAAACCAGTTTTTTACCCGTAACTCAAGATTTTGAAGGCGTTTCGCAAATTTCAAGAACAGGGTCTTGTTGTACTGGACAAGACCAATCAGAAAAAAAAGCATCGCATCCCAGGTATTTTTTTTCTGTCACACAGTGTTATCATTAACAAAATTATATGTTAAAGTATTTTACTTAAATAAAAATTAAAATCTTTAGAAAACAAGAATTGCGAACCGAGTGCTCCACTTAACGAGTTTTGTTTTGTTTATTATACGTGTATAATAAATCTATCATATCGTTACCTGAAATGCAAAACCATGTAACTAATGCCGTTTTCTTTTCTGACAAAAAATGTCGCATTTTATTTCGAAAAGTGTTTACATATTTATATATTCTGAATTATTAGCAACCTTATTTTATACATCAATCGAAAGGTGTCAAACGCGAGCCCTCGTGAGAATATTTCTCCATTGTTGCCTTTTTTTTTTTTGAATTTTTCACCCTTTGACTTCAAAGAGGATAATGATAAAATTTTATATTTTATGAATACAGTACTTTGAGACTTTTCAATTAATATTTAAGGTAAGGTTGCTGTTGATTCAGAATATATATATAAAAAATACAATTTTCGAAAAAAGTGAAAAAAATGAGACATTTTTGTCACAAAAGAAAACGGCATAACATTTTTTTTTTTTTTATTATTTTCTTTGGAGAAGAAGCAAAAATAATGTGTAGTTAAACATACGTTTTGAGTTAAGTCCTTTTGATTTTCTTTAATAAAATCGTTATTATTGACGTTAGACTAAAACTGTATGCGGATTTGACATTTGATGAAGTTCATCATAATCAATTAAAAACTCACTTTGAATTTTCTGTTCAAAACCTTAAAGAAATAAACGCTGCTCTAGGGTGTGCCTGTGTAATTTTCTTCACTGAATAAGACCCATTAATAGTTTTGATTTTACCTGTTCATCTATATAGGCTGTACACACTCTCCAGCTATCTTCACAATTAATGGAATCTCCAAATCCTGGAGTGTCTACAACGGTTAAACGCAAGCGTACACCTCTCTCCTCAATATCCATTGTCTTCTTTTCAATTCTAGTGGTTTTCTCAATCCTTTCCTCCACTGGTGGCATGGTCCGACTTTTATACATGTCTCCCAAGAAAAGGCTATTTATTAATGTTGATTTTCCCAAACCAGATTCTCCAACAACCATAAGGGTAAATTCAAAACCACGTTTTACAGATTTTCTATGCACTTGTTCGGGTAGTGTGGCAAAACCTATGTAATCCCGATCCTTATCAAATGATGGGGTTTTAGCTAAAAATAGATAAATAATAAACAAAAAATTAGTTTGTGTATTACGAGTATTTTGTTTTTAATAGTTGGGATTCTGTAAGGCGGATTTTACAGTACAGGGTGAAGTGACGTTCTATGGTATTTTTTCTTTTTCGAATATAACTTCGTATCTAAGTGGGAACTGTGCAATGTAAAAATACTATATATGAAACTTTATACCGATCGGAGTTCACTGACTACTTAATATTGTATGATAGTAATTATACAAATATGAAATATTTATTTGTTACTAGCAGATTCCAGCGCTCGAAATTCGAGTGAAATCTCTAGGCAACTTTAGTTTTCAACTTAGCCAATTCACAAACCAACACCTTTTTGGTTTATTATTATTGTGAATGAAGATAAAAAACTCATTAACAAACACATTAACAAGTTCAATAAATACACACATAGCATTTGAATAATTTTATGTATGTATGTGTTAGTAGCAACTTAAAATGCAATTTACTCAAAATAAAGGACAAAATTTAAAAATCTGTAAACCTGGAAAACAGCTAAACAGAAATACCTTTCAAATAATATACGTTTGGTCAAAATCGGGATAAAACGGTAGAACAAAACATTGGTCACAAGAAGTCGCCTCACCTATTAATATTATAGATATATTGTTAACACTATTTATTTTTGTGTACATAATAATATAAAATTTTCAATAATTTGAAATATTATTAAAGAAAATTGCAAAATATATTTTTCTACATTTATTGGTAATGTATTGTTCAAGAACTAAAAATTGAGCAAAAGAAATGTCGGTCCACCAGTACGTTTTCAGACATGGCCACTAAACTTCAGTAATCAATACAGCACATGGTATGGTTTATAAAACCTGGCTAAATCATTTCTTATTCAAATTTCGAAACTACTTTTTTATTAAACAAATTTAGCAAATTGCTAAAATTTTATTATGAACTAGTATAGCCCAGCACTCGAAAGTCGAGTGCAAATTTTAGGGAATATTTTTTCATTCAATTTTTGTGTTCCAATGTTTTTTAATCTATATATGTATATATAAAATTTATGAATATTTAAATGAGCCCAAAGGTATGTTAATCAATTTTAGCAATTCACAATTCAACACAGAGCGTCTGATACATAATTAACAGGGCGTAACGAATTATTATAAATATTTTATTTTATTTAATTTTATACATTTTAAGACAGATTTAACATAAATTTTATCATTCTCAGCTTCTTCTCCATATGAACTATAACTATGCCAATTTTCACACTCCTCTGTGCTCACATATTGCTTAAAAAGGGAATTAAAACTTTACCTTCACGTATTAATATATAGATACGGGCCTCATTCTGTTACAAATAAATAAAATTAAAATAAAATACTAGTACAGTGCAAGCTCGGCTTTCGCGACTAATTAAAAACCAGAACAATCTCGAAAACTGAATTTTCGCGTTAACAGAACCCAAAATTTTATTGAAAAATTTTATGTAATTTTTAAAATTAGAATTTTTTATTGTTATATGTATTTACATTTTAAACATTTTTAAAGAAATTGGAGATTTTGAGTTGCATTTTTGGCAAATTATTTTTTAAAATAACTGAATCACGTAGTTCATATAGTGCTGTTGTCGGCTTATCATTTTCCAAAGCGGATTGTATGCATATATTATCGATGTTATAGCATCGTTCACTTTAATTTTGTTTTCTTCATTACCACTGTCGTGTAAAACCTCCGATTCCGTATCTGATAATTTCATTTGCTTCCCATTACTTTCCACATGAAGTTCTTCTTGAATCCAGTTGTTTATGTCAGAATTCGTGAAAAAAATGTTCCATTTTTTTTGAGCTACAAGTGTACCAGTAGTTGTAATATCTTCGGTTTCTTCCTGAATTATATATTTTGTAAAATATTTAAGGGCATTGTATCCTCTTCACTCCATTTACTACCGATTTTTGCATATTGGACACTGATATTTTATACCAGGACGTAGCTAGAGTCTGAATTGCATTTTTATACCCAATACCACTATGTGGTTTGGGTATAATCACTTTGTGCTGCTGTTTGTAACTACCAAAAATATTTGACCTAGACTCATCTTTTATTATACCGATCGAATCAGAATCACTTTTTGAGTCGATTTAACAATGTCCGTCCGTCCGTCCGTCTGTGTGTCCATGTAAAGCTTGTAATCAAACTGCAGGTCGCAAACATGAATATATTTTGACGAAATTAGGTATATAAGCTCTGTTGGCCGTAAGATGAACGCTATTGAAATTGGAGAGAATAGGTCCATGTTCAGACCTAGCCCCCATACAAATGATACCTATGAAATCGACATAAATTGCCATAAGATCCAAATTGCCATATAGATCTTAGTCAAATTGGGTTTATAAGCGTTTATTACATCCATTAATGAGTAGTCCAAAAACGATACCTATGGGACAACTCTTAGTCATAGGTCCCATATAGAGCTGCTTCCCGATCTTCGCTTAAATCTATCAAAAAACAATTATATTGCACTGATTCATCTCAAATTTTGTTTGTTTATATTTTCGCAAAATTCAAGAGACTTTACCAAACATAGTCAGGATCGGTCCATTTTTGGGTCTAGTCCCCATATAGATATAGCATCCGATATGAACTTTTTCATATCTGCAGCCAAAAAAATTGATAAAAATCCCACTCAAATTTGGCTTATGCTTATTTTCTATGTCCAGTTAGTTGGGCTTATGAGATAGGGTCTCTAAACGCATGGTAGATCGACTATAATTTTCTTACTTGTTGAGATTGAAGTATTTTAGTTTGAGCCCCAAATTTGTTCCCTTCTCGACAAGCAAGTGGGTGAGCAGTTGTTTTTTATAATTTAATTTGACCAAGTTGACAACGTTTTGATTTAACGGTTGAATAAGCGCAGTGCAATTGGGTGGTATTTTAGTTATCTTCTGGGTGACACGTCGCGTTATCTAAAAGCAAAACTGATTTTTACTGCAGACGTTTTGAAGCCAAAAATTCTCATACCTAAACAATTTTTACTTATGAACAACTGGACTTGTATGTTACAGGATTATTGAAAAATCTTTTAAAGGCGCGTGGGTTTTTCGATTTTCCAACAACCAACAATTTCAGGTTGTCTGTGCCATTCGCATTTGAACAGGGTAAAAAAGTTATTCGCTCTTTACATATTTTTCTTCCGGGAACCGTTTTCTCATTACATGTGTGATTTGGAAGCATCTTAAAATATATAAACCGGATTCGTCGGCATTGTAGATTTGGTGTAGAGTCCACCCATGCTCATCACGTAATTCTTAAACTCTTTCGCAAATGGATCAATACGATGAGGTTTTGAAGACAATTTCTCGCCCGTAATTTTTAAAAATCTAATTACATGTCGACGCTTAAATATCTTCAACCATCCTTCACTGGCATTAAAGTCTGAATTAGTTTGATAAATTTTAGAATACAAATAACTGGCTTTTGGAACATTTTTTTCCCTTTGTTTCACAAACCACTTATAAAGCATTTTTTCCATTCTTGGGTACTCAGCTTTCTTTGAGGTGTAACGTTTGCCAGGGCCACTTTCTATTGTACGTACGAACTTTTGTAATGAATTTTCTTGCTTTATAATGCGGTAAACAGAAGACTTATGCAACTTGTAATTCATGCAAATTGAATTTAGGGAATCACCACTTTAAAATTTTTTTAAATCTCTCATTTTTCAGAAATTGTTGGCTTTAAAATATGTGGAACTTTTCCCTTATTAAGAGATGTATTTACACAACAAATGACTCGAATAAACTGACAAAATTGAAGATCAAAATCATCCAAAAAGGTTAATATACCAAAAGACGGGGAATTCCCTTTTTTGGTTATAGATATTGTAATGAAATTTAAAAAAACAGATACATAAAAGTTGCGAAAATTGAACCCGTTTTTCGTAAACTGTTGCGATTATAGAACCTGCAATGTAAAAAATTAAGCCGCCGCGATAACGGGCCGTTGCGATAATGGATAGTCGCGAATACCGAGCCTGCAGTGTGTATTAGTGTCATGAAGAAATATTTTTTTTTCCATTTCTTTGATTTATTTATCTTTTTTCTTTTTATATTACTTATTTATTTAAAAATCTGATACCGTGAACATTTAATTTTATTTGTTTTCAAATCATTAACCTTTTCAATAAGTAGCCATAATCATGGTACTTATGTCTGGAAACAAAATTTATTCATGCTGAATATCTTTATAAAAATGAGAGTACTAATTTTTTAAATTTGTACAGGAAAAATACTTCTTCAAAAAGCGTGTTTAAGCATCAGATGCATTTTAAACATCAAATGCATAATAAATTAAAAGGCAACATAAAAGTATTTGGTAGAACGGGGGTGGCGCGTGCAGTTAAATGACACACCCCATGGTAAAATTGGAAAACAAAAGATTTCAACAGTACCGAGACACTTTTATTATTAAAAGGGCTTTTCTTGGTAGAAGAATACCAAAACATATAATTATGACATTCCATTCTGTGTTAAAAGGTGACATCAAATGGGAAGTCGTCCTTAACAATTTGTTCACACTCCTTGAAAAGTATTATACATTTTTTTTTTCTTTTGGCCTACAAAATTTTTAATAAAAATTATGTATCAACTTACACATTGTTGGGATGTTTTGATTAGATAATTGTCGTTAGTAGTACAAAGTTGATGGTATCCTAATTCTCCAGTTACGCTTGTTTAGAGTTTCCAAGAAAATTGTGTGTTTCTAATTAAAATCAATATTATATTCTTAACTTATCCCCGAGTCTTTTATGAATAACTATTTGTTCAATATCTTATTTTGTTCATGATTTAGTTTTTTCAATGTTTTCACTTTGCTTTCCAGTACATAACTATTTCGTATCAGTTTTTCTTCATCAACCCGAACTGTCAAATGATAAAAGTATTATTTGCCATGCTGCCCTTTTTTGTTAGAAATTATCATTAACTTTTTGTTAGTTTCATTGATTTTATGCCAAATTTTTTTTTCATTTTTTAAATATATTTTTATTACTTGTAATATTTTAAAAGTTGTAATTGTAAGAATCTGGTTGCTAATTTCAAAAAATATGTAACTTTGCTATTTTGTTATGGAAAATTTTTTTATGTTATTTCCCACAACTCGAATGTTGTCATTCCAATACAAGAATGTGCGCATGTCCTTCAAGAGATATAATATTTTAATATTCTCATAAAGGAAACGGTACGGGAAAAAAATATAATTTCATTTAGAATTATATTTCTTCAACTTAGTAAAGTTATTAATTCAAAAATCGAATTTGATGAACAAAAAAATTAAGTTTTACCTCTATACGTATGACAATGTTTTGCATGTCTTAACCCTTAGCGGTCCGGAAAAATTTCAAGTTTATTTCTCGCCAGCTCCAAGCCATTTTGAAACGAAGAGAAATGGTGTAATAAACAGTTTAAAATCAAATATATGAAAAAGATATTTGTGTTTAAGTAAAAATTTATTAATACAGCTCCGTGCAACTAATTAGCAACTCAATGTGAACTTCAACCTTGTAAAACAAAATGTTCTATGATCTTGGTACAATTTATCCGTTTGCTTAATTTAACTCCTTATCGTGGAAAATAAATGCTAATTAAAAATTAATAGTGGGAAAGTTGGGTCCTGTATTTTATTTGGGTATAATGACTTTGTGCTGCTGTTTGTAACTACGAAAAATATTTGACCTAGACCCATCTTTTATTATATCGATCGACTCAGAATCACTTTCTGAGTCGTTTTAGCGCTGTCCGTCCGTCCATGTGTGTGTCCATGTAAACCTTGCAATCAAACTGCAGGTCGCAAATATGGATATGTTTTGATGAAATTTCGTATATAAGCTGTTCTCGGCCATAGGATGAACGCTATTGAAATTGGTGAGAATCGGTCCATGTTCAGACCTAGCCCCCTATGAAATCGACATAAATTGCCATAAGGTCCAAATTGTCATATAGATCTTACTCAAATTGGGTATGGTACAACTCTTAGTCATAGGCCCCATATAGAGCTGCTTCCCGATCTTCACTTAAATCTATCAAAAAAACAAAAATATTGCACTGATTCTTCTCAAATTTTGTTTGTATATATTTTTGCAAAATACAAGAGACTTTACCAAACATGGTCACGATCGGTCCATTTTTGGGCCTAGTCCCCATATAGATATAGCATCCGATATGAACTTTTTCATATCTGCAGCCAAAAAAATTAATAAAAATCCCACTCAAAATTGGTTTATTCTTATTTTCTATATCCAGTTAGTTGGGCCTATGAGATAGGGTCTCTAAATGTATGGTAAAGGTATCGTATATATAATTATACCCTATACCACTATGTGGTTTGGGTATAATGACTTTGTGCTGCTGTTTGTAACTACCAAAAATAGTTGACCTAGACCCATCTTTTATTATACCGATCGAATCAGAATCACTATCTGATTCGATTTTACGATGTCCGTCCGTCCGTCCGTCTGTGTGTCCATGTAAAGCTTGTAATCAAACTGCAGGTCGCAAATATGAATATATTTTGACGAAATTAGGTATGTAAGCTTCTGTTGGCCGTAGGATGAGCGCTATTGAAATTGGTGAGAATTGGTCCATATTCAGACCTAGCCCCCATACAAATGACCCCTATGAAATCGACATAAATTGCCATAAGATCCAAATTGCCATAGAGATCTTAGTCAAATTGGGTTTATAAGCGTTTATTACATCCATTAATGAGTAGTCCAAAAATGATCCCTATGGGGCAACTCTTAGTCATTGGCCCCATATAGAGCTGCTTCCCGATCTTCAGTTAAATCTATTAAAAAACAAAAATATTGCACTGATTCTTCTCAAATTTTGTTTGTATATATTTTTGCAAAATAACAAGAGACTTTACTAAACATAGTCAGGATCGATCCATTTTTGGGCCTAGTCCCCATATAGATATAGCATCCGCTATGAACTTTTTCATATCTGCAGCCAAAAAATTAATAAAAATCTCACTCAAATTTGGTTTATTCTTATTTTCTATATCCAGTTAGTTGGGCCTATGAGATAGGGTCTCTAAACGCATTGTATAGGGTATCGTATAGTCGGTCTAGACCGACTATAATTTTCTTACTTGTTATTTATACTTTTGTTTCACAAATCGCACAAACATTAATGTTAATGAAAATTTAATAGAAAAAAAAATCTCTCTTATTTAAATATTGTGCTATTATTTATCATACTCATACAACAATGACGTTGCGTTGGTTTGCTTCACGGAATTATTTCACTTGATGTTACGTTCCTTTGAATTTTATTAATTAAATGCTTATTTCTTATGTTAGAAGTCTAAAGTATTGTAGCTACATTTGGAGCGACATTATGAATCATAATCAATCAAATACTTGATTTTGTTTTATAGGATTTTATTAGGATTGCGATTCACTTGATCGAAGGTGTAAAAATCTATCATATTTCTTTTAGTTACTTTTCTCAAATGCAATCTGAGACTTATAACCATTTATTATTGTTTAGATTTCATACTACACATTTATGCTCTTAATATTTATATTTAAATAAAATCTTCGCGAAATTATGTAGCCTTTACGGTATAAAATATTTTCTCTTCTCTTCTCTTTTATAAAACTACGAGTATTTAATTTAACACCCCTTTTTCAAGGTACAGTAAAAATAATACCCTCATAAGTTAACTTCAGTATTTTTTTTTTTTTTTTTGTTTTTACGTAAAACAAACTCAAGATATTCCAACGATGTCAGGTAAATGAATACTTGTCAAGAAAACCAAATACTTAGACCAACAGGAAGTAGAATTATCAATAAGTTTTATCTAAAAATTGGCCAATATGGAGCATTTAGTTAGTTATGTACTGCCCGATTATTGTGGTCGTTGTTTCCTTTGAAACCAACATATTAATACTATCCACTACGAATAATCTAGGATCATTTCTAAGAGACATCAGCCACATATATTGTTCCCATGCGTGAGTGTAAATGTGCCAAATTGGAGATTCTAACTTCGACTGAACGTGTGTTTTTTTGGTGGCGTTGCAGAAAATGTGTTTATAAAATGGCATTAGCAATTCGGTCATCTATGCAGAAAAAATATGATTAGGGGGTTGAATTTAAAATTAACGCACAATTTTCAATGAAGCAAATTGAAGCAGATCAAATTGAAGCAGATCAGAAGCGATAGCGGTAAGGAACATTTGAATTAAAAATTTAAAGATTGTTTTCTGAAAAATGGCATAATACACCAGACAACCGTTAACGACACACGACAACAAAATGCCATTGCAGAAATAATAAATTGTACACTTGTGAAAATGGCTCGCTCTATGCTACACGAATCGAGACTGCCTCAGAATTTATGGGCAGAGTTCATACGTATATACGGAATAGAAGTCCAACAAAGGTGCTTGGGGAGGTGATTCCATTTGAAAAATGGTACAATCGAAAGCCGGCTGTTGCACATTTCCGAACAATTGGATGTTATGCTGTGGTTCTATAAAAAATGGTACAGGTGTTAAATTAAAGCCAAAAGGATTGCAATTCGTTGGCTATGAGAGTATGACGAAGGGGTACCGTTTGTACAATTCAGAGAAACGTGAAATAGTTAAGGCGAGATATGTCGTTTTCCTTGAGAATTCTTTTATTTAAGGAAGATTGTGGTGACAAATTTCATGTTAACGTTTTCTACGTTTTCTAACTCCTAATACTCCTAATAATGATATGGTTAAAGATGAGATTTTCGAAATTTGTGCATGAGAAGTTTATAACTTTGTTGGAACTATGTTGTATAGAGATGTTATAATATTTTCTTGACAGGTAAATCTATGTATATGTTAGACTAGAAAGTATTTGGTCTAAATATGGAATAAATAACGTTGCTCTGTAGTATTCATTTTATGTATCATATTTGAACGGTACTTTTGCGCTCCTACTCTACTGGGAAGTTCAGTCCCCCCGGCCCCCCTGGAAGTGCACTTGTCCTTATTTAAAGGTCCAAGCAAAAAGGGAAGTATTTTATTTTTGATTAGAATCATAAGAAGATGTTTGCTATTTTATCTTTTTTTTTTTACAAATAAATATGTTTTCAATGAAGAATTTAATTTGTGTTTTAGTTATTATAAACGAAAAATTCGCCTTAATACACAAAAAAAACTTGTCCCTAAATAGCTGACCACCACTGTATATACAGTGGGTGACAATCAGCCTAATTCTAAATATTCCCAGGGAAATGAGTTCCCGGGGAATTCATTTTTCCCGAGAATAAATCCTCCTATTCTAAACAGGCGGGGAGAAGAATAATATGGGAGAGAGAATTTCGTTTATTCGAAGACAGCTGTTTTGCTTCAGTTGTTTTGTTTTGTTTACAAATTTAAAAATTTTTGTGGAAATTAAAAGTAAAACTTTTTTAAATCTTTAATAAATTAAAAATAAATACAAAAAATGTTCAGTGTAGCGTTTCTGATGGTAGCTGAAGCAGAAGAGCAGCTGCAGGACAAGACAGAGCAAAGCATGCAACATCAGATTTGACTTGCATTGC
This sequence comes from Cordilura impudica, assembly GCA_963682025.1. Taxonomy (NCBI): domain Eukaryota; kingdom Metazoa; phylum Arthropoda; class Insecta; order Diptera; family Scathophagidae; genus Cordilura; species Cordilura impudica. The sequence continues at coordinate 2,998,133 of OY821520.1, read as the reverse complement.
GTTTAAAAGAACATGAATTTGATTTTTGTTTGTTGCTTTTGACCTGAAAGCAACAGTAATGCCATAATAAATTATTATACAAAATTTTAAATGATATATATTACTTTTTTTCATAAAACTATTAAATACATACATTTTTCGCAGCACTCCCTCTCAATTTTTTGGCGGAATTATTCCCAAATTATTCTCCCTTTTATTGACATTCAGAATAGCTACTTTTTTCCCGGGGAAGAGATTCCCATTTTCGAAGTTCTTTTAGAATAAGGGTAAAGGGAAAAGAGAAAAAATTCCCGGGGAGATTTTATTAAGAATAGGGGAACAGGGAATAGGGAAAAAAATTCCCAGGGAATTGTTATTGAGAATTGGTCTGATTCAGACCATATGTATACCCTATACAAATATGTGGTCAGGATATAATGACTTTGTGCTGATGTTTGTAACAACCAGAAATATTTGACCTAAACCCACCTTTTATTATATCGATAGACTCAGAATCACTTCCTACATTTAGCGATGTCCATCTGTGTGTCCATGTAAACCTTGTAATCAAACTACAGGTCGCAAATGTGAACATATTTTGATGAAATTTGGTATATAAGCTTCTATCAGAACGCTATTGAAATTGGTGAAAATCGATGTATGTTCAGACATAGTCTCCATACAAATTACACATATGTAATCGACTTAAATTGCCATATGATCCAAATTATCATATAGATCTCGGTCAAATTGGGTTTGTGTGTGTTTGTTACACCCATTAATCAGTCGTCGTAGCCCCCATATAAAGCTGCTTCCCGATATTCACTTATATCTATTCAAAAACAAAAATATTGCACAGATTTTTCTCAAATTTGGTTTGTATATGCAAAAAATAAGTGACCTTACCAAATATGGTCATGATCGCTCCTTTTTTCAACCTAGTCCCAATATAAATATAGCATCCGATATGATAGCATCCGAAGACAAAAAATTAATAGCCACTCAAATTTGGTTTATGCTTATTTTCTATATCCAATTAGTTGGGCCTAAGAGATAGGGTCTCTAAATACATGGTATAGGGTATCGTATAGTCGGTCCAGACCAACTATAATTTTCTTGCTTGTTTTGTTCGTATCACTCTTTGATGTGTTTTTTACCGAAAGATAACAAATTTGTTACAAAAAATACAATTAAAATAATCTAACCCATAAAAACAAAGTTTTTATTCAAACTCTTTCTTTCCTTATGCATATGAGTTTTGAATCTCTCTTTGGGCACAACAAGTCTATGGACAAAGTTTCAGATCGATCGGATGATGGGAAGCGAGGTTTTAACCTCTCCGTGACTGTGCGTGACTATGCCAAAGTTATACTTCTTTCACAGCAAGTCTATCGACTAATTTTCAGATCGATCGGATTAGGGGAAATGGGTTTTAAATCCCTCCGTGACTGCGTGACTATGTAGAAGTTAATCTTTCTTTACTGCAAGTATATCGATTAAGTTTCAGATCGACCGGATGAGGGGAAATGACATTAAGATCACTCCGTGACTGTGCGTCGTTATTTAAATATTTATAGTCTCCAACGTTTTCTTTCAACTGTTAAACACAATTGTATTTTTAAATGTTTTATGCCGGTTTTCTCAATGTATCGTCAATCTGCCTGTTACTTAACCAGGACATAAATTTATTGGAACGATAAACTGACGGTTAACAATTTTGGTTTTCTCAATGTACCGACAAAACCATTATTTTCAGTTGGCAATGCCTCTGAAAATACGTAAGAAAGTTGGCAGAATTATTTTTAGTTGGCAATGCCTCTCAAAATTGATATGAAAGTTGGGGGAATAATTTATCTGTACGATAAATAAATAACTGGCAGATGAGTGCCAGTTAGCTTTGCGACAAAGTAGAAGCAAACCAGACATTGAGAAAACTAAATTTCTTTAATCGGCAGTTTCTCGTTGGGATAAAAGATAATCGCCTATTGAGAAAACGGGCATTAGTCTTATAATTTATTATTATAAAATAATTGCAAAAATAAAGTTTTTTGAAGAGTTAAAAACCAGAAAGTACACGATTTTACTGATGGTCTTAAACAAAATAAAATTTGTAAGAAATATTTTGTGAATAAATTCATAATTTTAAAAACGGTCTAGAAATATCGTGAAGGAGTCAAAGACAGGTTAATTTAATAGCAAAAATATCCGAAAATAATTCCTAAAAAGGTCATTTACAATCTGAGCGGTCGAGGCTGAGCTTGGTGTGGCTCTCATAAATTTTGCTAAAAAAAAAACGAAGTGGTCAAGACGGAATTGGAATACTGTTCTCTTTTCGTATCAATTTAGTTTTAATTTAAGAGACGTTTGTACTACGACCAAAGGCAAAAAGACTTAATCCAAAATTATTAAATAAAACTGTAAAGTTTGGCGGTAGCAATATTATGGTATAGGGTTTTTTTGGGGTCAATGAATGGGCCCAATTCATATAGAGAAAGATACTCTAACTGGAATTGGAACAGGCAAATTCTAAATGACTTAATGTATCAATATGCGGAGGAAAATATGCCCTTGGTCTCGAAGTTCCAACGTGACAACCCAAAACACACCCCTAAAGATGTAACCGATGCGCTATAAGGTAGTGTTTTGGAATGGCTAGCCAAGTCATCAGATCTAAACACCATAGAAAATCAATGGGAAATTGCAGTTAATTCAGAGTGGCAAAAAATTTCAATGGGTATCATCAAAAATTTAATTTACTCCTTGCCGCGGCATTGTGAAGAATTGAAGTATTAAAAAATAATGGATACCCATAAAAATATTAAAATCAAAAACAGAGGGAGAGTTTTCACTTTTGGTTTCCAATGTTTTGGCATAAAAATTAATACTTTTAAGCTTTATTTTGTTCTGCAGTTAAGCTGTTTTATGTTAATAGTTTTTTTTTTTTATAAATAAAATACAGAAATTTTTAAAATAATAAAAGAGTTTTAATTTTACGATTTAGTTCCAGTTGTCAAAAATATATTTTGTTGAAAGTTTTCATTCTATTGTCACTCACTGTATATTAGGGTGACAGCCATTTTTTTTTTTTTTTTTTTTTGAATTTCAAAACGTGCGGGTCGGATTATTGTGACATGAATCTAAAACTTTAGTGCGAAAAATTTGAGCCAAATCGGACATGTTTTTTGGACGCGCATTGAGTTCAAAGTTAAAATATGCATTTATATGTAAAAATATAAAAAAAAAAATTTTCACAAAAATTTTGATATTAATAATTGCGTCAATTGTCTTTCTAATAAAACAACAAAATTTATTATCAGCCCAATTCTCAATAAGAATTCCCTGGGAATTTTTTCCCTTTTCCCTGTTCCCCTATTCTTAATAAAATCTCCCCGGGAATTTTTTCTCATTTCCCTTTACCCTTATTCTAAAAGAACTTCGAAAATGGGAATCTCTTCCCCGGGAAAAAAGTAGCTATTCTGAATGTCAATAAAAGGGAGAATAATTTGGGAATAATTCCGCCAAAAAATTGAGAGGGAGTGCTGCGAAAAATGTATGTATTTAATAGTTTTATGAAAAAAAGTAATAATATATCATTTAAAATTTTGTATAATAATATTATTATGGCATTACTGTTGCTTTCAGGTCAAAAGCAACAAACAAAAAACAAATTCATGTTCTTTTGAACACAATGCAAGCCAACCCTGATGTTGCATGCTTTGCTCCGTCTTGTCCTGCAGCTGCTCTTCTGCTTCAGCTACCATCAGAAACGCTACACTGAACATTTTTTGTATTTATTTTTAATTTATTAAAGATTTAAAAAAAGTTTTACTTTTAATTTCCACAAAAATTTTTAAATTTGTAAACAAAACAAAACAAAACAACTGAAGCAAAACAGCTGTCTTCGAATAATCGAAATTCTCTCTCCCATATTATTCTTCTCCCCGCCTGTTTAGAATAGGAGGATTTATTCTCGGGAAAAATGAATTCCCCGGGAACTCATTTCCCTGGGAATATTTAGAATTGGGCTGTATAGGTTTAAAAACAACCAAGTTATATCAAGTTCCCCAGGCAATAAATACGCCGCAGACCACTTGATTAAGAAAATCGAGCTCACATTTTTAACACATTGAAATATTTTACAACAAAAATATTTTTGCATTCTCCTGATCCCAAAATGATCTAATGTAAAGTATTTTGCATCTGGTCTATTGTTATGTGGTTCTAATTTAATGTCAAAACGGTACGTATTTTTTAACGATATTTCTAAATCTCCAATTTTACTTTTTCAAAAATTTTGTTCAAGAAATTTTCCGGAATCAACAATTGGACTTTAAGGTCTTATTAGCAAGATATATGTGATTAAAAATGCCAAATAATGTAGGTATCCTGTTCTTAATTTGGCGAGGGCAGCGTTTTTATTTCAGCGGATTTGAAGAAAAATTTCAAATCAAATGTATATATGTATGTGAACTTGAAAAAGTGAGTGAAAACACTGCCGACATAAATGACAAAAAAAACTTGAACTCTCAAAATGGAATAAGACATTAGTGACAAGCGAAATAAATATTTGAAACTAGTTGGAATCTGTCAAAACTATTATCATGTGACATTTATTGACGTGTTCCACAACTGCCTACCCTGGGTGAAAATGCGGTACAAAAATGAGCGATTTTTAATTTTTCCAAAATAACCAATAGCAAATTTAGTATATTAGCCGATTTTTTTTTGCGATCTGTTTATTCTAAAATTATCAATCCATTGACTTATGAAATGAATTCTAAAAAATGTGTAGAGAAACTTTTTAGTTCGAAATTAATATAAAGCATTTTTTGTTTGTTATTGATACAAAAAATAAACTTAGTTATTCGATTGTTTTGCATCCGTTTGACATCCCTAGTATGTAGCCATTGTTTTTTTTCTTCATGTTGTGAATAAATGTTTGCCACACATTTGCTTGACATTATTCAATTTATGTGATTTTATTTATTTGCCTAATGCAGATTAACCCACATTATCCATGAGAGTGTAGTGTGCGTGAAATATTCGTGTCATAAGAAAAAAACATGTGTATAATTTCATCTTTTCATTATGTATGTTTCAGATAATGGGTTTAAATACAAAAGCATTTAAAAGATTTAATCTCAATAGTTGGGAAATATAGAGTTTATTTTTGAAAATATATTTATATTTGTATGGATATGTATGTATGTAGTAATTTTGGTGCACCATTTTTTTTTTTTTTTTTTTTTTGAAAAGTACTAGAAAATGATGTATTGGCCAAAACATTTCATATTAAACAATTTAAGTATTTAATAAGATGTGATTGGCATCTAACTAAATACTCATACATTGGGTAAATAAGAAGTCTGTCAAATATCATCTGACACTTTCAATAACAAACTGTTTGTTATTGAAAGCCATTAATTAATTTGAGACTAAAATGTAAATATTTCTATTGTTATATGAAATGCACACGTAGCTAACGATTATGGTTAGTTAACATGTTAAAGGGAGGGGGAGGAAATATTTCAAAATTTCATCTTTATTTTCAGTTTAAAAGTGGGTGTGAATCGAAAACGTTTACGCAATTGATTTTCTATTCCTTTTTGTAAATTTAATTTATTTTCATAAATTTTTCTCTACTGTATAAATACAGACATACATATATTTGAAAAACACCTACTAAAAAATTTTAAACAGAAATTATGAAAGTATTGAATGTATTTCTATTGAAAACTTCGTTCAAAGATGAATAGTGTTACATTTGCTTTATTTCTTTTTTCTTTTTGTATATTAAAACAAAAGATCTAGTAGCAGGCAGTCCATCCAGGTGGGTAAAAAACTATTTGTATTGCATTTGTGATCGCTAAAATCTTAGTGTTTTGAGATTGAAACAGTATTTCACTTCGATTGCGTACATCATTTCATATATGTAAGTATATACAGTTAGGGACAAAAAAATAGGATCAACTAAAATATTTTTATATATGATTATAAAAATGTAAACAAAAATAAAAATGTTTTTTTATTCTTTAGAGAACGTTTTTTCTTAACAATCAATTTAAATATTTAAATTATTATTAATAAACATGTACAAAATAAACAACAAAATAAATAATAAACAAGTAAGAAAATTATAGTCGGTCTAGACCGACTATACGATACCCTATACCATTCGTTTAGAGACCCTATCTCTCAGGCCCAACTAACTGGATATAGTAAATAAGCATAAACCAAATTTGAGTGGGATTTTTATTAATTTTGCAGATATAAAAAAGTTCATATCGGATGCTATATCTATATGGGGACTAGGCCCAAAAATGGACCGCTCCTGACCATTTATTTATTTATTTATTTATTTATTTATTAGGTCAATGGAATAAATCCTGTATAAATGATAAGATCTGTATAAATGATATAATTACATATGTACATATATTGAAACAATTAAATGATTTAAAAATAAAAACAAATAGTTAGGAATTTAAGAAAATAATGATATTATGTTTGGTAAAGTCTCTTGTATTTTGCAAAAATATATACAAACAAAATTTGAGAAGAATCAGTGCAATATTTTTCTTTTTTGATAGATTTAAGTGAAGATCGGGAAGCAGCTCTATATGGGGCCTATGACTAAGAGTTGTCCAATAGGGATCATTTTTGGACTACTGATTAATGGATGTAATATATACATACAAACCCAATTTGACTAAGATTTGTATGATAATTTGGATCTTATGGCAATATATCTTGATTTCATAGGGGTCATTTGTATGGGGGCTAGGTCTGAACATGGACCGATTCTCAACAATTTCAATAGCGTTCATCCCATGGCCGATAAAACCAAATTTCATCAAAATATATTCATATTTGCGACCTGCAGTTTGATTACAAGCTTTACATGGACACACAGACGGACGGACGGACATCGTTAAATCGAATCAGATAGTGATTCTGATTCGATCGGTATAATTAAAGATGGGTGTAGGTCAAATATTTTTGGCTGTTACAAACAGCAGCACAAAGTCATTATACCCAAACCACATAGTGGTACAGGGTATAAAAACCAACCCATAAAAATCAAGTTCCTATTACACTCCCTTTATTTGTAAATTAATTTTCCATCATGTAATCAAATAATTGATTGACTGAAAATATCTATGTCAAAAATCTAAAATTAATTTTTGCAAAAAAAAAAAAAAAAAAAAATAATATTGTTTGATCATCGCCTGCAAAGTTTCAGCTCGATTGGGAAAAGGGTTAAAAATCGATTCAACCGAATAAACAAAATGTCGAGAGTGTTGTGTGTGTTGTGTTGCGTCAAAATTTCAAGTAAATCGGAGCAAAACTAAAGAAGATACAGTGTTTCCAGCAACTGGCCTCATACGGTATATCGTATATAAATTAGTAGTTTTTAAATAACTTTAAATCGATTTTCTCGCAAATAACATGATGTTTGAAGTCCGTGACCATAACAACTAGAAATCTACTTGGCCGATTCTTTTGAAATTTTGCACACTATTGCTACACATAATCACCAGGTAACCACGAAGTTTTGTTATTTTTAATTTTTTCCCCATTTTCTAACAACAAATTCCCGAAATATTATAGCATTTCGATTTTTTTTATTTCACATGATCCGGTAACGAGATTCGCTGTCACGTACTTATTTATTAAGATTTTTAATTGAACATTTTTTTAACGATTCTTCAAATGTTATACTATAACGTGTATATGAAATAAATAATCCAACGTCTTGAAAAAAAAAAAAATTATGAAAATATGCTTCTTTTTCGCTTTTAAGACCTTACCCTCCCCCCCACCACCTTAATATAAAGGGAGTAATAATAAACATGGACCAAAAATATGTTCAATTTCAAAAATTAACAAAATGAAACACAAACTTATTCTATAAATTTCGAGAGAATGTTGTCTAATGTCAGTATTTACTTGTATATCCTCTATTATTCAGCATAGCTATGCACTTTTTTTGCCATGGAGTCCACTAAAATCCGACGATTCTTGAGAATGGCATAACATACATTCTGAATTTTTTCCCACAATTCTTCCATACCCTTGGGTTTTGTTGGTCCAATACTATGTATGCTTGACGATTTGCCATAAAATTTGAATCGGATTTAAATCTGTAGATGCAGGCCAACTCTAACGTCTAACAACAACTAGGTTGCGAGACCCGACGTATGCATTATGCAGTCATTATGCAGTTGGAATTGCCATTTAAGCGGCATTTGTCATTCAAATCATATATGCACCATGTTTGAATGTTTTTATTTTTTTCTTTTGGACTCGTCCGACCAAACAAAGTCTATAGTTTCATTTTTGATCATCCTAATCTTTGTGTGTTTAATTCGATTTTGACGATGTTTTTTTGTTAGCAAAGGGACTTTTCGTGAGGGTCTTCCAAAGAGATTTTTTCGACTAATCGTCATCTGACATTTTTATTTCTGCAGCAGACGAGAAAGGGTTTCGACGTGATAGCAACTTTCGCTGTAGTTTTTCTTCGCATATCTCTAAATAAATGTGGTTTCCGAACCTGCAACGCATTATTCACAAAATTGTGTGACCTTCCAATAGATTTTACAATTTAGCGCTGATTTTAACCCTGATTTTCCATCCTTTTTATAGTAGCTCGTTCGTTATCTCAGCAAAGCTTGGAACGATCAAAATAGTCGGTCCAGACCGACTATACGATACCCAATACCATACGTTTAGAGACCCTATCTCTTAGGCCTAACTAATTAGATGTAGTAAATAAGCATAAACCAAATTTGAGTGACATTATTAATTTTTTTCGTTTGAATATGAAAAAGTTCGTATTTATATGGGGACTAGGTCGAAAAATGGACCGATCGTGACCATATTTGGTGTAGGTCACTTATTTTTTGCAAAAACATATACAAACCAAATTTGAGGAAAATCTATGCCATATTTTTGTTTTTTGATAGATTTAAGTGAAGATCGGGAATAAGCTTTACATGGGGCTATGATGAAGAATTGTCCATAGACTACTTACTGAGTGTAATAAAAACACACAAAACCAATTTGACCGAGATCTATATGATAATTTGGATCATATGGCAATTTAAGTCGATTTCATAGGGACTATGTCTGAACATGCACCGATTTCCACCAATTCCAATAGCATTCATGCTATGGCTGATAGAAGCTTACATACTAAATTTCATCAAAATATGTTCACGTTTGCGACATGTAGTTTGATTACAAGTTTTACATGGACATGATCGCTAATATATCATTTTTGAACTACGACAAACAAAACGTTTTTGCAGTTCCGCATGAAAAAAATATATAAAAATATTAATGATCCAATTTATTTTTTTTTTGCCCGTAACTGTATATATTTTTTATTGTATGTTTTATTATTTAATGCAGATATTTTGAAATTCCAAATTGTCTTTCTCAGATATCCAAAAGATTAAGTTATTTACACAAAACAGAAAACCAGAGTTATAGGATATATTTAGTGTAGGGTATATTTGAATTGCATTTAATTTGATTAATGACGACAATATGAAATCCACTAACAGTAGTTGTTGACATGTCTTTGACGTACAACAAACATTAATGTCATCAGTGTACGCCCATAAATGGTACAGTATTTGTGTGTTTAGATTTTCTTTTAGATAGTTAAAATTTATTTGTTTTGCTTTTTCTCTTATTACAAAAATTATCTTGTCCAGTACGTCTGGACGAATGTAATGACGGATGAAGAGCGAGGGGGGGGGGGGGGGGAATGAAAAGTTTTTGCGAAACTATGTAGAAAAGTTAAATGAAAGTATATTATTATCTACCAAAATCGTTTTGCCACTAATGCAGTAAAAGTGTATTCCAAACATGGTTGAGCAAAACAGTAATCAGTCTTTATTTCAAATCAATGTTATTTTGTTGAGGCGATTCACATCCATTTGATAAAAAAATTGTGTTAATTAAACTTATCATATTCCCAGCGATGCCAATTTAGCGATTTTCGCGACTTTTGAGATGAGTTGAAAACTCATATGTTTTGTTGCACATCAAAAAACAAAAATATTGTGCAGATTTTTCTCAAATTTGGTGTGTATATGTTTTTGTAAAATATAATTGACCTGAACAAATATGGTCAGGATCGGTCCGTTTTTTGATCTAGTCCCCATATAAATATATCATCCGATATGAACTTTTTCACAAGTAAGAGTATTAAATTCGGCTATGCCGAATTTTTTGATACCCTCCACCTGCGTCTTAAACTCAATATTACACCCAATGTTGAGTACGGCTACCACTTTAAAAGTGTTACCGATACTGAAACATTAATTCCGAATACGAATTAAATTTAAAGTTAATTGCTTTTATTTTTGAACAGTTTCTATTATAATTCCTTGTTATAAAATGTCGTGTCTTCTATAGAAAGAATTAATTACTATCTACAAAATTGTATTATTGCCAGAGTAGAAATCCTATAAGTTCCTTAAGTACTTCATACAACACTAATGAAATTCATTATTTAACGCAGCCGGCGTTATAATACCCAAAGTTTGATCCCTATTAGAATGTTTTGAGACCTTTGAAGTTATACAATAATTAAAAAAAAAAACATAAATTCAAATGATTCTTAGCCAAAAATTATTAATATTAAAAATAGGGAGATTTTATTAAAATATTTTTATCTGAATTAACTTAAGGGTACATCTAATACAAATAATAATAATAATAATAATAATAAAAACAGGTAAGAAACTAAATATAGAAATTAAAACATTTTTAATTTTTTGTTTTTAATTTTTAATTTTTAGTTTTTAAATTTAAATTTTTCATCTTTCATTTTTTATTTTTCAATTTCATATTTCATTATTCATTTTTAATTTCTAAAATTTAAAATTTAATTTTTAAGTTTTAATTTTTAAAATTTAAAATTTAATTTTTATTTTTTTTTTAATTTTTAATTTTTAATTTTTTATTTCTAATTTTTAATTTTTAATTTCTAATTTTTAATTTTTAATTTTTAATTTTTAATTTTTAATTTTTAATTTTTAATTTTTAATTTTTAATTTTTAATTTTTAATTTTTAATTTTTAATTTTTAATTTTTAATTTTTAATTTTTAATTTTTAATTTTTAATTTTTAATTTTTAATTTTTAATTTTTAATTTTTAATTTTTAATTTTTAATTTTTAATTTTTAATTTTTAATTTTTTAAAATTTAATTTTTAATTTTTAATTTTTAATTTTTAAATTTGAATTTTTAATTTTTAATTTTTAATTTTTAATTTTTAATTATACCCTATACCACTATGTGGTTTGGGTATAATGACTTTGTGCTGCTGTTTGTAACAACCAAAAATATTTGACCTAGACCCATCTTTAATTATACCGATCGAATCAGAATCACTATCTGATTCGATTTAACGATGTCCGTCCGTCCGTCTGTGTGTCCATGTAAAGCTTGTAATCAAACTGGAGGTCGCAAATATAAATATATTTTGATGAAATTTGGTATATAAGCTTTTATCGGCCATGGGATGAACGCTATTGAAATTGGTGAAAATCGGTCCATGTTCAGACCTAGCCCCCATACAAATTACCCATATGAAATCGACATAAATTGCCATAAGATCCAAATTGTCATATAGATCTTACTCAAATTGGGTTTGTATGCGTTCATTACATCCACTAATGAGTAGTCCAAAAATGATCCCTTTGACCCCATATAGAGCTGCTTCCCGATCTTCACTTAAATCTATTAAAAAACAAAAATATTGCACTGATTCTTCTCAAATTTTGTTTGTACATATTTTTGTAAAATACAAGAGACTTTACCAAACATGATCAGGATCGGTCCATTTTTGGACCTAGTCCCTTTATAGATATAGCATCCGATATGAACTTTTTCTTTTTGCTTATTTTCAATGTCCAGTTAGTTGGGCCTAAGAGATGGGGTTTCTAAACGCATGGTATAGGGTATCGTATAGTCGGTCTAGACCGACTATAATTTTCTTACTTGTTTTTAATTTTTAATTTTTAATTTTTATTTTTTAATTTTTAATTTTTAATTTTTAATTTTTATTTTTTAATTTTTAATTTTGAATTTTGAATTTTTAATTTTTAATTTTTAATATTTAATTTTTTATTTTTAATTTTTAATTTTTAATTTTTAATTTTTAATTTTTAATTTTTAATTTTAATTTTAATTTTAATTTTAATTTTTAATTTTTAATTTTTAATTTTTAATTTTTAATATTTAATTTTTTATTTTTAATTTTGAATTTTGAATTTTGAATTTTTAATTTTTAGTTTTTAATTTTTAATTTTTAATTTTTAATTTTTAATTTTTAATTTTTAATTTTTAATTTTTAATTTTAATTTTAATTTTAAAATTTTAATTTTTTATTTAATTTTTAATTTATATATTTAAGTTTTAATTTTTAGTTTTTAATTTTTAATTAATTTTTAAGTTGTAATTTTTCACTATTTCAATTTTCAATTTTCATTTTCCATTTTTTTCATTTTTCGTTTTTCATTTCGTTTTTTATTAAATCGTGATAACGATAAAAAAATATGTGGCAATACTGTAAACATAGCTCATGGTAGTAGTGTTTGTTGGTATGATTGCATCATTTTTTGTGGGTTTTTTTGAACTGTAAATTTTGTTGGATTTTTTTTTTTTTTAGAGGTGTCTACATATTTTTGCTTGTATCTAAGCACAATGATGCCCGATTTTCCCCATTTTAAATACCAACCTGGTAGGAATAATGGCAAATGATATTATCGTAACCTTTCCCTCATAGATGGTTTATTTTATGAATGAGCGTGATTTCAACAGACAGACGGACTGATGGACATCGCTATATCAACTCGAGCTGTGATAAGGATCAAGAATATATACTTTTATGGGATCGGAAATTAGTTTTTCGATGCGTTACAAACGGAATGACAAACCTATATATACCCCCTGCCACTGAGGTGTGGAAGGTATAAAAATTAATACCAATGCCACTCAAATCTGATTTATGTTATGCTTATCTCCTATATCCAATTAGTTGGACCTAAGAGATAGGGTTCTCATGGTAACAGTATCGATGTTGTTATACCAATTGACTCATAATCGCTTATTGTTGTTTACTTCGCTGAAGAAAAATACTGGAATTTTCCACATACTCGTATATATAATTTGTACATGTAAATTATATAATTGAAACGCACAAATATTTGTAATTTTCCCTTTAGCTTAACTTATCATTTGGATTTAATTATACCATGAATCTGGTATATATATTTTTACGTGTATGCTTTTATGCAAGTTGGATGAATTTTTATTTCAGATCGTACAAATATAATAACCCAAACAAGAATTGTTGTTCTACAAATTTTTATGAAAATTTTTGTGAGTATGTGAGTGCAAAACAAAGAAATAAACACAATTTGTTAATGTTTTGCATTCGTTGTTAGCATTTTCGCTTTACGAATTATTCTAGAAACTGGTTAATTACAACTTTTCCAGCTTTTATTAACCGGTTTAAAAAATTAATGCTTTCGAGAAACCGGTTTTTGTGGCGAATAATTCTTCTTTTTTCGAATACTTTATTTTTGCTTTAAAATTATATTATTTTTAAATTTCGTTTTTGCTGGGAACGTGACTTTTGATAAAATTTATCATAATCAATTTAAAACGTATTTTTTTGTTAGTTGAGTGGTTTGCTTTTCGTTAGCGATTTTAGTTGCCGTAAAACCGGTTGTTAAAAACCTCAAAAATTCGGTTTTTAAGATATTCAATAAAAAATTGTTTTAATTTATTTATAATAATATATGTATTAAAATTAGCCTCTTTGGATTTTGAGCAATGGCCAAATGAATATTTACAGATTTAATTAAAAAAAATTTATTTCACCTACGAAAACATTCTTTATTTCAAAAGAGTTTGTGAAAATGCCAACAATAAAATTCTATGATGTTACAAGCGATATGTTAAATGTTTCAATTTGCATATTTTTTTTTTTTATTCATCAAAAGTTAAAATAAAAGAGTATATAGACAAAAGACCATAATTGCTGACAATTTATGAATGAATTGAAAAAAAAAAAAAAAACAGAATATGTGTCATCAGCATGTTAACATGTTATTGTTTTTGTATAATTTATTTGTTCGTTTAATTTTTTTTCAACTCTTCACTTTACCATTTACCATGTTATTCATTGCAAACGATTGCTTTTTTATAGAGATGTTACACAAAAATGCAATTTAAGGTTTTTACAACTTCCGTTAAAGAGTATTAGAAAAAAAATTATGGTTATGAACTCATTACTTCGAGTATGTCTGGTTTGGCAGGCATGTGAGAAAGTTTAATATTTTCCACTTTTGTTTGCTTTTGTTCAATGTCTTATCTTAATCAAAGTCGAGATTCGTAATGGTATGCCAGTTTGTCCAAAGTTTCACAGGTTTATATGAATTTTATTTTGTGGGTGTAAGATCGACAATAAATATCAAATACTCAATTATTAACTGAATACACATTTTAAAATTTTAAATCTGCACAAAATTATTACGTCATTAACTGGAATACTTATTGAAAAATATTACAAATTTAAAAACTAAACAGCCAAAAATTCTAAAACCGTATGAAAATTCATATTGAAAGTCCCACGGGCTTACCGATTTCGAAGCATGGGTAAGCCAGTTGAAGTGTTGGAATTTAAAAAAAAAAACATTTTTTTTAAAACAAATACCTTTAAAAAAATGCCCAAGAAAATATATAATTGTTTTTCGTTTTTTATTCGAATTTTACAGATTTCATTTAATTTCTGTCTATAGCAAACACCAAAAACGAAACAAAATAAAAAGCAATCCTCAAACAATGTTCATACTAGTAGCTACAAAAAAATAAAACTATTTATGGAATTGCTATAGAAGCATTTTAGCCTCAACAAATTAAATAAACAATCAATGGATATTTTAGGCTTTCAAGCATGGTGTCATGCCAATACTTTTATGGTCTACTCGCAATACTTACTCTCATGAATGTCTGCACAATTTAGTTTTTCATTCGAAACATCCATTTCATCAATGTACTCAATTAGTGTTGCAACACTTTATGCCAAACAATAAAATTTTTAAAATTTCAACACTATCATTTCAAAACGAAAAGTTATAATCAATCTTTACATTAAATAATCTGAAAGTATTTTATAAGTATATTTGTATTTGTAATGTAATTTTAAATTGATCTTAATTGATGCATTTAACAACGATATTACCGCAGCTTATTACATTAAATTAGCAACTGAGATTTTACTTTGTAAATTCCATGAATAATTTATTGTTTTATGAGATGTGTAGATATTTCTATATCTACAAAAAGTGAGTAATTTGTATACCCTACACAACTTTGTGGTTAGGGTATAATGAGTTAGTGTTGATGTATGTAACTACAAAAAAAAAAACTACCAAAGACAAAGATCTTAACTTAAATTTTGTCGCTATTTCGCTATTTTAATTGAAAAAAAAAAAAATATTTATGGATATTTATATAGAGTGATATACAATACATTGGAAACTTTTACAAAGTTCTGAATTTGCCAATTTTGTTATACTTATTTTTTTGTCGTTATCCCGAAAGAAAATTGCCAATATTAAGAAAAGAAAAAATAATCCCTAAATAAAGTACCTCTCTTTAACCACCAATCTTTTTTTTTAAAAAAGTAGCCTTTTTAAAAAGTAAATTTTTTAAAGAATCTCCCTTTTTCTAAAAAATATCTTCATTTAATATTAACTTGTTTTAAAAATACACTGTTTAAATAAAAGTAACTTTAAAAAAAAAATGTCTTTTAAAAAGTACCTTTTAAAAAAATGCCCTTTAAAAATTACCTTTTTTAAAAAAGTAATTTTTTTTTAAGTACCCTTAATTTTAAGGAAAGTACCCTTTTTTAGAAACTATCATAAATCAATAATAATCAATCATACACAAGCACACCTCTTATACCGATCGACTCAAAATCACTTCTAAGTCAATTTAACATCGTTCGCCCGTCCGTGTGTCAGTACACATAAATCTGGTACGCAAACTATAGGTCGCAATTATACAAATTAGAAGATTCCAGCCCTCGAAATTCGAGCGCAAATTCTAGGAAATTTTATTTTTTCATTAAATAAAGACGCTAAAAGTATTCTAATCAGTTAAAGCCAATCACAAATCAACACAAAATATAAACTCATTTTTATTACAAACACATTAACAAATTTAATAAACACACACATAGCATTCTATAATTTTATGTATGTGTTAATAGCAGCTTTAAATGCAATTTACTCAAAATAAAGAAAAAAAAATTTTAAATCTGTAAATCTGCAAATCGGCTAAAAAGAAATACCCTTCAAATAATATACGTTTGTTCAAAATCGGGATAAAACGGTAGAACAAAACATCAGTCACAAGAAATCGCCTAGCCTATTAATATTATAGATGTATATTTGGATGAAATTTATTATATATGTGACAGGGAAAGTTAAAAGGGACCTATGGATCGAAAAAATCAATTTTTACTTTTTTGGTGATTC
The DNA here is from genome assembly GCA_963682025.1 of Cordilura impudica. Classification (NCBI taxonomy): domain Eukaryota; kingdom Metazoa; phylum Arthropoda; class Insecta; order Diptera; family Scathophagidae; genus Cordilura; species Cordilura impudica. The sequence goes on along the minus strand of OY821520.1, from coordinate 2,981,586 downwards.
TTATAGCAGACAACACGCTCAATGCAGCTTTCTAACTGCATTAGTTTTGTCATAAATTAGCTTCAAAGAAGACACTTTTTTTAAAAAAAGAAGTAAAAAAGAATCCGATGTGACAAACTTTTCGGCAATTGGTCTAATTTGCTTGGAACTCGTCACTCAGGGGTTTTCGGGGTCGCTGATTACGAATCTGGTATTAGATTTAAAAATCCAATATGGCGGATTAGTTTTTTTTTTTTTGTTAATTGACCAGATTTCTTTTCAAATCGTTACTAAAAGGTTTTTGTGCTCGCTGATTCGGTGACGCATGAGAGAAGCAAATTTTAAGACTTATTACAGCGAGAGACATTCCATACATATCACAACCAAACAAACTCAAACTTTTAGCTTTTGCTAATGCACAAATCGAAAAGAGTTTTGGAGAACAGTTCTTTGGACTGACGAAAGCTCATTCGAATACAATTCATCGAAAAAGAAGGTTTATGTAAGACTTCCACAATTCCAAAGACAGATATATATATACGCCAGTTTGTGAAAAATCAAGCCATGGTGGGGGCTCAGTTATGGTCTGGGGATGTATTGCTCACAATGGCTTGGGTGATTTGGTGCCGATCACTGGTTCCGTGAACCAAAATCAATACTTGATGATTTTAAATGATCACGCATCCCACTCAAGCGACAAACTAATAGGATAATCATTTATATTCCAACAGGATAATGCTCCATGCCATACGAGTAAATTAATCATACTAGTAAATTCATAATTAATATTGGACTCAATGTGTTAGATTGGCCACCTCAAAGTCCGGATTTAAACGTTATTGAGAACGTGTTGGCATATATAAAACGTAAGAGAGATATATCACTGCATAAAACCAACGCTGAAGTCGCCACACTTTGGAACGAGGTCCCTACTGAAGTTCTTCAATCTTTGGTAGTTTCAGTATAACGGCGGTTTTACTTTTTACTAATTTATAATCAACGTCATTACTTTGTATAACATTTCTTTTTCAAAAATTTTCATTTGTCAAAATAATTATGCCAACGTATGTATTTTATTTTAATTCACAACTTTTTTAGTTAATATAGAAAATATTCATTATTAAACTCTTTCTTTTAACTCATACTCTCTGTATGTCTGTCTGTCTGTCGTGGGTCAACCCTATTGCCCCTTATCCAATTAATCTGAAACTTGTTGTGACTACAGATTATTTTTGGGGTTGTCACGCACAGTCATGCATAGTCACGGAGTGATCTAAATGTCATTTGCCTTATCCGATCGATTTGAAACGATCTGAAAAAAAGATTAACTTTGACTTAATCACGCTTAGTCATGCATGGTCACGGAGAGATTTAAAACGGATTTCCCCTCATCCAATCAATCTGACACTTGGTCGATATATTTGCTGTGAAGAAAGATTAAATTGACATAGTAACGCATAATCACGCACTATCACGGAGTGATTTAAAACCAATTTCCCTTTATCCGATCGATCTGAAACTTGGTCGATAGACTTGCTGTGAAAAAGATTAACTTTGAAATAGTCACGCTTAGTCACGCACAGTCACGAAGTGATTTAAACCCCATTTCTCCTCATCCGATCGATCTGAAGCTTTGTCCATAGACTTGTTGTGCCCAAAGATTAATTTTAAAATAGTCACGCAAAGTCACACACAGTCACGGAGAGATTCAAAACTCATATGCATAAGGAAAGAAAGAGTTTTAATAAAAACTTTGTTTTTGTGGGTTAGATTATTTTGTTTTTTTTTTTTTACTATAAATTATCAATAGGTTTATCTGAAAAATATTTCATTATTTTGATTAAAGAATATATAAAAATAAATCGGAAAAAGTGTTTGTTTTTTCTTGTCAAAATAATTGTGCCGAAGTCTGTATGTAGAAAAATTTAAATCATTTAAAAAATAAACAGTGTAGAACCCATTTTATTTATTTGTAAATGTTTTTTTATTTGTATATGTTTTCCTGTATAATTTTAACCTAAGATCCTTTTTTGAAACTCATTGTAAAAGGTATCGTTAGACCGACTATAACTTATTACTTGTCTTATTTATTTATACCCTTGTAAATGTTGGCATAAACATTTATTCTACAGATTTCTTTAAATACTCGTACCTTTTAAAGATATCGCAAAATTCTTAAATCTCGGTGTTTGAATAATAATAATTTTGTTGTATTTTTATTAATTTATTTCATACCAAATATTTAAAAACTAGGTACATACACTTCGCTTCACATGAATAGGTGCAGTGATTTAGCAACCAATTGAAGCTTCCTGCTCTCAAGATAATTCATGGAGAGGATTGTTTTGTACTTTTTATTAAAGGTTTAACAATTGAGAAAAAGTATGTAAACAAAGAAAAGTCCAAAAAGTTCCGTTAGATTTAATCTGTGCTTTTTTTTATAATTTGTCAAAAAAATGTGAATTATTTTTTGTCAGTTGAATAGGTGCAGTGATTAAAAAGTGGCTGTGTGGTCATTTGTGCTAATTTTAATTTAAAAAAAAAATCAGCATTTTTTAAAAACAAAAATAAAAATAGTTTTCTGTCAATTTTAAATGAAAATGGGCCGTGGTAAATCATTAACGGTGGAAGAAAAGGCAAAAATTGATGCCTATGATGATCAAGGTCTCTCCGGCCGTGAAATTTCTGTAAAAATTAATAAATGTGCTAACGTTGTTTGGAATTACATAAGAAATAAAGAAAACGCAACAGCTGCAAAAATTAAAGTAAAAAGTGGTTCCAGTGCTAGTGTTTCTACCGTAAGAAGGATAATAAATTCAGCAGAACACTTAAAGCGAATTAAATTGCAGAAAAAACCACCATAAACCAGCAACGTAAGGAACTACGGTTGAATTTCTGCAAAAACACATGACCTAGAAGAGTGAGTGGAATAAAGTAGTTTTCTCAGATGATGGACCCGATGGTTTTAACTACTATTTCCATGATTTGGGGAAGGAACAACATTTTTAGCGCATCGCCATAGTCGAGTAGGTGGTGTTATGGTCTGGGGCGCGATTTCGTACTATGGAGTCATAGACTTGGAATTTCAAACCACTAAAATGACAGCAAATTCCTACCAATCTATTCTGCAAACGGCGTTCCCAAAATTTCAAGACTTGTTTGGACCCATCCCATGGACTTTCGAACAGGATAATGCTCCTATCCACACAGCAAGGATTATTAAAACGTGGATTAGCGAGCAAATTATTGAACTGCTGCCATGGCCACCATACTCCCCCGACTTAAATATAATGGAAAACGTGTGAGGATGGTTGTCTCGGAAAGTGTACGAGTCTGGAAGACAATTTGATGACCGAAAATCTTTAATTGCTGCAATAAAATCGGCATGGTCGCAAATTTCCTTGCAATAGTTATCGCAACTGTATGACTCCCTTCCAAATAGAATTTATGAGATAATTTTGTCGAAAGGCGGAAGTACACATTATTAAAATTCAATAAAAAATAAAATTAGCAAACAAAACTTTATTTTTTTCGTGTTTTTTTTTTTTAATTTTTTTAAATTTTTTTGCTATTTTATGCTTTTTTCAATATGCACCTATTCAAGTGACGCAAAAATAATTCTTATTTTTTTGAATAATTATAAAAAGAAGCACAGATTAAATCTAACGGAACTCTTTCGACTTTTCATTGTTTACACTCTTTTTCTCAATTGTTAAACTTTTAATAAAAAGCACAAAACAATCCTCTCCATGAATTATCTTGAGAGCAGGAAGCTTAAATTGATTGCTAAATCACTGCACCTATTCATGTGAAGCGAAGTGTACATACATATAAAGAATTACAGAAACTAAGTAAAATCCAGAATATAAAAACCTATTATTGTTAAATTATTGAGAGAAAAAAATAAAACATTAACTTACGTTTTGGATATAATGGAGGCTTATATTTGTTGGCCATTTTATTTGTAGTTGACGAGTTATTATTATTAATAGAATTTTGATGATTTATTGAAGAACCAAAAACATTGTTGTTTCCGTTAGTGCCTTTTGAAATGTTTGAAGCAAACGATTTATTGATGATGTGATGAGAAGTGTTTGTTTCACGAAGTGCAGTATTCGAAGGAGAGAGAAAGGATTTACTGTGGCTATTTATTGTATTGGTGGTGGTCGTAGTGGTGGTGGTGGTGGCTAAGCTACCACCACCAAATAAACGTCGTTTCTGTAGGAAAGCCGTTTTGATATCGTTCACTAAAATATTTTTAGAATAAAGTTATGTGCTGAATTGTGTTTATTTTCATTAAAGATGTAAAACTCTGTTTATAAACAAATGATTTTTTTTCGTATCGGTTATCTTTCGTTTACTTTTCGCTTTAATTGTATTTTTTTATATATATATATATTTTTTTAATATTTCACAAATCTTATCTGTAATTATTAATATCATTTAATAAATACTGATAGTGCTTCGTATACTTTAATGAAATGATTATGTTTTCGTAGAATTTATGTCAACTTTTAATTTCTTAACACGACTTAATGTATCAAATAAACAAATATTCTTAAATTTAATTTCAATTTTTTCTATGGCTTCCAAAAAATTTCACATACAGCCGGATTAACGAGGTTAAATCAGACCCTTGCGAACATTTGTTGAGACTTTTCCAAATATAAACACTTACACAACATACATACACAATTTGCCCAGTAATTTGGACACCACGATAATCCGTCCGGATTAAGTTTCAAATTGTACGTAGTTCATAGAATTACCCTAATTCCACCTACATACATGGTTTTCTTATATGTACAACATATTTCCATTTATTCTTTGCTGAATTCCGTTAAGACTTGCTCGTATTTTTCATTTTCGTTTTGTTCAATTGCGAAACTTTCTTCAAAAAATAAATATTTACGAGAATAATATTAGACCAAATTAAATACAATGTACATATTTATTTTCTTCTTCAATGACCATACCATAAAGTTTTTGTTCAACCGGTGAATTAGTCATGCAATCAAGAAGTATTAAATATGATATGACTAAGTTAATGATTAAATCATTGTCTATTTTATTAAAAACTGTTGTACTGTTTGTAGTTTTTTTCAGGTGAATAAAATAATTTGTATCTATTGATACAAATAACAAAAATAGCATTTCTGCTATTTCTATAAATATATAATGCCTATTTTTTTAACACTACATAGGTATATTTCCTTATATTTGAAATTAAATAATCCCATCTATGCGTATACCTTTCGCGAGTACCAGACACACACTCGCATAGAAATATTAAGAACATCTTGCAAGGGAGACGATCAAACTTGTATTTTCTCATCAAATCTTTCTTACTAAGAACAAAATAAAATAAAAATATTGCAAAAACAATTGTTAATGCAATGATCGATTTGCAAACAAACGTACAAACAGATTACAACAAAAGTTGAATAACAAATTCCAATGACAACAATCAAGGTTCACAGTACAATGAATATTTAACCGCAAGAGAAACAAAAACCCTACGATCTACCACAGTTTAAAATGTGTTCTTTCTTCTGTGCATAATCGTAGGTAACTTTGAAGCTGAATGGAGAGAAGAAAGCACTACAGAATTAATACGCAAAAATCTAGTAAAAAAATATTCTATTATAAACACATGTGTATGTACATCTGTTGGCAGAACTTTAAACAATGAATTCATTAGGGAAAAAATTCTGAATTTCTGAAATAACTTTTTTTTATTTGTAATTTAGCTTAACCAATAGTTATTACATTATTCTTACTTGCTCGATAATTTCTGTAATACAATAAAACTGGATGTCCATTATATGTAAAGTAAATTCCTACCATGATTTAGCTCTTGTCAATAACTGTCTATATAAGTTTTTGTGTTACGCAAAACAGAAATTTTATTTGAAATATTACTTCTAACATTTATAAAAAAAAAAAAAAATACCCTTGAATTCTATGTGAAAATGTATGTTGTTCATACGTGTATGTATATATGTATGTATGGATGTGTACGATTGAAGCACTTTTACAATTTGGCAAAGTTTATGGGAAATGTCACGGCCTTGATGCAATTGTTATTTGGCTGAAATTAGTCTCTGCGGCTTAAAACCCTTTAAAAACACAAAGTGTTTCATATTCGTATGGCTCAGAAGAAAATTGTAAATATGTTTGTTTATTCGATAATTGAATTCCATATGGTAAACTTTGAACGAAACATAAACATTAGCAGCACTCTTTGTTGTTATTTTTATTCAGTAACATAAACAACAATTACTGTTTTAAGATTTGTAAACATTTTTTTTATCTAAACAAACTTCACTCAATTTTGTAAGGGGTGTTAATGCACTTTATAAGAACGAAATTCACCTTGTTTCTAAATTTCAAGTCAAAATGCCGAGGGGTCGAAAAACCACCCCGTTTTCTGTTGTAAAAAAATCACCCACTGCAATTTAATATTGCATTAAAACAACACTCACTATTTGTATATGTACATATGTAAGTTTAACTCAAGTAAACATTTCACAATAAAAGAAAATCGTACAACGTGTTGAAAACAACCGATAACGAGTGTGAACACCTCAACAATTCCGTTTGAACTGATACAACACAATACGCTTAAGTTGAAAAAGAGACAATTAGATATGGTGTTGCCAGTTTAAGGAAAATATCACCAGTGGGGAAAATAATATATATACATACATACAAACGAGTACACCCAAAGAATTAACGAAAGCGTTCACTATGCATTCGTTTATTTAATTTATGTCACTTACACAATTCACTTGGAAAAACAATTTAGAAAAGGAACTTTGCTTAATATTAAGATACATACTCGTAATGTATAATAAAATTCAATAAATGTTACAAATTTCGCTTGGAATTTATGAACGATTTTGTTATTGCTTCTTAAGATTCCAAGTGTTTTATTAATTCGATGAAATTGTGTAACTCATTTTTGTACATTAAATATGGCAACGTAAACGGTACTAAAGCAAAAAGCAGATGATTTTTGTAAACAAACTAAAATTAAATGGGAAAATAAAAAAATTTAATACACTTGAGCATAAACATAACCAGCATATTCACAGTTACATCAATAGATGAAGATAATGTAATGCTCACATGTATGTAGGACCTGTAGAGAGAGATTAAAGCAAAATAAAAAACATATAAAAGATATTTGCTGAAATTCCTGATCGCCTGGTATAACGATAGCTGTATTGTTGAATTGTTTTTGTGTTTATACCCTATACCACTATGTGGTTTGGGTATAATGACTTTGTGCTGCTGTTTGTAACAACCAAAAATATTGGACCTAGACCCATCTTTAATTATACCGATCGAATGAGAATCACTTTCTGAGTTGATTTAACAATGTCCGTCCGTCCGTCCGTCTGTGTGTCCATGTAAAGCTTGTAATTAAACTGCAAATATGAATATATTTTGATGAAATCTGGTATATAAGCTTTTATCTGTCATGGGATGAACGCTATTGAAATTGGTGAGAATCGGTCGATGTTCAGACCTAGCCCCCATACAAATTACCCCTATGAAATCGACATAAATTGCCATAAGATCCAAATTGTCATATAGAAATTGGGTTTTGTATGCGTTCATTACGTCCATTAATGAGTAGGCCCAAAATGATCCCTTTGGCCCCATAGAGAGCTGCTTCCCGATCTTTACTTAAATCTATTAAAAAACAAAAATATTGCAAAATACAAGAGACTTTAGCAAACATAATCAGGATCGGTCCATTTTTGGACCTAGTCCCCATATAGATATAGCATCCGATATGAACTTTTGCATATCTTCAGTCAAAAAAATTAATAAAAATCAGACTCAAATTTGGTTTTTGCTTATTTTCTATGTCCAGTTAGTTGGGCCTAAGAGATAGGGCATGGTATAGGGTATCGTATAGTCGGTCTAGACCGATTATAATTTTCTTACTTGTTTTAAATTCTATATGTTATAAAAAAAATTGCTTAAGATATTATCCAAAGAGGTTTTTAAGCAAATATGCTTCTCTGTTCTTCTCTGCAAAAATTACTAGAAAGGAGCCCTTAACGAGTTATTTAAGCGTTATTGTTTTATTCTTTAGAGCAGGGATGCCCACAAGTTTATTATGAAAGTGCAAACACTAAGCATATAAGGAACACAAATTTTTTTTTTTATATTTTTATTCCCACTAAAAAAAAGAGAACATTTTTTATCTGAAATGAAATGTATTAAAATGCTTTTCAACATGATATTTTGTGTTAGACTGAATAATTTGAAAGCATATCAAACATTCTGCTTTAGCCTTATAGTTAATGAGTGAAAAAAAAAATCACTTTCCCACTTCTTGTCTGAATACATGTAGCTCATTTTGTTAATTAATAATTTGAACTTTAACCTTTTTCCAATTGCTTTTTAATTCAGAGCTGCAAACTATTTTTTGAACGGAAGACAACAACAAAATCTACATTGAATATCTCGGTCGCTAATGTGTACCAATAAAGCATACGAAAGTGTTCTTGCTTTGCTCTTTGTTATAAGCAAGAAAAAACAACAAAAAACGAAAAAGACAAAATTGTTCGTTTATTTTGTATTGCTTGGTGCTGTGTGTATGTATTAGAATATACTGCCCATGCCTAAGTGCTTTTACAAAAACAAATCTGCATTGAGTGCATATGACGTGGGCATATCTATAATATTAATAGGCTATGCGATTTCTTGTGACCGATGTTTTGTTCTACCGTTTTATCCCGATTTTGACGAACGTATAGTTTTTGAAATGTATTTCGTTTTATAGATTTACAGATTTTTAAATTTTTTCATTTGTTTTGAGTAAATTGTTTTTAATGATGCTACTAACACATACATAAAATTACACAGTGCTATGTGTGTGTTTATTAAATTTTTTAATGTGTTTTTAATAAAGATGAGTTTGTTATTTTTTCTTTTTTTACAGGAGAACCAAGAAACATCATAAAACAAGAACTACTTTAAACTTAATACCCAAATTTTAGAATCAAGCTGAAAAATAAAGATGGATTTTTATTTATGAAATCAAATTTATGGTTAAATAGTAGTTTTTAAGTAAAAGGCCGTAGCTACAATACAAAAAGTCAATTTTGAACTTTTTGTTAGTTACGGCCTTTTGCATTTTAGGTGACGATAAAAATTTTTTTTTTTTTCGAAAATGATGACTTCAAAATCGGTCAAAATTCTATCCTGGAGTTTATATTGTAGCTGATTAACAAATGAAGTCCTCATCTTCTTGCGATTAAAAGGCGCCCTTGATAGTTTATTTTCCAGTGCATAACAAATAAGTCCAAATTTTGCTAAACATTTTCTGCGACTCCAAATCACTAATAGAAATAATAATAACTTTTCGGTATTGTAGGGTAAACTACTTTTTAATTCCGAGTGTCAATAGATATTTTCTGAAATTCAATTGATATTTTCTGAAATACATTTGATACTTTCTGAAATACCATTGGAAAAGGTGTAGATGTTTACACTTCTCCCCTGTGATCGGACTCACATTGATTTTTTTTTATAAAATTCGGAAAACTCCTTTTTGAAGTTTTAAAAAATATTCTTAAAGAAAGTTTTAAAAAATGGATCTGGCACTTTAATTTTTCGTTAAATACATGTTGGAGATTACCTGTGTAAATTCTTAGGTAAATCCGTCTACTAGAATTTTTTTTCTCTTATTGCATTTTCGCATTCAAACCAAGCCTTTATTTAAAGAGGTATGATAAAAATGAACTACACATTTGGTTATAATATTTAAGGTAATACTTTTAAAAATTTAACAGTATTTGCAAAGTATTTGAATTTTTTGACTAATCGTCCTAAACTAGCATGGGGTCATTTGTGGCGCCAAGTCCAAATGGGTTAATGACGTCAAATTATTTTCTTTCCCCCTAACCAATAGTTATAACGATGAAATAAAACAGTTTAAAGTGGAAAACTGTTTAATTTTTGATACAAAGAGTACATTTACTGAATATTTCACAAAAATCTAATTTTTCTAGAAATCCGCAAAGAAGAAATCCTTGTAAAAAAATTCTAGTAGAGGGATTTACCTAAAAATGCACACACTTGAAATTTTCAATCGATTTCCGGCGCGACTTTTCTTTATCCGATTGTCCCCAAACTTTACTTACATTCATCAGTTTTATATGGAAAGGAAATAAACTGCACCACGACACTTCCCAAAATCGCATTTTCACTTTTAAGAACCACTCTAGTGTATATCCATAATAACCGCATATTAAAAATAAATCGGTATATTATTTTATTTATATAAAATTCTGCAATATTTTGTTTTGGGGGAAATAATTTTTTTTTTGTATCAACAGAGTGTCACTTCATTTTGCTCAGTGTGCCTATGCCACAGTAGATGGCGCCACGTTTTTTGTTCTAATTAGATAACAAATATCTATCTAGAATTTAGAGAATATGTATAGATTTGCAATAATTATTTCTATTTTTACATGAATGTCAACCTTTTCAATTAGATATCATAGACAACAATGTTGTACACTTTCACAGGTTCGAGTTAAGAAGTATTTATTTTATTTTTTTTTTTTTTTTTTGCTTACAAAATAGTTCTACATAGTTATATATCTGTGGTCACAAGCATTAACCGCCTAAGTCAAAAATCATGCTTTTGAGAAAAATAACTTTTTATATAAATGTAATGGGGCTTCATTACGACTTAGGCCAGTATGTTTTCATTAATAACTTTTTATAAAACAGTGTTAGAGAAATGGGGATTTCACGTAAATGTAAAGCGTTTTTAGTAGAATATGATAGCATACACAACTCAAATCGTTCTTAAGTCGACTTAGGCGGTTATCGCTTGTGACCACAGATATAATTATTATTCTGCTTTACCTATATCTGATTGCTATTATATATAATTTTTAATTACTAAAGCATTACTATTCACAAAAATACAAAATTGAAACTTTTGCAAATGTAATTAAATTAAAGCTTATAATTTCCATTCAAAATTAAGAAAATATCAATTCTAAAAATTGGAATTAGATTTCCAATTATAAATTAGAAAATATCAATTGAATTTCAGTGAATCATATTTAAACGTCGGATATAATAATTTGAAATTTAGAAGACATCAATTGAATTTTTGAAAATATAAATTTTATTTTTTAAAAAAATTGAAATTCATATACATAGCACCAAATATGTTTACAAACATTAATAGCATTTAGGATAAGAAAACTTTAATTTAAATTCAAAGATATCAAATGAAGTTTAGAAAACATTTCATATTTAAGGATTGCGCACATAAAAATTTAATACATAAATAAAGCGTAATAATTCTTAAACGAAAGAACAAATATTAATAAAAAAGTATAACAAATTGATGAGAATGTTATTTATATATTATTTTTCATTATATATTTCATTATATTGTTAAAAATTTTTGGGACAGTTGGTTTTTTGCGTTTGGCATCTCGAATTTGAACTAGTGTTCATGATGACTTCAATATTTGACTTCATGTTATGTAAAGTACCCACGAAATGTAAGGAATGTGCAATTGTTTTTTTTTCTTTTTGCTTTAAGAAAAACACATTTAAAACCAAAAAAAATTTAAGTCCGATAATAATTCCCAGGCAGTAGTGTTTTGAGTCAATAGATGTAAATATAATTTTTTAACATAATAACGGGTGATTTTTTAAGAGCTATAGGAAAGTTTTCCAAAAAAAAAACACATAAAATTCAGAAAAATGCATGAAATCATTATTTGAATCGATAGTACGGTCCATATAATTTAATGTTTGAAGATTATTTCATGCAAATGTTGACCGTGACTGCGCCTCAAATGGTCCATGCGCTTAGTCCAATTTTGGCATACTCTTTCCAACATTTCGGCGTATCTCACGAATAAATGCTTCAATGTTGTCTTCGAATGCGTCAATTGAAGCGGGATTGTCTGTATAGACATGAGCTTTAACATAGCCCCACAAAAGATAGTCTAAAGGCATTAAATCGCACGATCTAGGCGCCTCTCCATAAGTCCATTGTTGCGCGTGCTGTGTGGCATGTGGCACCGTCTTGTTGAATCCACATGTCATGCAAGTCAAGCTCTTGCATTTTGAGCAAAAAAAAAGTTGGATATAATCTCTCGGTAGCGCTCACCATTCACAGTTACGTTACGATTCGCATCATCTTTGAAGAAGTAGGGTCCAATGATGCCACCAGCCCATAAACCGCACCAAACTGTGACTTTTTCTGGATGCATTGGTAGCTCTTTCAATGCCTCTGGCTGATATTCACTCCAAAATTTAGTCACAATAGCCCGAATAGCCGCTTCAGTGGGTCGATTAAACTGACCATAAAATGGAAGAAGCGCGCGATGAACTTTCTTAACAGAGCACGCATTTTGATAATAAAATTCAACAACTTGCAAGCGTTGTTCGTTTGTAAGACGATTTATGGTTAAATTATAGACCAAACTGAAGATGTTTGACAATGAAACAAAACACGAAACGTGCGTCAGCTGTTTAAACCAGTGTTGCCAAAAAGATAATAGCTAAAAAATCACCCTTTATAATTCAATATTACTTTGCCACTGACGATTTTCTTTTTTCAAAAGTTGTCATCACTGAGTTAGATTTTGTGTTGTATTTTTTTTTTTTTTTTGTGTTACCATAAAATCTAATAGTGAAAACTCCCTTTTAATATGTAAAAACCTTTAATTCTCCATGTTCTTAAAATATGGCAATATTTTAAAAATAAATTGAGAGAGCATTCTAGACCAACTCTTGCAATAACAAAAATCAGCTATTAATCGGATCAAAACAAAGACAATCTAAATAAATTTTAAAAAAATATGGAAGCAAAATAAATCTTTTTTAACAATGTTGAAATTCTCAATAATATATTTCAATACTTTATCTTTCATGAACAATTAAAATTAACTCGTGTCTTTAGAGTATTTCATGATGTGATCGTTAATTATCTATGGAAACTAAAATATAAAGAACTAGAAGTTACCCGAACACCAAATAATTATATCTTAACTAATCGAATAGTGATCGTTTGGACTTGAAAGTATTGTAAATAACACAAATAATATTGAATAACGATGAGTTCGGTGAGTTTTTAAGTTTAAATGCACCAAATTTGCAAATAAATATTGACACTTCTAATTGGAAATCAATACTACTGAATTAATTATTGATTTCCCGTTACATTAAAGTCAATTGAGCTAGCTACTGACTGATTGATTCACTGAGTTTGTGCATACTAATATTGAAAAATATTGAAAATTTATTGTGTCAAAAAAATTATCAGGCATGTGATGAAAACCGAAATCAATACCAAAACGATACAAAATCGAAAATAGGTGTGATGTAAATCAATTTGCTCTCGTTTTCATTTTCCATTTTGTTCTATGGAAATATGGATAAAAAAGATGTGATGAAAAACGAAATTATTATATTTTGAACGTTTTAAAATCAAGAAGACTTTGCTTTTCGGTTTGAAACAGATAAGTTTTTTCTCAACTTTTCAACGCTTTAATAAAAATATAACTTAAAAAATGTAAGTATAATAAATTTACGTACTATAATGTCTTAATATAATTCTTCAGAGGAAAACACGTATATCTACGACAGAAAAAGAGGAAATTTAACGCCATCATCAGAAGGTTGAAAAATTGCTTCACCAAAAAAATTTGCTCCAAAAGGAGTTATGCATTATACTTTCTTTTGTGAAACTTTTGCCACTTGTCGTTTTATAAATTCCATTTTAATAATTTTTTTCAAACAAAACACAAAATTAATAAGCTCATATTAAAATTTTTTTGTGAAAAACAATAACACAGCGTTGTATCTATATATATAAAATTCAACGGATTTCTCTGAAATTTGCTACACACGATCTCCGTACTCCAGGAAAGGTCGCCATATGATTCTTGCCGGTCACGCCTACTTTTACGCCCACTTTTTGTATACAATTCGTTTTCTGTTTTTTGATATATTTGTTCGCTATACAAATTTTTATTTTTCAACGGATTTGTGTGAAATTTGGTACACACGATTCTGTACTCCAGGGAAGGTCGCCATATCCTTCGTACCGGTCACGCTTACTGTTACGCCCACTTTTTATACAAAATTCATTTTATGTTTTTTGGTATATTTTTTCACTATAGAAATCTTTATTTTTCAAGGGATGTCTCTGAAATTTGGTACACACGATCTCTATACTCCAGGGAAGGTCACCATATGCTTCTTATAAAATTTATTTTTTCCTTTACAAACTTATTTTTCAATGGCTTTCTCTGAAATTTGGAAAACGTGATCTCTCTACTCCAGCAAAGGTCGAATTGTAATCTTTCTTGCTACGCTTACTTTTACGTCCACATTTTTATAAAATTAATTTTTTGTTTTTTGGTATAGTTGTTCGTTATAGTAATTTTTATCTTTCAACGGCTTTCTCCGAAATTTAGTACATATTCCGGGGAAGATCGCCATATGATTTTTACCGACCACGCCTACTTTTACGCCCACTTTTCATATAAAATTCATTTTTTGTTGTGTGGTATATTTCTTCCCTATACAAGTTTGTATTTTTCAACGGATTTCTCTGAAATTTGGTTTACACGGGAATAACTTCACGGTGAACAAATCCCCAAATTTAAAAAGGTCCCCAAAAGAAATGAACAAATTCCGTATATTTTTTTAACGAAATAAAATTCATTCTTAAATTCAAAATTCATTCTTAAATTTTTACATATTTTTATTTAATGAATTTTGTTAAATATTTATTTTAGTGAAAACTTGCATGCTGCTCTCAATATATGTCCTACAATAAACGCATTCAAAATGATTATTCTTTTCAATAGCATCATTTCGGTACGCGGAAGCTACGCGCTCGCGGAACACAGCTTAGCTAGAATATCGGAATGATCTGAAAAATATATTTTGAAAATTAAAATAAGTTGGCAACAACTGCGTGGCACCACAGTTGTGGCTGCCAAACGCGCAGAAGCGGCGAGTTGACGCGGACCCGACGCGCTCGCGGAAGACAGCTCAGCTAAAATATCGCAATGATGCGAAAAATATATTTTCGCGATTAAAATAAGTTGACGACAACTACGCGGCAGCACGGGTGTAGCTGCCAAACTCGCGGACGCGGACGCGACGCGCTCTCGGAACACAGCTCAGCTAAAATACCGGAATGATCTGAAAAATATATTTTGGCGATTAAAATAAGTTGACAACTGCGCCGCAGCACGGGTGTAGCTGCCAAACGCGCGGACGCGGTAGCGACTCGCCCGCGGAACACAGCTCTGTGGAAAGTCTTATGATGAATTGTATCTACTTTTGTGCAATAATTACAATACATATACTATAAGCAGTTGCTTAAAACAACCTTGCGGCACAATTTTAAACGTCGCATTAGTTTTTCATTTTGAAACTTCTATGAATTTGACTTCTCTGCTCTGATGATCACTTATTGAATGAAGTAATTCAATTTTTAAAAGTTCTGATTCCTTTAATTTGCAAACGATTCCGTTATATTTGATGTTTATAAATAAACTTAAAAAAAAACTTAAAGCTGTTTCGCAGCTTATTTTTGAAGCATTTTAACTGCAGCATCTTAAAAAAACATCTAATTTACTGCCCATACAAATTTTTGGGGAGTAAGTTCATTTCATTGGGGAATTTGTTCATTGGGGACTCAGCGCCTGGTAACCATAGTGAACCATTTTTCAAGTCAAATGCCTTTTTATCCCGGGCAAGACCGGGTAAAAACAGCTAGTTTAATAATAAAATAATAAATAACATATTGACACTTTATTGAAGGAAACATGACGAAGTGGAACAAAAATGGAAATTGAAGTCGCTTGATTTTCATCACATCTATTATTAAATCGTTCTTTTTAGAATTTCGTTTTCGATTTAAAATTAATCGATTTCCATCACATGCCTGTATATCAGGCGACCATAAGTTTCTGCAATCATTGTTTGTTCGTTTTTGCATTACTATCTTCCAGTTTTTCTCTCTCTCTCTTTCTCTATGTATTTGTGTTGTCACTGAACAAAATTTCATATTTCTCATGACAATTTAATATATGTACATATATTTTTGATCTTTTTGTAAACTACTAGTCTTAATCTACAAACTCTCGTATAGGGCCAAGCCCCTTATTAGTTATATTTTCTTTATATAAAACACATTTTTTTTAAGTCTAGTTCCGCAAAGCCGAGTGGCTTGTCTGCAGATTCTAATTTGGCTTTTTTTTTTTTTGCAGCGACAGACCAAAGCCTCTGGTGGGAATCGAACCCACGACCGCCGCATGATAGGCGAGAACGCTACCTACTTACCTACCGAACCATTTCGTCCACTTTGTCATTTAGTTTTCCCATATAGTAGTAGAAAACAATTTCTTGTATTTTTTTTTTAAATATTCATTATGAATATTTAATTTATTTTTATTTTTTTATAATTTACTAGTCCTAATCTAATAATCCCACTATATACCCCTCAACTTATTTGTAAAACGTATTTAATTTTAACTTACAATGTACCATCATGTTACTTCAACATTCTCTATATACTGCATAACATTTTGTAGAACGTATGTATTTAACTTTCGTAGTTATCTTCTCAAAAATTCTGTTAATTTAACAGTCGGTGATAACTATTTAACATTTTTGAAAAACGTAGTTAACTTACATCGCTAACTTCACACCGTTTAGTGTTGACAACATTGGTTATAATATTGTGTTTAGAACAAGGGTGGATGGGATCAAATATTCGGCACAGGCGAATTTAACACTCTTGTTTAAATCAATTTTGATTTTAAAATTTGTATTTCAATCTAAGCCTTATGCTGGCTACACACCAGGCAACGGTTGCTTCAATGTGTTGTAGCAACAATGATACACACGTATCAACGGTTGCATCAACCAACGAAAAATATCAAAAAGTTTTGATACGTGTGTATCATTGTTTCTACAACACATTGAAGTAACCGTTGCCTGGTATGTAGCCAGCATTAGAAAAAGGTGAACATGGAAAAAAGACTTCAAAAAAGATATCTAATTGGGAATTTTAAATTTCCATCGTATTTATTATTAAAATAAATATTTTTGTTTCACTGAGATTTTTAAATTTATTTTGTTACATTAAACAGATGTTGAAATAATTTTCTTATACATACATATGTATGCTTATTGAGGGAATAAAGTTTGCTTATGGATAACCGTTGTTAAAGTTAAAATATAAAAATATATACTAAGCTGTATCTTTCAACCCAACTGAATCCCAGTAGAGATATACATATGTATTTAAAAAAGCATACCTTTAGGAGTTTGAGTTCAAATCAATTCAATAGATTTTTTTTTTCAGTTTATTTACTTAACACAGCAAAAAACCTACATAGATGCATTTAAATGAATTACGAATCACTGATGCCAATCACAATTGTTAATAATGTTTATTTGTAAATGTGATTAAGTTTAATACAAATAAAATAAAAAACATTCTCTAAGAATTTTTCGGCAATCAGAAAATAGTTTTAAAATTTTTCTATATGAAAGCTTTCTGTAACAGAATATAAATATCTGTTACTAACATAATGTAGTTGTTTTAAATATGAACCGAAAGCTTCAATGTTTTGTTAGTAGCATTTATAAAACTCCTGCCTCTGTACATGTGTCTCTCTTTTTCTCTGCGGTTAAAATGTATACATTAGTGTTTTCTCTGCAGTGATACCTCTACAAAAAATAATCTGCACAAATGCTAAAAGGTTACTACATTTCATTGTCATTACCAACGTAGATGCCGGCATCACATTGGATTTATATTCCATGACCATGAAAGTGACATTTACAATCATAAGTGTTGTAAGAGCAGGAATTTTAATGTACAAGGATATGGAATTGTTTTAAACGTTTTCAAGTTTGTCGTTTATGTTTGTTTAACATGTTAAAGTCAAGGAAATAAATATTATAAATGGGTTTAACTAATGAATTTGTTCGTCATATTTATTTATTCGCTATAAATAATAAAAAAAAAATACTTGTTTTCTAAATTTCTTTGAATATAAAACAAACAATTTTGCTACAAAAATATTTTTTTAATAACAAGTCTCCCTCCCACTTGTGTCAACAACTTGCAATTAATACTGCGATCTGTCGGTGGACACTTTTTTTAAAGCGCTTTAAGCCTTTTTCTCAAAGATAATATAATTAATTTACGAGATCTGCTCATTTCTTTTATATAACTTTCAAATTTAAAAAATATTGTTCTTATATAATTAATGTATGTACATTAGGGGTATAACCAAAAAAAAATACCTATCACGACGGGGTGGCCACTGATGTGTATATCAAGAAAACAGTTTTTTAAAAACCGTTTTTTCTAAAAGCTTCCAAAAAATAATATTTGAATTTTTATTTTTTAAATACCATACATATAGTCATGTACTATATATTAACTTCAGATACTACAAATTATCTTTGTTGAAGGAAATAAAGTTCAAAGTGCGTGTTGTTTTGCAATGTTGAAAAATATCTTGCACAAGTTTGATTCCACGTTTCACGCAAATGTTACTTCGTTGTTGTTTGTGAATTTTAGTTTTCTCTCACCCAATGTTTAAGAAAGCATTCCCGAGCATGTATAAATTGTTCCAGTGATTGCTTTAAAGATTCAAAATCAATTTCATTAAAGCTGTGGTCAGAAAACCAAACGTTATACCAGGCTCCACATATAAATTCGCATAATCTGTATAACTTTTCACGATATTTCGGAATTTGTTTTAAAATTTATGATTGGGAATTTTTTCTCCTCAATGAACTATCTAAAAGCTTTACCTAATTCGTACAAATATTGCATGTCGTCTCGTCACTTTATATTTTAAATTTTTATTCGTTCCTCATTTTGTTGGTATATTTGTTTCAACTGGGCGTAGTTGTTTACCAATTCGTCAACGAAATCGTAAGCAATATTTGGAGAAGTACTTTTTCCATCTAACGAAGCATCCATCACATGTCTTAGAACAAGATCTAAAACATGGTGCTGATATCCAATGTAGTGAGGTGGAGGCAAAGACATTGCTTGAAAATGGTTCTGCAGTAGCTTAACAACACCGTTTTTTTTTACCAGTATTGACACTGGTTGTATCACAAATTATCATTTTTATACACTCAGTACAGTTTCTCTGATGCCATTAAAAATATTACACGCTTTTCCATTCTCCAGTATTAAAACGCCTAGCTTTATTTCCCGAAATTGGTTTTTAAGCAAAATAACCTGTATTTCCTTATTTCCAATTTTCTTTCCATCGAAGCACCAGTTTTTGTTTTTTAAAGTTTCTTTTAGAAGATCTATCTTTTTTCCGCAGATATAATTACTGCATTATAAATTGCTGGTTGGGATGGAGTTGAGATGTTGACCCCTGATTTAGCTAGTTCCTTGCATATTTTAGCTGCTTTTTTGGTACTTACTTTAGCATTGTTTACTAAAGTAATAGCTGGTTTTATTGACCGCTTATTTGCTTTAAGTCTTGAAGGTGGCGTATAATCGTCATCACCATCATATGAGTCTTCGCCATCATTGTCGAACATCGATACTGAATCTGAGTTGGAGAGATTTCGTTATGAGCTTCGGATATTGGTTCAAAAGTTTGCTTGGAAATATCAAAATCGTTTTCAAACTCATTGGCCTTTGGATGCTTTTGAGTTTTTTGATACACAAAAATCAACTTTTTTACTTTTCTATATATAGACGACATAGCCATTTTGGGAATATTTAACTTAATCCACAAATCGGATAGTTCTTGAGATACAATTTCACATCTATTTATTTTTGATTTTTCTAATTGGAGCAATGCATTAAATCTTCCAATAACTATTTTATGTTTGGGCACTTGGTTTAATTCACAAAGTGGGTATTCGATATTTTGAACTTCTCGAATCTTTTGAAATTTACCAAAATTTTAGGTCCAGGTTTCCGAATTTTTCCGGTTACAAATTAGAGCACTTCTATGAAACATTTTATAAACTTAAATGTCACTACGCACTGACACAAAAATCAACGAGTATATGGGATAGAGAACCTCTCTGTCTTAGCGAAACCGTAAACAAATGAAAATAAAAGTAAACAATTGGGATTGTGAGGTTGGTTCCATTTTGTTCAAAAAAAGAGTTTCCGTGTTATTTTAACCTACTTTTAACTGTTTGGATGTAGTATAATTGGTGGTATAAGTCTTATTTGTGAAATAGCATTAAAATATAAATGAATGGTTTGTGTTTTTACAATAAGTATATTGTATTTTTAATAAACAAAAAAATACTAAATACTAAACTTCAAAGTGATTTGGGGGGAACTTTTTTAACGCTCGCGAAAAAGTGACCCCATCATAGATTTTCATGGTCTATTTGGCATGGATAGGTATTTTTTTGATAATTTAAAAAAATTGTTCAAAAGTTATACCCCTAATGTACATAGTTGCCAAGCGATATTGTGGATGTTGTAGATCTGGTTGAGTGCATTAGAGAAATGTTTTAACATCCTCAAATTTTTAGGCTATTGTCAAAAATAAAAACTGTTTATGGAATTTTTTCCCCACTTACTTCAATTTTTAACCGATTTCAATGAGTTTGAATATAGTTTTAATTGAGATTTTCAAGCGTATATATAATATACATACCTATGTAGTTTTATATGTATGTGTAATATTACGATGTGAAGATTTTATCAAGAATATTTTAAATTTTTACGTAAGGTCATTTTATTCGTAGTAATATGCACATGTATGTATGTGTGTATATGACCAATAAAATAAGCACCCAATAATTAATTATTTGTATATTCGATATCAATTTAAATGTGTGAAAGCTTTTGATAGTGAAAACGAAACCGGTATATTACCGTTTTTTTATGTTTTTCGCTTTGAACAATACAAGTGAATGACAATACAATGGAAACTTTAAAAAAAAAACCAAAAAAAATTTGATCATAAAACTAAAAACTCTTTTATTAATTAAAAAATTTGCTTAAATGTTTTATTTATTTAAAAAAGGAAAAAAACATTAACACAAAATATAAAATTTTGATAACCACTTTCTTTATTTACATTTTGTAGATGTGCTTATTATTTTCACCAGCCATCTTTATTGGTTTTAGCGTTGTCTTAACAAGATGAAAATTTGCTTTTGTTTCTTATTTCAGTTTTTGAGTTGTTGAGTGTACATACATATGTATGTATATGTTCTCATAAAAAAATTGTTTTTTAACTTGAATAAATAATTTCCTGTGAGTAATTTAAATACTTGAGATGTGTACATGGTTATATAATCAAATATACATTATTTCGGCCATATACGTATTTGAGGAAAACGTCAACAACAAATTTAATTTATTCAGTACATTTTTTTTAAAGGATTTTCTTATTTTTTATGACTTTCACTTCCGTTTTTATACCCTATACCACTATGTGGTTTGGGTATAATGACTTTGTGCTGCTGTTTGTAACTACCAAAAATATTTGACCTAGACCCATCTTTTATTATACCGATCGACTCAGAATCACTTTCTGAGTCGATTTAGCAATTTCCGTCCGTCCGTCTGTGAATCCGTCCGTCAGAATGACTTTCTGAGTCGATTTAGCAATTTCCGTCCGTCCGTCTGTGTGTCCATGTAAAGCTTGTAACCAAACTACAGGTCGCAAATATGAATATATTTTGATGAAATTTGTTATATTGAAATTGGTGAAATTCGGTTCATGTTCAGACCTAGCCGCCATACAAATGACCCCTACGAAACCGACATGAAGTGCCATAAGATCTAAATTATAATATAGATTTCAGTCAAATTGGGTTTGTATGTGTTTATTATATCCATTAATCAGTAGTCCAAAAATAATACCTATAGGACAATTCTTAGTCATAGGTCCCATATAAGCTGCTTCCCGATCTTCACTTAAATCTATCAAAAAACAAAAATATTGCACAGATTTTTCTCAAATTTGGTTTGTATATATTTTACCAAATATGGTCAAGAGCGGTTCATTTTTCAACCTAGTCCCCATATAAATATAGCACCCGATATGAACTTTTTCATATTTGCAGCAAAAAAATTAATAACAATGCCATTCAAATTTGGTTTATGCTTATTTTCTATATCGAATTAGTTGGACCGAAAGATAGGGTCTCTAAACCATGGTATAGGGTATCATAAGGTCGGTCTAGACCGACTATAATTTTCTTACTTGTTATTTATCTTTTACGTAATCCACTTCTTTTTCAAATGTTTTTCAAAGAAAAAAAAATATTTTTTTTTATTTAGAGTTGTTTTTTATTGTTGTATTTATATGTTTATATTTTCAAAAGGTGAAACGACTCTAAACAGGTACCCTAAACATATGTTAAGAGCAACTTTTACCCTGAGCAAGGGCCACATAATATAGTCCATATTATATGTCCATGTTATATAGTCCATATTATATGGTCCTTGCTCTGATACCTTACAATTGCCTCTACCGAGACAATATCGGAATATTTGTTTAAAATAATTTCATGAAAAATGTTTCAAGCACATATGTCGCAATTTTTGAAAGTTAACACCTTTATTTTTGTATTACGGACTTAAACTAATAAACAGTAGATGTAAGCCAAACTGAGACAAATTATCAGTCTATTTTCACCTTTTTAGTGGACGAAGTAGATGTTTAAAAAATTTTAAAAACTGAATTAAACCGTGATATAAATTTTTAGAATTCATAACTAGAATTCATGTTGCAAACATCAAAAAAAAAAAAAAAAAAAGAAGCAACAACTAAATTATTTTCTGATGCCAATGAGCGGTATTTGGTAAGAAAAATGTAAAATAACCCCTTTCTAAGTGCTCCAAGATTGGTAGAAATAGCTCAGACAGATTTGGGAAAAAGGGACAGTGTTTTCACCATCCGAAATATGCTACGAAAATAAAATTTTGGAGGTAGAAGAAAAAATGTTTGCAGTTCCCAATTTTATTTACTTCGTGTCAGATAGACGGCCCCACATATGGAGAAGGGCCATTGAAGTGCTATAGCCTAAAAATCTAAAACCTACTAATGAACATGGAGGATGCTCAGTGATGTTTTGGGTATCGTTTTACGGCGTTTTCAAGACCCCTATTTTATTGGTGAAATTATAGATCATGCACTTACAGAATTGGTCATAGGTCCAACTAATTGGATATGAAAATAAGCATGAACCAAATCTAAATCGAATTTTTATTAATTTTTTTGACTGCAGCCATGAAAAAGTTGATATGGATGCTATATTTACATGGGGACTAGATCGAAAAATGTACCCATTCTGACCATATTTGGTAAATTCTTTTATTTTTTGCAAAAACATATACAAACCAAATTTGAGAAAAATCTGGACAATATTTTTATTTTTGAAGATCGGGAAGAAGCTTTATGTGGCGACTATGACTAAGAATTGTCATATAGGGTTTATTTCTGGAGTACTGATTAATGGATGTAATAAACACAGACAAACCCAAATTAAATTAATTAATAAAAAAAACATAATCTAGAGTAAATTATCTTTCTAATAAAACAACAAAATCTATTATCGGTTGAAAAACAGCCAAGATATATCAAGTTCCCCAGGCAATAAATGCATCGCAGACCACTTCATTAAGAAAATCGAGCTCACATTTTTTAAGACATTGAAATAATTTACAATAACAACATTGTTGCATTCTAATGCAAAAACGGTACGTATTTTTTTGCACTACTTCAACATCTCCAATTTTATTTTTTCAAAGATTTTGTTCAAGAAATTTACCGAAATCAACTATTGGACTTTAAGGTCTTATTAAAAAAATATATGTGATTAAAAATGCCAAATATTGTAGGTATCCTATTCTTATTTTGGCAAGGGCAGCGTTTTTATTTCAGCGGATTTGAAGAAAAATGTTTCATACTTTATCAACTTTTAGGCTATATCTTTTTGGTGTTTTCATATTTCAAATATCTTTTGTCAAAATATTATATTACATGTTATAATTTCTCAATCTTATAAAGTAAGGTTAAATTGGAACACTACAAACTGTCCCTCTTTAAGGTCAAAGGTCAAATTTAAGGAGATTTACTTTTTTTAAAACAATATATGGAAATAATATATATTTGTGAAAGGATTTCGATAAAACTTGTTGATAATATTATAATAATTCTAACTCTGGACTTATTTTCTGAAATTTACCCGTGGGGTACTCTTGATGTCAAACTGACGCTTTATAAAAACTAGCAGATTCCAGCCATCGAAATTCGAGTGCAAATTCTAGGAAATTTTATTTTTTCATAAAATAAAGACAAATCAACACAAAAAACAAACTCATTTTTATTACAAATACATTAACAAATTTAGTAAACACACACAGCATTGTAGAATTTTATGTATGTGTTAGTAGCAACATTAATGCAATTTACTCAAAATTCAATTTCAATTTTCAATTTTATTATTAACATTTATAATATTAACATTTCATTTATATATAATTGTTTTTACAGAGATCAAGATGCTTCTTTTTCAACTTAAAAATTAGTTGTAATTTACAAAATTTTAAAACATACATAATTTTATTGGAGGAAAAACTTATGAAAACCTATTTGACTTTTTAATTTTTTTTAATAAAAACACACTAATACTACTTAAACTACCTAATATGATGCTAAATCATTAATATGAACATATTCAGAATTTAAGCATCTGATATTGAAGTTATGAGTGAGTCTCATTATTTTTCCTGGGACCAATTCTAAACCCGCAAGAGCATGAAGTCTTTCAGTAGAAAAGAACCATGGGAGGCTGTAAATTAATTTTAATAATTTGTTTTGGGATATTTGAAGTTTCTTGATATGACAACTTGCACTAGTGGACCACACTGGAGCCGCATAGAACATGACAGCATGAAAAATTGATTTTAAAATTAATTTTTTGTTATCAATACTAAGACGAGAGTTCCGATTTAAAAACGGATATAGGATTCGGATTAAAATGTTTACCTTATTTATTATATAAGGTATGTGGTCCTTAAATTTTAGTTTGGGGTCGAGTAGTACGCCTAAATATTTGACATTTTTATCCCACTGTATGCAGTAGTTATCAAAATTAATATTTGCTTGTGGCAGGTAACATGCTTTAATTTTTCTAGTAAAATATATTGCCTTTGTTTTATCGCCATTTAACGCTCTTTGTAGATTAGGTATAATATCTGCGGAATGTATTTCAGAGCTTAGGACCGCTGTATCATCAGCAAAGATTGACATCATGCAATAATCTAACTGCGGAAAGTCAGCTGTATACAAGTTGTACAATATAGGCGAAAAACATGAAACTTGGGGACAACCTGCGGTAATAACAGTACGCTCGGAACATGTTGAACCAATATGTATATGTATATACTATTAATTATCTTTATTAAGTGTATATGGAAATTAAGATTCACCATTTTAAAAATGAGGCCGTCATGCCATACTGAATCAAAAGCAGCTTTGACGTCAAGTAATACCTTGCCAGTGGATTTTTGGTGGTTAAAGTTCGTTTTAACTAAGTTCCTAATCCTAATCAGAGGGTGGACTGTATTATTTTCCTTCGAAATCCAAACTGTTGAGGTGGAATAATGTTATTGGTTTCCATGAAATCTGTTAATTTATTTTTCAGTACCTTTTGAAGGATTTTACTTACAAAAGATAATAAGCTAATGGGACGTAAGAAGATGGACACTCTGATGGTTTACTAGGCTTTTTAATTGGGATAACTTTGGTCTCTTTAAAGTCTTGTGGAAAATAACAAAGTTTAAGGCAAGAGTTTATAAAAATTGTCATAAACTTGATACCTTTAAATGGAAGTGCTTTAAGGCACCTATTGTTAATGCCATCAATTCCAGGCGACTTTTTGTTTTTTAATGATTTTATTATTCTAGAGATTTCTGAAATATTTGTTTGTAAAATTTCTGGATGGTTTGAATTTGTATTTAATAACCTAATCGATTCATTTACTTGTGATGTTGTGACAGGATCACCAAGATTAGCAGAAATCGAATGGTTTAAAGCAAATGTTTGCGCAAATAATTCACATTTTTCGGAGTTTGTGGTATAACGAATTCCATTTTGTTTCAGGATAGGAATATTATTTGATTTCTTCCTTAATATTTTTGTTAAGTTCCAGAAAGGTGGAGAGCCTTTATCTAAAGTAGACAGTAAGCTATTCCATGAATAAATAATAATAAAAATCGTGCAAATTCCTGTGCCGTTGCAAGTTACGACGATAATAGTTTCCTTGTTAAATAAAATGTTTAACATAATTAGGAATTGAGTTCCTCACATGTGAAGGTCGTTTCTTAGGTAGCAGATTCCAGCCCTCAAAATTCGAGCGCAAATTCTAGGAAATTTTATTTTTTCATTAAATAAAGACCCTAAAAGTATGCTAATCAATTATAGCCAATTCACAAATCAACACAAAAAACAAACTCATTCTTATTACTGACGCATTAACAAATTTAATTAATAAACACGCACATAGCATTATATAATTTTATGTATTTGTTAGTAGCAACTTTAAATGCAATTTACTCAAAATAAAGGAAAAAATTTAGAAATCTGTAAATCTGCGAAATGGCTAAAAAGAAATACCT
The DNA here is from genome assembly GCA_963682025.1 of Cordilura impudica. Taxonomy (NCBI): domain Eukaryota; kingdom Metazoa; phylum Arthropoda; class Insecta; order Diptera; family Scathophagidae; genus Cordilura; species Cordilura impudica. Next base: position 2,954,930 of record OY821520.1, on the reverse strand, counting down.
TTCAAATAATATACGTTTGGTCAAAATCGGGATAAAACGGTAGAACAAAACATCGGTCACAAGAAATCGCCTAGTCCATTAATATTATAGATCTATAAATATTTTCTTCATCAGGATTTTTTTCTATCTACATTTGATAGCAATATTAATTTTTGAGTGGGGTTAAGTGGGGAAAGTATCTGAAAGATATGTTTTCTATTTTTGACATTAACTGAACTTTTACTGTTCATTGAAAAAGTACTAAATCATTGTGAACTTAAAAAATACTGAACAATGCGTATATATGTGGAGTAAGTCTTGCAAATTGATAGAACTCCAGTGGAGTTGAGGTTAGAAAACTAAAATAAACGCATTTATTTCGTACGCCAAAAATAAAAAAAAATATTACGGAAAATCTGATGCATTTCTATTTTCAAAGTTAATACTAATTAAAAGCGAAAGTTCATCACACGAAACATGCATATAACGAACGCGAGTATTTGTTTACTATACTACGAGTACATACATATATTTTATAAATACACATCCTATATTATTTTTTTTATCAATAATGCAAACTTAAGACATAAAGCTGTCATTGACTTTTCAAAAGCGTAAAAAGCGAAAATAACTTGCTTGACATTGAAAATTTAAACTATTTCAAACATGTTTCTTACAAACATAATTAAAAAGAAATGTCCACCCGTCTTGCATACATAAAATTGTTAAAATGTGGCTGTTCATTAAAAAAATAAAAATAAAAAAAATATTTATATTGAAAAACGGAAAATAATGATTCCGGAAGAATATGCCACACAAAACTGGTAAGATTGAATTTTTCTAGAGATGTGCGATTGATGATTATTAATTATTCAAATATTATATTAATCAAATCGAAATAATCAAATTTTGGACATTAAACACTAAAAAAATTGTTAAAGTAATATTAAAATAACTTTCATTCATTTTCAAATCATATTGAGCCATAACAGTCAAAATGACGTTTGCGACGTAATTTTCACGATGATTCGATCATTCATTCGATCTCGAAATTTCATAACTGTAAATAGTACCGTTACGAATATACAACGAAAGCAATTTTGATGCAAGTTCATTTTGACGTATGTTATTAACATAAAAATGCATATTATCCTGTAGAATTTTGATTTTAACACTCAGTTTGCAGTTATGGCTCGTTATGTAAGTATAGTTTCGAATAATCACGTTTACATATAATTTCTATTCCAATTAGAAAGTTATATTAAAGGCTTATAAGGTTAATTTTTTAAAGTTAAAGTTTAAATTTAAAAAAAAATTGGGAAAATAAAATGAACCACATATCCAAGTTATTTTCCTGGAAATGTTGACGTAAAATACGCTACATAAAAACTGTAGAAGAAATCAACGCAAAACAAAACAAAAAACATTTTACATTACAAACATATGTATTTATGTATGTGCGTACGCAAAACAAGTCTGAAGAGATATTGGTTTGATTTGGTTATGGTTTGGTTTGTATACTATTGAGAGTTGATGCCTGTGTTTAGTTGGGTCTGTCTGACTGTTTGTTGGGTAGCTGTTGTCTGTCTGCTGAATAAATAAATGAATGGATGGATGGCAAAGCTTGAAGTTTAGTGAAAATTGTTGCCAACTTTTAGTTGAGCATTAACGTTGCAGCACTAAAGTGGTGTTAAACGGCTAAATAAAAACGTTAACAATTGTAGTCCAATTTCTTTATTTCTGGAGTGAATATAATAAAATTTATGAATAAAATAATCCATTATACATTTAGTAAATGTTAAAAGTAATTGGTGTCATTTAAAGTTTTAACAACTAAGTTTTCAGTTAAACAACAAATTAAAACTAACAAAACGAAAATTAAAAAAAAATGAATTAAAATATTTTTTGTTCCAAAACGCCAAATAAAATTAATAAGTTGTGTGAATTTTATAAAAATATTACACAAATCATAAAAAAACTTCCAATCGCATCAATTTTTAAACAAAAAAGGTATTTAAATCAAGAAAACTAAACAATTTCATACACATCCAGCATCACCATCGCATCAACAAACTTTTTTTTTTTATTATTATTATTATTTTTTTTTTTTTTTGTTGGAGAAAGTTAAGTTCAAGGATGTAAAAATAGAAAATGTGCAGAGAAATGCAAAAGCAACAAAACGTTAATGAGAAAACAATTTTACAGTTTACAGTAGTCAAGGTGAAGGTTAAAGCAGATGCATATTTTAAAAAATGAGAAAAAAAAAGTAAAAAATAATCGATAATATTCTTAAACTAAATATGCTCATCGTCTGACGTCATTTTTTCTACTTATGTACGGTAACAAATAGTTTGACGAACTTTCATACTTTAGGCATTATTTATTGCATACTTTATTTTATTGTCACTACATGTTTTGCTAACATTGTCGCTACATACATACATACATACATACCTATATGCTTTCAAATTTTGAGTTTAAACCTATGGCAATTTTATAAATTGAAAATAAACAATTGTTTTCAATGACAATTATAGAGCTTCAACTAAAATAATGTTTGTTAAAAATGTTTCAAATCTTTTTGTTAAAAGACAATTCAGATTAATCACAATAAAACAGTTCATCTTACTTATAAATATCCGAAATACGATATAATTTAATTTAAAAAAAAAATTAGGAATCAATGCTATTATTACTATTCAAAATAAATGTACCGATTAAAAATTTTCTGTTTAGATTTTCAAAACTGTCTGGTTTAAGGAATGGTTAATTTTAAAAATTGTTCCACTCTAATATATACGCTGTATGTTTAAATAATAGAAAATTATTTGTGCAGAAAGTCTGCTAAAACGCATGCGTATTTTCGTTTATTTAAAGAACAAAAGTTACAGTTTATCTGACAGTTAAAGAGCTTAAACGTAATGTATGTTAACAGTCAAGTTTAAATTAAATAACAAAAGTTTGAATAATAATGCATTTTGATCGTTTGAGTGAAACCCCTAATTGAGAATATTGCTACGTATAACTGAGGAAATCATTTTTTACCGAAGGAACTTAAACTATTTGAGAAACAATATCTGATGTCAAACAGAATTTTGGAAAGTCATAATACTCGAGTCAAATACATATGTATATCAAGGGTATCATGCAAAATGAGCGTATCAGTTGTCAAATACTATAGAATTTTGATTTTTACGCCCTTTTGGCATCAGACTCTCGATATATTCTAATAAATCTTATATTAATGATAAAGATCGCCAAAAAAAAATTAACGAAAGGCAATATACATACTCGTACATTAGGATTATAACTTTCTCCAATTTTTGCAAAAATACTCGTGCAAAGAAATTTGATATCTTATTATTTTAAAACTAAAAGGTAAACACCCCTGTTCTTGAAATCACTATCACAAAAAAAAAATCATGTGAGTCCGATCACTGGGTAGATGTGTAAAGACCTAGTAATTAAAGATGCTTTTGTGGCACTTTTTTAAAATCAAACAGAAAGCGTCATCTACGTATCAGCTGCAGGGGCTCTGCTAATAGAAAAATATTTATTATTATTTCAACTGGTTAATTTTTTATTTTTCGTTTTTCATTTTTTATTTTCCATTTTTAATTTTTTATTTTTAATTTTTTTATTTTTCAATTTTCATTTTCATTTTTTATTTTTCATTTTTCATTTTTTATTTTTCATTTTTTGTTTTTCATGTAAAATTTTTCATTTTTTATTTTTCATTTTCTATTTTTCATTTTTTATTTTTCAATTTTAATTTTCATTTCTCATTTTCATTTTAATTTTTCATTTTTGATTTTTCATTTTTTATTTTTTATTTCTCATTTTCCATTTTTCATTTTTAATTTTATTTTTCCTATTTCAAAACGTTTTTATAACGCTATTCGCTCCCTCATTTTATCTCCAAACACTTCCTAATGAAATCGTGCCTTCATTTTTTCTCCAAACACTTTCCAATGATTGTCCCTCCATATTATCTCCAAACACTTCCTTTTTACTGTAATTCGTTTATTTTTAATTTTTATTTATGTTTGATTAGCATTAATATAAAATGCGGTGATAATTGTGTTATTTATATGGAATAAATTAAAACGTTAAGAATACTTCTAAATGATTGAGGAAATTAATTATAAATGTTTATAAAAAGTGAAGAAATATACTGCAGAAAACAGAGACAAAAAGTTATTACATGTCATAATATTTTCACCAATGCAATCTTAAGTCACACCGATATAGTCTTACGTCTTACATCTTACATCTTACGCTGTTTTTGTGATTGTATTGTGAAATAGATTTTAACCCCCTGCGCGTATAGATGTTTACACATAAAAAAAAAAAAATCGTATATGAAAAAGTTCTGAAATTTACGAGTTCCATGCTGTTCTATGACTTCAATAAGAATATTTTTTCTTGTTTTAATTCACATAGAAAAGGCTTTGTGAAATCAAAACAAATGCCCTTTTTTTCTACTAAACAGGTCTTAAGAGATACAAAAAAACAATTGATATTTAAACTTTAACATGTTTTTTATTGATCCTTGTCATTATTTTAAAAAATTAGACATTGGTTTTATGAACAAAAACAAATTGTTTTAAAAAAGGTCTACATTTTCCTTTGATAAAAAAAAACTCATAATCACTGGTCAATGTTAATGAAACACACTTTTAGAGATTATGTTGTTCTATAACTATAATAAAAAATTTTTATTTGCACAATATATTTTTCTTTATAATTTTTTCAATTATAACATAGATTCTTTATGCACTAATTATTACAAATAAAGGAATTTAAAATATTATTTCACTCAAATCTGACTGCCACAACTTTGTTTATGTTCGAAACAGTAGTGATGCCAGTCAAATCCAATTTATTTGAATGTCGAATTTTCTTTGGTGATGCCTAACTTATTTCAAAAAGAGAAGTCATTCTTAATTGAATGAGATTGAAGAACAAAAACAAAAACAATTAAATGAACAAGTATAATGGTATTTTAAAAGAAAATATTTTTTTTGTACTTTTTTTATAAACTTAAGGAAAAACATGCGAAAAAAATTCAGTAAGTTTTTTTGTGAAACTGACTAAAGAACCATATGGCACCTCGGTTTCTAGATAACTAACACAGCAATCTCACATCACACTGCAAGTTCGAAAAACTCAATACACTCACATTTTCTTACTAATACACACACATTTTCCGCAGTGGTCACACTAATGGCACCAAATTTTTCGTGCGAGTAGTGGCAGACACTAACGATGATTAATGCAAATTTACTGAATTCTGTAAAATTGTAATTAAAGTTTTAACTTGTTAAATCTATTATAATGATTTATTTTTTGAAATGCGCATACAAAAACGCAAGTTTGTTAATTATAGAGCATAAATATTATTAACTATTATTAAAATAATACTAATAATAATAAATGTAAACATTTTCCCTCAAACATGTGGCTGTATAATAAACTCGGTAACTCTACTTAAAATAAAATAAGAGAGAGAAGTATACAAATTTTTTCAAGTTTACGCTTCGACAACATTTTAAAAATGAGATTGCGGTCAGATGTGTGAGCATAAAATTTAATGGCGATGGATTCGACTAATTCGAACAATTTTTCGTTGAAAATGCGTACACAACGATTTTACAATTTCAGTGTGATGTGAGATTGGGGGGTAATGGTTCTGAAGCTAAACCATATGTTTCATGTTATTTGACAATAAAAAAATGATTTCGAAAAATACTTCGAAAATATAAAATTTGAGTTTTCAAGAAACCCAAAATATCAATTTCATGTTATTTTAAATTCATTCTTATTCATATAACAACGTTTCAAGAACAGGGCTGAATATTTTACGCCAAAATACTTTGCTTTTTTTTTGTAATTATATTAAATAACACGAACATTTTACTACTTTTTAATATTAATTAGTAAAAATAATATTTTATTAATTGTTTGTAATAATTTACTTCAAATTAGTTAGTTGTTTCTCACTATCTTGGTGTAAAAGTTTTCTCAAATCGAGATTTAATTGCATTATATAGCAATAAGATGTTATACTCATAATGTGTCCCTTTGTACATATATTTTTTACACCAATTAGTGAATTTTCATTCTCTGATATCATGTCGTATCCACCATTTGAATACGAAATTTTGGCAAATTGCGATTTAGTATCATAATTTGGGAAAACTAAAACAGTACAACAGCCTCTCTGGGGGATGAGAAATTCAAAGTCAGGGTGAAAGTACTAGGCCAGCATAGTAAAAGTTCCAAAGGGTTTGGCGTTCTTGGGGCAAATTTTTTTATGACCTTTTATATTTGCTTAGTTTTTCAGCTATAACTCAAGAATCAATGATGATTTCTCATTTCATTATAGCTTAGACTTAAATAAGCAATTTTTATTAATATAACCATGTAAAAGAAATCAAGTTGGACTATGTTATCGAATGAAATCTTATAAAAATTTTAATTTTCCCCCTTTTTTTTAATTTTTGCCAATAACTTATCAATAACTCAAATTTCTGGCCATAAACGACTGAAGATGTAAAGCCATAGACAATTCAATTCATTATTTTTGAACCCATAGTATTGAAATACGTAATTTTAATTGTGGTAATATGAACCACTTGGTTCGCTCTCTGAATCGCGATTGCGAACCTAAGTGTTGAAACGATTGTTCTTGTTTCATTTTGACGTTTATATGTATATTTTTTTTTTGCAAATATTTGGCGCGGTTTTTTGTTGTTTGTTTGTTTTTATTTAAATATATAAATAAGTATATATGTAAATATATGTGAATATAAACTTTTTACTTGTTCCATGATTTTATTTATTTTATTTCACACATTAATTTTTTGTTTTTTGATAAAAATTGGAGATGATAGTAAATTCTTCGTGGTTCGCAACTAGATTCAAAAAGAATCAATATGGTTCGCACTGAAAACTCTATATGGCGAAACAGGTTGGTTCAATCATGATTGGGGCATGAACCATGAATGAGAGAGCGAACCTCGAATTTGGCTGTCCGTCTAAACATAGTATAAGAGTATTAAATTCGGCTGTGACTAGTCTTTGATACCCTCCACCTTTGTTCTAAACACATTACTATAACCAAGGTTAACAGTAAGAGACAACAAAGGCTAGATTTCATATTATCATGGCTATTTTTTTTTTTACAATGATATTTAAAATTAATAAGATAATTATAAAAATTTTAGGTATTTTCGTGCTTTTTTAATTGAAAGCAATTTTTAAGTGCAATTACATTTTTGTTTGTTTGTTTATTAGCAATGCATACACATTTTTTTTGCTTGTTGTTCACATGTACAAAAAATAAACAACAAAAGCAACACGCAATCAAAAATGTGTATGCATTGCTTATGGGCCTAGAGGCTCCAAATCCAATACCAAATTGTGAAGATTATGACGAACATTTTAAGCCTAAGTAGTACGACCTACTAGTCCCATTTCGAATAGGAGAATGTTTTCAGCAGACAGACGGACATCGCTAGATCTGCTTCTCGTTTTATAAGGATAAAAAATATACATAGTTTATGGGGATTCCGGAATTTATTTCGATGAGTTTCAAACGCATTGACAAACTGATAAACATATATCCACTGCACAGTGGTGTGGAGGGTATAGTATATGTTTAGCTTAGTTACCCATTTTTAAAATATTTCCTAGTGCATCATATGTTTCTTTCGTTTCTATACTATATGCGAATGGAACAAACACTTTCATTTTTCGTTTTTAATCGAATGGTTGTACCGTAAACATTAAGATATAGATAAAATATAAAAGGTCATAACAAAAAGTTTGGCCCGAGATAGATAAACCCTTTGGAGGCTTAACTATATTAGCCTAGAACTTTCACCCTGACTTGGAATTTCTCATCTCCCAGGCAATGATCCCGAAATGTTTCCACAGTGTAGCATTTTTTCTTCAATGAACAATTTTCAAAAACAAATTTCTCACAAATTCTTGGCGAATTCGCGATTTTTTAGCATTTAAAAAAAAAAATTATGTTTGTCTTTTTTTCTTGTAATTTCGAAACTATATATATAACCGTACGGCGATATTTATTAAATTAAAAATTAAAAAACCTTTTTGAAAAATAACATGATGTATACAAATTTTTGTAAATTATTAGCAATCATTTGACCTTTCATTTTATGGTTGTGGGAATCATTTAGTGAAATTTATATCGATATAGAAAATAATGTAATAAATATTTTTTTGTTCGTGTTTTGATCTTGCTTGAAAGAATTAGAGGAGAAAAAATTAGCAAAAACCAGGGACGTAACAGTTATAAGAGAAATGGCAAAAAAGTCTTATTCAACCATTAACATTGATGGTTTCAATTAACAATTATCGTAAGATATATACATACATAGTATTTTGATTACCATAATCAATTGAAGTGAGAAATATTTTTTTTTTGGTTATGAATAACTATTATAGCAACCAAAATTTTTTTTGGTTACCAATAATCATTATCGAAAGTAATTTTTTTTTTTATTCCTAGCCGGATACATATCGTATTTTTGATTTAATGGATCCATTTCTAAGGGGTTTGTAGGGCAAGTAATTAAAATATCTTTGCTAAAGTAAACAAAACGGGCAGTTTTTAAATACTTAGAATTGCCTAGAAAACTTAATCGTTATAAACCCCACGACCTAAACTGCGCTTCAACCAGTAAGACATTTTAATTTTAAAAATCGATTATTGTTGTTTATTAACTTCGTATAAATTTAAATTCACCACTAAATCTATACTGCTAGATAGTCAATATTGAGTAGTTGTGCTAAACAATTAAATTGTATTTTAATTATACTGTTTAAATAAAATAAAACAAGTAAGAAAATTATAGTCGGTCTTAACCGACTATACGATACTCTATACCATGCGTTTAGGGACCCTATCTCTTAGGCCCAACTAATAAAAGCATAAACCAAATTTGAATAGGATTTTTATTAATTTTTTTTGTCTGCAGATATGAAAAAGTTCATTCGGATGCTATATCTATATGGGGACTAGGCTCAAAAATGGACTGATCCTGACTATGTTTGGTAAAGTCTCTTGTATTTTGCAAAAATATATACAAACAAAATTTGAGAAGAATCAGTGCAATATTTTTGTTTTTTAGGGCCTACGACTAAGAGTTGTCCCATAGGGATTATTTTTGGACTACTCATTAATGGATGTAATAAACGCATACAAACGCAATTTGAGTAAGATCTATATGACAATTTGGATTTTATGGCAATTTATGTCGATTTCAAGGGGTCATTTGTATGGGGGCTAGGTCTGAACATGGACTGATTCTCACCAATTTCAATAGCGTTCATCATATGGCCGATAAAAGCTTATATACCAAATTTCATCAAAATATATTCATATTTGCGACCTGTAGTTTGATTGCAAGCTTTACATTGGACACACAGACTGACGGACGGACGGACGGATATCGCTAAAACGACTCAGAATGTGATTCTGACTCGATCGGTATAATAAAAGATGGGTCTAGGTCAAATATTTTTGGTAGTTACAAACAGCAGCACAAAGTCATTATACCCAAACCACATAGAAAAATAAAAAAATATTGTTTTTCTTAAAATGACAATGCAGGCGTTATAGAGTTAATACCCGTCATAATCATTAATTGTTTTTTCCCCAAAATTTTTTTAAATATATATTTATTATCAATACAATATTGCCCATACGGTTTTGCCTTGGGACTTTGTCGGCAAAAAAAAATTATAATCCTAATATATATAATATATAATAATATAATATATAATATGTATGTATACCTTGATATTCCCCAGAGTACGTGTAATAACGTTTGTATTTAGATCTAATTACATTTTGACAGCTACCATATGCATACCAAATAATTAGAGCATAAAATTCAAATAATTATGATAAAAATGTGACAATTTAAATTACATCTAAATTGCTGACAGTTAATTTTTTAAATATAAAAGTGAAAGTGTTAGGAATTATGAGGTCATATGGGGTAAAGCTGCAATAGTTTGACAAATGCTGGTGGCCTGAGAAATTAAGCAAGAAACAAGCAAAAGTTTTGCAAGGTTTTAAACATGTCAAATCCGATTGATTTACAGAAAAGCCCTTTTTAACTTAATTTCGTTTAGAATTGAATCTGGCAACGTCTTAGCCACTACGAAAAAAACCTGAATTATGTTTTTTTTTTCAACTTCAAACGCCTATAACAATATTTTAAATGCAAGTTATTCATTTTACCTCATTTGCTTTGTTAAGAGATAATTTTAAAAGAGTAAATAAAATAGAAATTATTCTTATACTTGTGAAACCGGTATTAGAAAATGTTGTTTTCTCGTATGTATGAATGAATATGTACGAGTTTGTGTCATTTTTATCGAAACTTGCAAATTGATTGTGTGTACTTGTATCAATTACTGTAAGTAACAGTGTTTCTCTTCTCTTCTTTCTCCGTATTTTATTGTTGTTGTTTATTGTCTGTTACAACTTTAAGTTTCTGTACAAATGACGTTAACCCACTAACCTTGTTGATAATTCACTGTTGTCAAATTCTGCATCTTTCTTTCATTCTGTTGAAAACATGTTAAAAACATGAAACATTTCTTTAGAATATTTATGAAAAAACCGGCTTAAAAGTTCTCAAATAAAGTCATATTCATTGGCTGTTAAAATTTACTTACGTTAGTTTAGTAGGTCTTAAACGTCTGAAAGATCCATTCACAGTTGTTATTTGTTAAATTTTTAACAAACGCTTTCACTTTCTTTAAATTATATGTGATAATTCTAGTAGTTAATTTAAATAAATTTAAATAAGCATGGACAAATTTGAAATAGCGAATATGTTTAATTTCGTTTTCAACAAAACATGGACAGTGGAGAAATTATTCGAGTAAGTAGAATAATATTAGTTATAATACTAAAAAAATTATACATAGGCACATAAGGGAATATATATTTTATATGCTTAATCGATCCTAAAAATTTTAGCAAAAATTGTTGCCTAAATTGTTTATTCCTTTTGAAAAGGACATGAAATATATTTTGGCCTAAAAACTATTTTGTGTTTGGAGATTGTAAAAATCAAATTTTTTCCAACTCTAATTGTTTTCAAGGGAAGAATCACATAAATTGTGGTTAGGAGCAGAACTGCCGTTTTTGGTTATTTCTAGCCAAAATTGTATTAAAAGTCGTACAAATTATAAAATGCAGATGGTTAACGAACACAACTAAGTATTATATTGAAAATACGCGTATGTATTTCATATATATTTCTATTAAGAAATAAAAGGAATGTTAAATTCAAAATTTCCCGTTTAATGGCATGAAGTTTATTCGAGTCTATAATCCCAAATGTATTCGTAATATTACATCTATAATATTAATAGGCAAGGCGATTTCTTGTGACCTGTATAACAATTTTAGTTACCAACCGGTTTTGACCAAGCATATCCCATTTGAAAGGATTTTTTTTTTTAGCTGTTCATCATATTTGCAGATTTGCACCGTCTGGAATATTTTTTTTTTTGAGTAAAATGCATTTAAGTTGCTACTAACACATATATAAAACACATATTTAAGCTTCAAATAAAAAACTATACATTGCTATGTGTGCGTTAAATAATTTGTGTTGAATTGTGAATTGGCTAAAATTTGTGTGATCAACAAATATTTATCATTGAATGAAAATATAAATTTTCCTAGAATTTGCACTCGAATTTCAAGAGCTGGGCTCTGCTAGTATATATTATTATTTGTTTTAAAATACATACATATTATGGTGACAGCCATTTTTTTTTTTTTTTTTTTTTTGAATTTCGAGACATGCGGGTCGGAATATTGAGACACTGGATCTAAAACTTTTGTGCGCACAATTTTAGCCAAATCGGACTATGCTTTGCGGACACGCATTGAGTTCAAAGTTCAAATATGCATTTATATGTACAAATTATCAAAAAAAAAAAAAAAAATATTTTTCACGAAAATATTGATATTAATAATTCCGTTTCAATTAAATTAATTAATAAACCATAATCTAGAGTAAATTGTCTTTCTAATAATACAACAAAATCTATTATCGGTTGAAAAACAGCCAAGTTATATCAAGTTCAGACCACTTGATTAAGAAAATCGAGCTCACATTTTTGAAGACATTGAAATAATTTACAACAACAACATTTTTGCATTCTCCTGATCCCAAAATTATCTTATGTAAAGTATTTTGCATCTCGTATATTGTTATGCCGTTCTAAATTAATGTCGAAATGGTACGTGTTTTTTAACACTATTTCAAAATCGCCAAATCTCCAAAAATTTTGTTCAAGAAATTTACCTAAATAACGGTTGGACTTTAAGGTCTTATTTACAAAATATCTGTGATTAATAATGCCAAATATTGTAGGTATCCTGTTCTTAATTTGGCGAGGGCAGCGTTTTTATTTCAGCGGATTTGAAGAAAAATTTTATTTTTCATACTTTTTAGGCTACATCTTTTTGGTGTTTTTATATTTCAAATATCTTTTGTCAAAATATTATACTACTTGATATAAGTTTTCTATCTTGTAAATTAAGGTTAAATTGAAATCCTATAAACTGTCCCCCTTTTAGGTCAAATGTCAAATTTAATGAGATTTACATTTTTTTAAAACAAAATATCGAAAAATTATATATTTGTGGAAGGATTTCGCAGGGGAGATGTGTAAACATCTAGTATTTAAAGATTTTTTTATAGCACTTTCTTAAAATCAAACAGAAAGCGTATCACTTATTATTATTTATTATTTTAACCGGTTAATTTTTAATTTTTCGTTTTTTTATTTTTTACTTTAAATTTTTCATTTTTCGTTGTTCATTTTTCATTTAAAATTTTTTTTTTTAATTTTTCATTTTTTATTTTTCATTTTTTATTTTTTAATTTCAATTTTTCATTTTTCATTTTCCAACTTTTATTTTTCTGTTTTTCATTTTTCATATTTTATTTTTCAATTTTTATTTTTAAATTTTCATTTTTTATTTTTCATTTTTTATATTTAATTTTTTATTTTTAATTTTTTATTTTTAATTTTTAATTTTTTATTTTTCATTTTTCATTTTTTATTTTTTATTTTTCATTATTCTTTTTTTATTTTTCATTTTTCATTTTTATTCTTAATTTTATATGTTCCATTTTTAATTTTTTTGTTTTTCAATTTTTATTTTTTTATTTTTCTTTTTTTATTTTTAATTTTTTATTTTTCATTTTTTATTTTTCATTTTTAATTTATTTTTCATTTTTTATTTTTCATTTTTTATTTTTTATTTTTCATTTTTCATTTTTCATTTTTTATTTTTTTTTTTCATTTTTTATTTTTCATTTTTAATTTTCAAACAGGTTATCATAATATCGTAATTTTTTCACCAATACAATCACATTTTGTCTTACGACTCACATGTTACGCTCACATGTTACGCTTACATGTTACGATGTTTTTGAAATTTAACCCCCTGCGCGTATAGATGTTTACACGTCAAAACTTTTAATAACGCTATTCCCTCCCTGATTTAATCTCTTCACACCTCGTTTTGTCTCCAAACACTTCCAATTAATTGTGCCTTCATTTTATCTCCAGACACTTCCTTTTTACAGTCATTCGTTTATTTTTTATTTTTATTTATGTTTGATTAACATTAATATTAAATTGTGGTAATATATGTGGAATAAATTATAATGTAGAAAATACTTTTAAATGTTTGAGAAAATTAATTTTAAATGTTTATAAAAAGTGAAGAAATAAAATGCAGAAAACAGCGACAAAAAGGTTATTACATATCATATTTTTTTTTAACCAATACAATCATAAGTAACACCGATTTGTCTTAATGCTCACATCTTACGCATAAGATGTTACGCTCACATATTACGCTGTTTTTGTGATTGTATTGTGAAATAGAAATTTACCCCCCTGCGCGTATACTCTGGACTTATTTTATGAAATTAACCCATGGAGTACTCTTGATGTCAAATTGACTCTATGAAAACCGCTGTCAACCTAATATAATTATATACACATAATATTTACAAAAATTCTTTCTAAGAAATTCAAAGTTTTTTAATTCAGAAAATAAATAAAAGAGCTTAAATCAAAGAATTTGGTTTGCTTTATTTATAAATTTTTATTGGAAAAATCTAGTTTCAATAATTGACCTCACAAATCAGTATTGTTTTTAATCCATGTATTAAAATAGGCTACACTAGCGTAGCCATCAGGAGCGTTAGACCCACAACCACCCACAATAAAGTTAGTTACACCCACTAAAAGATTATTGTGTACAGCCGGCCCACCAGAATCACCATTGCAAACTCCATTGCCGACAGTATGACCTAAACAGAGCAATGATGTTGGAACATTACCAATACGACGTTTACATTCGGTATTACTCATAGCTTGCAAAGTATTATATTTGAGAATTTGTGGTGTTGGGCCACTAGTGCGTATACGTCCCCAACCGGAAGTAACAACAGCTGATCCTGGTGATGGATTTTGTGTTGCTAAGGAAATCGCTTTAATACTATCGTTAAATTCCAACGATTTCGACAGCTTCAAAACTGCTATATCATTATCAAAATTACGATAACTGGGATGTGGTTTGATTTCAGATATTCCAATAACTACACCGCCTGAATTCACGTTTGTGGTACCAGCACGTATTGTGAAACTAGAAGCTGGTGTCGTAAAATTTAAATTACCAACTAAAAACTGTTCTATATTTATTATCTCACCTGATCCTGTAGTAATACAATGAGCTGCAGTAACTATATAATTTTTCGATATTATGGAGCCTCCACATATATGATGACCGTTTACTCGCAGTGATATTTGATGTGGAAATTGATTTGGATTTGCATTGTTTCCTCCAACTATACGTGGTTGTGGAAAATATATCAATGGTTGATGAGTCACAGGTGTAAAGTCGTCATCATTAGCTACTTCATTGGAAGCCACTTGTAGGATCCAAACAAGACTTATGAATGTTTTTAGAGAAATTTTATTTTTCATATTTCCGTTAACAACAGATACAAATTACCAGTTACTAATGTGGGTGGTAAAGTTCGTGTTTCCATTTATAGTAAGTCTAAGCTTAGAGTTTTTATGGTAATTTGTCAACTTTAACTTAAAACAAATATAATAAATCACTTATCAATTAGACCCTATAATCGGTAAATAAGTCTTTTTTAGAAATATACTGAAATAATACAATAATCCTTACATTGCATTTGGTGAATTACTGTTCTGCATGGCCTTAGACAATTATACAAAACTTGCAAAATCATGTTGTTACTTGATTTATTAATAATACAGTTTCCATTAAAGATTACAGATCCATTGAAAATAAAACTTTTCTTTTAATTCGAAAGTAGGCAACATTTTTGGTAAGGTCTAACCGTTTTTTGTTTTTTTTTTTTTTTGTTTTTGCTACATTTTCTTATCTAAATGACTAAAAACAAAAAGCGCTTTAACATCAATATTATGATAAAGCAGAAATCAGCCAGCATTTTCAATTCGTCATGTAATGACTGAACAAAACTAATTGTTGAAGCTAAACTACAGGTATTGATGCAATTTTCACACAAAAAAATCATTGTATAGAAAAATGTCCTACAACATAACAATTTTTTTTTTTTAAATTATTAACCAGCACTCAGGGGATGTCCCCCTATAGATGCAGTGCATTGTGTTGATCTCAGGAAAATTGGTTATGGGAAGGAGGAAAGAGGGAGTAGTGTTTGTGGATATTTGACTAAATTTTATTAGATTGTAAATGTCAGGAAAGATTTGTGAGGGGAGTTTATTCCACATACGGCTAGCGTGACTGATAAACGAATTTTCTCTGTAATGCGTTATGCGGTCAACTGAACAATAGACTACGAACGGATATGATCTACTAAAGAAGCGAGTAGAGCGAACTGAAACATGGGCACTTGGAATAAGTTCGGTAATCGCAGAAGAACAATCCCCATGCTACACAACCCACATTCTGACGATGTTCCAACGATTCAATAGAATTGGATTCCCTACTGTCATTAACGAGCATCAACGCCCTTTGATCAAGGTCCAGGAGCTCCAAAATATACCTTGTAACTCCTGCCCATATATGAGAGTTGTATTCCATTTCGGTCGAATGTAAGTGGTATAGATTTTAAGGAGATCGGAAGGAGTGAAATAATTTTTAAACCGTTTTAGAGAACCAAGTCACTTGAATGCTTCTTTCGACACTTGAAAAACATGCTCGTTCCAACGAACATCACATTTAATTCTCATGCCCAGAACATCAAGAGTATCCCATTAATCAATACTTATATCATCCATATATATATATATATATATATATATATATATATATATAGGTGACATTGTTGAATTCATAGCCCTATGGGTCAACAAACATTGATTCAACCCTATTCGGAGATTGTTAAGAGGTCTGGATTGAGTGTGCCATTCATTGTCCGCCTTTTGCCCCCAACCTCCAAAAGGTTTGGCCTACAATTGAAAAAAAATGAATGACAAATGTTGCTGTCATCTGCGAAAAAGTATATTGAATTGAAAATTTGATCAAGAAGGTCGTTAAATAAACCCATGGATCGACCCATGGATCGACTCCAGGACTCAAAAAGTATGGCTAACAGGTCTCACGTAGAACGATTTCTACGGAAGCCATACTGTCGATCATTAAGAAGTGAGTTGGCCTCTATATAGTTGACAATATGGAAATTGATCATGATCATGCAATTGGGCGGTAATTTTCACGGTTATTAGCCTCACCCTTTTTATGGATTGGTTGGACATTGGCAACCTTCCAGCAAGAAAGAAAGACTCCCGCACGGTGCGAAAGTGTGAAAAGGTTGGTCAATGGAGTAGCTAGCGTCGAAGAGCATTGCTTAAGCACCAGTGCTGGTATACCATTCGGCCCCGGAGACTTATTTACGTTGAGATCCGAAAGAACCAATGTAAGCATAGTACATGATACCCTTTCGAGTTCGGGCAGTGGCTGATCGCTATCCAGCAAAAACGATTTTGCAAAAAGTTCAGCTAAAAGGTTATCGGAATGGCCAAAAGCTCTTACTGTCCCTAGGAGCAGAAAGAACTTTATTACGAAGGCGCTGATCATAAAAAAACTTTTCGCGCCTTAGTGCTTTGGCACATTCAGCTCTCGCCTGTTTGCGTAGCAGTTCAGTGACGGAATTTTTATTTTCACGCCAATCTCTGAATACTTCCTCTCTGGATCTGACAGCATCTCTGTAAGTCTGGTTAAAACAAGATTTTTGATTATGGAGGAAACAAAGTTTCCAGTTGAAATGCTTGAAGAAATCGTTGAGTTCAGCCCTACGAAAATAAAAACTGAGCATTTCATAGGAGGTGTTGAAACACTTTGAAGTACAGAGTACAAAAAGGATGCGGAAATGGTGCAGTGATCTGAATTACCGAGATGTGCAAATATTTTCACTTCATAGTTATCAGGGTGTGAAGTGAGAAAAAGCCCTTTGCGTGGTTGTAGAATAAAAAAAAAAAAACAAGGATTTGACTGCTGTAGATGATGTTGTTGGTTGTGTCGTACGATGTTATTTTTTATTACATATCTAATTACAGTTATTTAATTTTAGATGTAACACAGTCATGTGTTGCAAATGACAATTCAATATTACAACCAGTTTTCATTCAACTGATAAAAATTGCCATTGTCAAAATGACATAGTGAAACGCATGCATAATAGAATATACGCAGTTTAAGGGAATCCCCCACAATAATCCTCCAAACGTAAATTACTTTTTTACAACAGTTTTTTGCTATTAATTGCTTTAAATCTAATATTTGTTAACTTTTGCGAAAAAAAAAAATAATGACAAAATGTCAAAAATTTACCTTTCGAATGCCTGGTTTTGATTAAGTCATTTTCAATGTCAATTGTTTTCAATTATTGTTGTATGAAGACGGGTTGTAATGTCTTGTCATTTGCAACCCCTGGTAACATTTTACATCTAAAATGAAATTGCCAACATGTTCGTAATTTGTTTTTGTATGACAGCCGGATTTTTTGTTAGTTTATCAGATGTAATGCAAACGTAATTAATAGAAAATTACGAGATGTCAGTTGAGGCAATAGTGCAAACCAGGTATAAGAAGGTTTTATATATGTAACTAGATTGATTCATTCAAATGCGCCAGATAAGAACTTAAGAAATTCATTGAGGCCATGGTAAAAAAATTACATTACCAATTCTTCAACCAATAGAGATCA
The DNA here is from genome assembly GCA_963682025.1 of Cordilura impudica. Lineage (NCBI taxonomy): Eukaryota > Metazoa > Arthropoda > Insecta > Diptera > Scathophagidae > Cordilura > Cordilura impudica. The sequence continues at coordinate 2,936,640 of OY821520.1, read as the reverse complement.
GCAAATCACTGATTTTAAAGATTTCGTGTTTCTATTGTTTCGGAAACTACATTAAAAAAAAAATACTGTAAGTAATGATTTTTCCAACTAAAAATATTATTATAATAATAACTCATTAAGGTCTAATTTTTGGGATAAGACTTACATATATGTGTATCTGTATTAACTATTCGTTTAGTTAAAAAAAAAAAACAAATTTAACCCGGCGTTAATCAATCATGCTCTTATCAAGTCCTAGTGTAAGAAATGGTGTAATTAGGTATAGATGCCATGCCGTAATAAGAACAAGTAAGAAATTATAGTCCGTCTAGACCCTATACGATACCCTATACCATGGTTTAGAGACCCTATCTTTTCGGAACAACTAATTCGATATCGAAAATAAGCATAAACCAAATTTTTTGGCTGCAGATATGAAAAAGTTTATATCGGATGTTATATTTATATGCGGACTAGGTCGAAATGTGGACCGATTCTGACCATATTTGGTAAAGTCACTTATATTTTTAATATAAAATATATACAAACCAAATTTGAGAAAAATCTGTGCAATATTTTTGTTTTTTGATAGATTTAAGTGAAGATCTGGAAGCAGCTCTATATGGGGCCTATGATTAAGAATTGTTCTATAAGGATTATTTTTGGACTACTGATTAACGGATATAATAAACACATACAAACCCAATTTGACTAAGATCTTTGTGATAACTTGGATCTTATGACAATTTATGTCGATTTCATAGGGGTAATTTGTATTGGGACTAGGTCTGAACATGAACCGAATTTCACTAATTTCAATAGCGTTCATCCCATGGCCGATAAAAGCTAATATACTAAATTTCATCAAAATATATTCATATTTGCGACCTACAGTTTGATTACAAGGTTTACATGGACACACAGACGAACGGACGGACGGACGGACATCGTTAAATCGAATTAGATGATTCGATCGGTATGATAAAAGATGGGTCTAGGTCAAATATTTTTGGCAGTTACAAACAGCAGCACAAAGTAATTATACCCAAACCATATAGTGGTATAGGGTACAAAAATTAGGGGCACGATTGAATATTTTTAATATTATTATGGCAATGCTATACAAATTAAAAAAAAAAAAATATCGTGTGAGCCCGATCAAAGGGGTGATGTGTAAACATCTATAATTAAAAATTGTTTATGGCACTTTTTTAAAATCAAGCAGAAAATTTCATCCATGTATCAACTGCAGGGGCTCTGCTAATATAAAAATATTTATTATTTCGACCGGTTAATTTTTATTTTTCCGTTTTTTATTTTTCATTTCTCATTTTTTATTTTTCATTTTTAATTTCTTATTTTTCATTTTTTATTTTTCATTTCCTATTTTTAATTTTTTTTTTTGTCATTTTTCATTTTTTCTTTCATTTTTAATTTCTTATTTTTAATTTTTCATTTTTTCTTTCATTTTTAATTTCTTATTTTTTATTTTTCATTTCTCATTTTTCATTTAAAATATTTTATTTTTCATTTTTTATTTTTCATTTTTTATTTTTAATTTCTTATTTTTCATTTTTCATTTCTCATTTTTCATTTTAAATTTTTCATTTTTTATTTTTCATTTTGAATTTTTTTTTTATTTTTCATTTTTTATTTTTCATTTTTGCATTGTGAAATAGAAATTTATCCCCCCCTGCGCGTATAGTTGTTTATACATCAAAAACGCCTTCATATAAGTTTTTGTACCCTACACCTATAATGACTTTGTGCCGATGTTTGTAAATACCAAAAATATTTAATTTATTATACCGATTGACTCAGAACCATTTTATAGTTTACGAGAAATGTTACAGTTATAATGTAATACGTAATAAAAATATGTTTTTGTATAGCGTTCTGACTATTTTTCTGAAATTCAATTGATTTTTTTTTAATACATTTGATTATTTCTGAAATACATTTGATTATTTATGAAATACATATGATAATTTTTGAAAATCAATTGTGGTTTTCTGAAATACATTTGACTATTTCTAAAAATCAATTGATGTTTTCTAACACACAACTGATACATTCTGAAAGTGAATTGATGTTTTATTAAAAACAGAAATTTACAATGTTTGAAATTTTCACGTGACGGATTTGAAGTATCTAATATCAAACGTAGCCTATCAATCAAATGATCCGTGAAAATGCCAGGTATAGGGTTAGAATATTCTACATAAAAATATCTCGTGAAATTTCATAAAGGACAGCCAAAAACAAAATTCAGTTTACAGTAACATTTACATTGTTTTTTTGTTTTGACTTTTGTATCTCATACGGTAAAGCCAAAACACTGAAAAGTTTAATTTTTTTTTAGTAATTAAGACGAAATAAATTTAACATTTTTATCATTATTGATAATGTAAGTAATTTCTAAAGATGTTAAATTTTTTTTTAAAACTTGTTTTTTATTCGACTCTAATAAAAAAAAACAAAAACATTCTGCTTGAAACTAAAAGTATATTTGTGTGTAACATAAGATTACAAATAGAATTCTAAAATTGTTATAAAACGTTCAAAAGTACAGATGTTCATTGTGTTACTCAAACAATTTGTAAATTTAAATTTCTTTTAAAATTATAAAATTATAAAATTATAATTATACAAGTTTTTATACAATTTTCTCAATTAAGGTTTTTCCATCCACTTAAATAATGTTGTCTGATGTAGCCGTATATTAAATTCGGTAATCGATATGAAAAATTTTATGAAAAATGTACATAAATATGTCGTTAACTTGTTAACTTGTTGATCTTAAAAATTAAAAGGTTAACAAATTTAATTTAACAGTGTATTTGAGAACGTGTGCTTTTCCTTACAAATCCGTATTTTGCCTTATCCATTGATTTAAATAAGCAACACTGGCAAAACCGTCAGGAATACTGGAACCACAACCACCCACAACGTAGTTGGCAATACCGACTAATTCGTTGTCATATACAGCCGGACCACCAGAATCACCACCACAGACACCATTACCGGCAGTATGACCAAAACATATCACCATCGAGGGAAGAGGATTAAGCCGACGTTTGCATTCATCAATACTGAGAGCTTTTAACGAATTATATTGAAGAATTTGTGGAATCGGACTACCATTGTAAGTCCCTCCCCAACCGGAAACTAACACAGCCGCTCCTGCTGGTGGATTTTTCGTAGCCAAGCGAATGGGTTTAATGCTACTGTTAAATTCCAATGACTTGGACAGCTTCAAAACTGCTATGTCGTAATCGAAATTACCGTAACTTGGATGTGGTTTAACTTCAGATACTCCAACTACAACACCGCCTGCATTAACTTGTGTTGTACCAGCACGAATTGTTATACTGGCTGGTGAATACCTAAAATTTCAATCGGTAGTAAAAATTGTATTTTTAATCATTAAAAACACACTTACACTTTACCACCTGAACCTGACATAACACAATGGGCTGCAGTTACAATATAATCTTTTGATATTACAGTTCCTCCGCACAGTATACCATTTCCATGTATCGATATTTGATATGGAAATTGATTCCTATTTGCTATATTTCCTCCAACTATACGTGACTGTGGTAAATATTTTGTTGTTTTTGTACATACTTGTACGATCCACACAAAACCGATTAAAGAATTTAAAGAAATTTTCAATTTCATATCGCTTTTAACAGTAGATAGACAAACAGTAACAGTAACTGATGGGGTTTGAGAAATTTTCGTTTTCTTTTATATGTTACTTTAAAGACTCTAGGTCTAGTAATTAGTAAATAGTTATTTAAATTGCAGTAAAACAAAATTCACGACCCTATAATCGGTAATAGTCATTAAATTATTTCAAGTAACCTGATCATATCATATTCCTAAGTTTTAAATTTTTTTGTGTTTCTTTGAAAAAAGATCCAGAGTTGCATTCAATTAAAATATGTATTTATAAAGTCAGAATTAGGTAGAGTTGTTCTTTCATTTAGAAGAGAAAACCTTTAAAAGTACTCAATTACAGTGTTAACTTTAATATCTTTCTGATCTGACAGGAATGAAGTATTTTTGCGCAGCACTGAATTAATGCCCCCCTCCCTCCCCCCCAAAAAAAAAACTTTCTCAAATCAATGTAAGTGCCAATAAGTTAAAAGTTTGTATCTATGGTTTCTGGTCGATTTCTGTCGCTTAAAGTTTTCGTCACTTTATAATGTCTGTCTAAATAACGACTAAATTAAACAAGCGTTATTTTACAGTTACATTACGATAAGTTCTTATCTACCTACAGCTCTTATTTCCATATTCGTCATATAATGACTGTTTTACAAAACGAATTTTTCAGCAATGCACGTGAAAAATTAATTATTACAAGTCAGAATTGGCTTTAATGCAATCCATGTGATAGACGGTATTTGTAATGATTTATGGTGATCCAGTACATTATTCTGTATTGCATAACATCCTATATCACTAATATTCACAGGAGATTATTGTAAACACAGTAAATTTTTTCAAGAGTCTTGTCCGAAAATATTGAAACAATATCTATTGAAGATTACGAGAAATATCACCTGCTGTTCCTCCACAAGGTCGTGATATAGCTTTAATATAATCAAAGTATATCAAGCACAAGGTCGTGATATAGCTTTAATATAATCAAAGTATATCAAACATGGATACATCATTTATGTTCTTACAACTAGCATTTATAACTATGTTGGACACATCCACCATTATCTAGACTTGTGAAACCCAAATGAGCACTGAAATCTTCAGGTACAGTACTTATTAAAATGTTTAAATAAGTACTGTACCATTAACTCTGACGACAAAAGACTAATATCATGCTGGCTTTGTCATGGTTTATGTCCTTTTAAATGTATCCAGTATTAGTGGCTGAATCACTGACGAATCATAAGGGTCTACATTGGTACTCCACTGGATGTAGAAAAATTGGAGTACTCTTTTATCGTTTTTTTTTTAAGGTACGAAGACAAAATTCTTGGAAACTAAAAATGAACTGTCTGGTTTATCTAATCGGGTTTCATCATATGAAAAAATATTTGCTGATTACCATTCCTTGAATGCTCTAAATTCATCCAAGAATCTTCACCAAACCGTCATAAATCTGCAAGAAACACGAAAACAAATTTAGATTTGAACTTTGATCAATCAGGGTTCGAATTGTCGCATTCGTTATCGAAATTTTTCGATCGAAAAAATTTTTTTATTTTCCAAAATAAAATACTAAGAGTAATTTTATAGTTAATATTAAAAGTGAAACGAGGTCTGACGATCGCCCATCTTCTTTAAATAATAAACCAAAATATGGAATTTCGATTGATTTTACTCGATATCGAATGCGACGATTTGCCCCACAGGCCATACAGTTGTTAATTCTTATAATTATAATACTGCACAACCTACTCGAAACTGTGCAAACAATCAAAAAGAGGTTACAAATAATAATGTGGATACTATTTTCAATCCATAAGCTTTAAATAATGACAACCAAGTTCAACCTAGGGAGCTAAATATTATACCACCCAAAAACAAAAACGATCTATATTTGATTATGTGACTGTGATCTTTTTTGCTCTGCACTGTAGCAGAAGAATTTCTGGTACAGGCAGAATAAGAAAGAAGAAAAAATAATAACCTTGATCTTGAAATTATTTTCAAGTTCAAGTATGTAGAAGTAAACAACACCTTACATGGTAATAGGTTGATGGCATTTTTTTTTTATTTTAGCAAACTGATTTATGGCGTTTTGTTCTCTTCATTTTGTTGGATTAAATCATGAACACATTCATATGCAATCATGCTGGTCAAACCACGTATTTTCTTGTATTGATCTCACTTGCTCTCATAGTCATATATGAGTGTGAGTGTTATAAATACTAGAGAATATTATGAATGCATATGAATGTTCTCACTGAATTGGTGGTGATTTTGTTTCTTTTAATAAACAGGTTTTTATCTGCAGATGAATGAATGAAGATAAGAAGGTTGAATATAATAAAGTTAAATTTGAATCAGGGGGTTGAAGTTTTGTATTTGTGAAGAACGGTTGAGGAAAAAACCCTCTTAAAATTAAATTTAACATGTAGTCATAATTAAAGTTTTAAGAAAGAAAAGTAAAGTTAAAGCAAATTTAAAGTAAAGTTAAAGATAATTAAAATGTAAGACATTTAAAAATTAAACGGAGTTGAATTTTGAACGTTGAAATGAACAGGTTGAGGAAAATCCTTAATTAAAAATTAAAAATGTAGTCTTAAAATTAAAAAAAAAAATATATTTATAATTTAAAATAAGTAAAGTTTAAAATAAATTTTATAAGTAAAGTTAAGTGGATAATAAAAGTAAAGTTAAAAAAAAAAAAAATAAAGTTTTACGAAAGTTTGAAATAACCATTAAAATAAAGACCCAAGAAAACTATAGAACTAAAAATTAAAGAAATAAGAAAAGACATAAAAGAAAATATGTAAATTTAAAATAAATGAACCTAGATGTATTGAATAAAATAAATTAATTAATGAAAATAATGTAAAGTAAAACAAATTTATTTAAAACTTGCCGATACAAACAGATTGGGGGATGGTGATAAAGCCCAATATATTAAAAATTTTGGCACAACTATATGTTCTACAACTATTTCATCGTTGTCAGCCTTCTCCAAAGTAAAAAAAAAAAAAGAGAAAAGCGTATTGCGAGACACAACCACGGCGTCCAGCGACAGCAGCAATAAGGCGGTAATTTTTATTTAATTTCTTCCAAAAAAAAAAAAAAAAAAAAAAATATTTGTCCAAATTAAAATTTTTGGGAAATATAAATATTTTCTAAGTTTAAAAGTTTTATTAAATTTAAAAATTTTACTAAATTAATAAAATTTTGCTATAAATAAAATTTTTCTATATATAAAATTTTTCTAAATGTAAAAATTTTCTAAATATAAAATTTTTCTAAATATAAATTTAAAATTAAAATGTTTCGTAAACATAAATTTAAACTAAAATTTTTCCAAATATAAATTTAAAATTAAAATTTTTCGTATATATGAATTGATATTAAAATTTTTCTAAATATAAATTTAAAATTAAAATGTTTCGTAAACATAAATTTAAACTAAAATTTTTCCAAATATAAATTTAAAATTAAAATTTTTCGTATATATGAATTGATATTAAAATTTTTCTAAATGTAAATTTAAAATTAAAATGTTTCGTAAACATAAATTTAAACTAAAATTTTTCGTATATATGAATTGATATTAAAATTTTTCTAAATGTAAATTTAAAATTAAAATGTTTCGTAAACATAAATTTAAACTAAAATTTTTCCAAATATAAATTTAAAATTAAAATTTTTCGTATATATGAATTGATATTAAAATTTTTCTAAATTTAAAAATTTTCCTAAATTTAAAATTTTCCTAAATTTAAAATTTCCCTAAATTTAAAATTGTCCTAAAACAGAATTTTGCTAAAATTTAAAAATTCTTCTAAAATTAAAATTGAGCTATATTTAAAGATTTTCCTAAAATTAAAATTTCCCTAAAATTAAAATTTTGCTAAGAAATAAAATTTTGCTAAACTGAAAATTTTTCTAAAAAGTAAAATTTTGCTAAAATATAAAAAAAAAAAATTAAAAAAGTTTTGCTAAACTTAATTTAAAATAACCTTAAATGAAGGTTAAAATAAACTTTTTTGTTAAACCAATGTAGAAAACCAAAACCAAACCAAATCTTATCATTTATGTGGGTTACCTCCAAGTAAGATGGAGTCGAGGTAACATGGTTGGGAGGGCTAAAGGGGCAGAACACCTCGTCCCCAATCCCAAGGTAAGTATGGCCATCCATCCATTTAGCGTCCGTGTTTTGACAGTTTTTTTTTAAATCGCACGTGAAAATCTGTAGTGCGGTTTCCCTGGGCCTGAGCAAGACCCCACCCATCCGGCGAGCTAGGCCCCTACGCCAGCACGTGCGACCAGCAAAGGCTCAGGGAAACGGAAGCGGATCTTCCACCAACGCCGCACCATTACAATTATTACATTAAATCAAAGCTGAAATGTTGGTAAAATAATTCACATATGCTCAAGAGTTATAACATCTTTTAAAGTTTCAGTATCATCTTTTGGCCGAGTAACACCTTAGTTCGAGAATATACAGTGGCCGACGAAAGTCTACATAAGACCCCTATTTTCAAAACTTGGGCATTTTGAAACCATGATAAAGAAAAGTAATGATACAGTTTTGTTTCAGATGTATTTCTATTAATATAACACAAAAAAAAAATCAAAATTTTTTATAAACTTGAACTTTAATTCATAAAAAACGAAAAAATTTGTTTGACAAAAGTCTACATACGATGTGTAGACTAACATAAAAAACTCTGTTCGGATATTAAAATTGATTACTTTTTATTAAAATCAATATTTCGTTGGGCCGCCACGGGCATCTACATATAACTGCCTGTAAGCGTCTGGGCATCGATGCAACTAAATTTTTAAATTCTGCGGACGTAATGTTTTACCATCCTTCTTGAAGCTTCTCATTGGGGCACTAGTAATATGAATTTTTCGGATTTTTCGTTGTAAAGTCTCCCACACATGCTTAATAATATTTAAATCCGGCCTTTGATGTGGTGTGTACAGCTGTCGTAGGGCTTGGTAGAGCAGCAAATCTTTGACAATTTGAGCCGTGTGCCTCGGATCATTATCTTGCTGGAAAATCCAACTCTGACCAAGATTTAAAATATCAACCGATGGTTTTAAATTTTGTTTCAAAATGGATTTGTACTGATAGCGATCCATATTACCCTTAATAAACACTAACTTTCCTACACCAGAAGCAGCGACAGCACCACCAAACCATCACGCTGCCTCCACCATGCTTAATAGTAGCTCTTAAGTTCTTCGGATTCATCGCTGTATTTTTTTTGCCATGCTTTATCTCTCCCTTTACTTCCAAATATGTTATATTTCAACTCGTCAGTGAACAAAACTTTTTTTTCCAGAAATCCATGCCCTTTTGAATGTGTTTTTGCGCAAATTCCAAACGAAGTTTGAGATTTCTTTCGCTAATTAGAGGTTTTTTGTGAGTATTAAAGATCTTTGTATAGTTCTTGGATGTACAACTAATTCCGATCTTGCTGCGATATTTTCGGCCAATTTTGTGGCATTTACTTTTGGATCTTTGCCCACTTCTTTTAAAATTAAGCTAACATCTCTACGACGCGGTTTGTTTTCAACTGTACCAATCTTTTTAGAGTTACTGAATATTTTCAGAACTGTAGCCTTACTTAAATTAAAAAGCTTTGATATTTCATCAAAAGATTTTCCTTCATTTCTGCACTTTACTACACAATTTCGGACATCAATTGAAATTTCTTTACGAGAAGCCATTGTTGCAATTAAATATTTATTGAATCTGCCTAAGCTTTAAGTAAATACTATTTTAAGGAAACCTTTGACACAACAAGAAAATTAAAAAAAATAAATAACGGCACTTTCCTTTTAGAATGCAACAACAAATGCATATGCATGCTGGTCGTATGTAAACTTTTGTCAATGCTTTTTATTTGTTTTTCATGAATAATTCTTAAAGTTTACATTGAAATAAACAATACGTCATCATTATTTCTTTATATAACGCTTTTGGTCTTACAAAATGTCAAAAATTGTGGTCGTATGTAGAGTTTTGTCGGCCACTGTATGTTTAAAGAGAATCCTCGATCATCCAATATTGCCAGACTTCCATATAGAGAAGAAGCAAATAACCCAAAAAAAAACTTATTTAACTTCCCGATAATCAGCTACATATTTTACATCAAAATGTTCGTGGTCTTAACTCAAAACCTAAAAAATTTTTTATAAAAAGCTATGACTTAAATCATCATATTATTGTCTTCACCGAAACCTGGCCTAAAAATAACATTTTTATAATGATAAGTATCAGATTTACAGACGAGATAGAGGCGTTTTCGAGCTGTATATCATCTGAAATTATTAAAAACTCCATCTGATATTGAATTCGTTGGCGTTGATTGCAAACAAATCTTTTTGACTTGGTGTTATATAGCTCCTGGCTCTTCATCATCTGTTTTCGATAATCATTTCCAATCTATACAACAAGTTATACAACCCGCTAATTCTATTGATTCTATTTTGATTTTGAGTTATGGAATAACTCTCCAGAAATTTCTTATATGTTTCCAATTATGAATTTTTCAAATGAATAAAGATCGCCTCAATCACTGTTTTCCTTTATTGAATGAGCAAAAACTGTTTTTGAAGAAACACAACGTATTTTATTTTAAACGAACCTCATTTATTTTACAAACTAGAATCAATTGTTGGCCGACGAAAATGGTAGTCCAAATGCAATTGATTCGATGATTAACACTTTCTACAAGACTATTTACTTATTTAAGGATATATCTATCCCTGAACTACCTGTTTACAAACAATCTGGCCCTCCTTGAAGTTCTAGACAATAATTTTTTTTTATTTTTGTTTTATTTAAGTTAAAATACTTATAATCCATAATATTAATATGCTTGGCGATTTCTTGTTACCGATGTTTAATTCTACCGCTTTATCCCGCTTTTGACCAAACATATATTATTTGAAAGGTATTTCTTTTTTTCTGTTCACCAGATTTACAGATTTTTTAATTTTTTCCTTTATTTTGAGTAAATTGCATTTAAAGTTGCTACTAACACATACATAAAATTATACATATGCTATGTGTGTGTTTAATTAACGAAATATCTATAATATTAATAGGCTAGGCGATTTCTTGTGACCGATGTTTTGTTCTACCGATTTATCCCGATTTTGACCAAACGTATATTAATCGAAAGGTATTTCTTTTTAGCCGTTTTGCAGATTTACAGATTTTAAAATTTTTTCCTTTATTTTGAGTAAATTGCATTTAAAGTTGCTACTAACACATACTACATAAAATTATATAATGCTATGTGTGTGTTTATTAAATTTGTTTATGTGTTTGTAACAAAAATGAGTTTGTTTTTGTGTTGATTTGCGAATTGGCTACAATTGATTAGCATACCTTTAGGGTCTTTATTTAATGAAAAAAAATTCCCTAGAATTTGCAATCGAATTTCGAGAATTATTGAACGCAATTTTTCAACAGAACTAATATGAAAATATAGAAAAAAAAAGTTTTTTTTTAGATAAAAATAAATCGTTCATTTAAAATTATCAGTTAAATACGAGGATTTTTAATAAATAACTATAGTAAAATTTCGGGCATCTGGGTTTTAAATATTGGTATAACTTACATATAAATTTAATGTTAGTTATAGTTTATTTTAAATTACCATATTATTTTAAATTATTACATTTTATTTTAAATAACCTAATGCAATATACTAAGAAAAATTATTGTTTTGATTTTTTTTTTAATTATTACATTATTTACAAATAATTCTTCTTCAGAGCTAGTATTTCTGACCGCTTAGACATTTCTTGGTCTGGGTAAGTATTTATTTATACGCGGCAAAACGTTTTCCCTTACTTTATGTTATTTTTGATGTGGGAGTAAAAATGTGTTTCACAATATAACCACAAAAACAGCGTATGACGTACGTAAGACAAAATCGGTGTGACTTATGATTGTATTGGTTAAAAATTATGATATGTAATAACCTTTTTAAAAATGAAAAATGAAAAATGAAAAATAAAAAATGGAAAATGAAAAATGAAAAATAAAAAATGCAAAAAGGAAATTAAAAAATGCAAAAAGGAAAATAAAAAATTAAAAATAAAAAATCAAAAATGAAAAATAAAAAATGTAAAATAAAAAATTAAAAATTAAAAATTAAAAATTAAAAATGAAAAATAAAAAATGAAAAATAAAATATGAAAAATAAGAAATGAAAAATGAAAAATAAAAAATTAAAAATGAAAAAAGAAAAATTATATAAAATGAAAACTAAAAAAAAATAAAAACGAAAAACAAAAAATTAAAAATAAAATTGAACAATGAAAAATTAAAAATTAATCAGTTGAAATAATAATTAATAATAAATACTAGCAGATTCCAGCGCTCGAAATTCGAGTGCAATATCTAGGCAACTTTCAACTTAGCCAATTCACAAACCAACACTATTTTGGTTTGTTATTATTGTGAATGAAGATAACAATCTCATTAACAAACACATTAATTAATTTAATAAACACACACATAGCATATGTATAATTTTATGTATGTGTTAGTAGCAACTTTAAATGGAATTTACTCAAAATAAAGGAAAAAATGTAAAAATCTGTAAATCTGGTGAACAGCTAAAAAGAAGTACCTTTCCAATAATATACGTTTGGTTAACCGTGGGATAAAACGGTAGAACAAAAAATCGGTAACGAAAAATCGCCTAGCCTATTAATATTATAGATTTTTATATTAGAAGAGCCCCTGCAGTTAATTGCTATAAGTGATAGATGATGCTTTCTGTTTGATTTTAAAAAAGTGCCATAAAAAAATCTTTGATTACTAATTTTTTACACATCTCCCCTGTGATCGGACTCACATGATTTTTTTATACAATATTCACAAATCCCAATGTTTTTTAATCCACCCAAAATGATAGGATACATTTGCGTAACCATCAACAAAACCAGCAATATCAACAATTTCGCCATTATACATAGCTGGTCCACCAGAATCACCATTATTAGGTGCGTGAGCCAAGCAAATGACACTTTTCGAGTCCATGTTAATTTTCTCTTTACATTCACTACGTGAAATAGCAGTAAGTACATTCCACTGAAGTTTTTTGGGGCAAATCACCACCACCTTGCTTGATAAGACCCCAACCGGAAATAAAAACTTCCTGCCCGGTGGGAACTTCTTTAGTGGTCTATGTTATGGGTTGGACATTATCAGACCAAACAAAGGATTATTCGATGCGTAAAAGCGCATCATTTAAAAAGTTGCCATATTCTAAGTGTGTAATAACTTCAGCAACCTTAATTAAAATTCCACCTTGAAAACGATCTTTGGTGTCAGCACGTAAAGTAAAGTCGCTATGATTGCTCCTGAAGACATAAAAAAAAACTATAATTAAGTATATACAATCATACACGAAAACGAACGGACACTTACGCATAGTAAATACCGTCACTGTCAAATGTACCAACGCAATGAGCAGCGGTTAATACAAAATTAGGCGATATTATGAAACCACCACAACTGTGGGAAGCATATCGGCTTAATGAAACTTCATGAGGAAAATTTCACCATTACGAATATATGTCTTTAACTATTAGCAACTATACGCAACGAAATAACCATTTATATATAATTTTTTCTCATTGTCAATTCTTGATTATCAGTATGAAATAATGTCTTTGGGCTACCATAATCTAATCTCTGAATTTTGATTTTTTTTTTAATATTAACAATAATTTTTGTTAATATACTGTTAAATATTGTTTAATTTACAACCGTAATGATAGAAATCGACAGAAACTCGTTGTGATGCGACGGCAGTCCCAGAACAAACCGACCTGACAAAGAATACACAAGAAATTTGGGAAAAATGTTCTTTATTTCTCAACATAATCTCCTTTTAACTCGTTCACTTTTCCCAGCGATATTCAATTGGTTCGATACCATGTTTATCTAGCTCTAGCTGCTTAAAATAACAATTAACCACAGACTCCATTTCTTCATTGTTTGAAAATCTTTTACCACCGAGCCATTTTTTGTAATTTGGAAATAGAAAATAATCCAAGGAAGAAAAATGTGGTAAGGTGCCGGTGAATGCTTTTCCTTTTTGAAGATAATCAATAAAAATTATCCTCAGCCATGACTTTGCTTGCAGATGGAACTGTCTTCGCCTTCTTTGGATACGATTCTTCCCATTTTAGTCCACTGTTTTGACTGGTCCTTTGTCTCAGGTGTGAAGTGGTGGACGAATCATGCAAAAAGTCGGCTTTATTGCGGTGAAACATCGCCAAACACTGTATTGAAACATCTGCACGGCTTTGTATTTATAATACCGTGAGTAAATGCGGCACCCATCTTGCGGGCGGCTTTTTCATCTCCAAACTTCTGGTTATTATGCCATGTATATTACTATTTGAAATACCTTTATTTTGAGCTAGCTCACGCACCTTCAGCCGACTATCATCCAATTCTATTTTGTGTAAAATCTTAAACGTTTCTGGAGTGGCCACCACAATTGGTCGACCACTTCGGTCGACCTCCAGGCCTTAATATTGGTTGGACTAAGACCTTTCAAATGAAAGTATTGAATTACTTAAGTTATGTTTACAAATTCACTTATCTCGTTTAATTTTGATGGATCCAAGAAATAAAAAAATATTTGTAGCGTCTTGAAATTTAAAACATGTTTTATAAGGTTGTCACTTTTCAACAAAGTATTTTTTTTTTTAATTACTACCGTCATCGGATGGGGCTGTTCTGGGACCGCTCTCGTCTTAATAGAGTTATGTCGTTCATGAACGAATTAAGTGATTAATTTTTTTTTTTAATTTGTTCTTTTGGTCATTAAGATCAATATTATTTTTCTATTAATTTAATTTTGCAAATATTTAATTGTAGTTCTTGCAAACACCAAAACCTATTAAAAGTTAACTTACCAAAACAACTGTTAACCACAATCAAGATGATTTTATTAAGTTCTTCTGTTGTTTGTTTTTAATAGTTTATATTTTTGTTCATGATATGAACACTTAGTTCAGCTACATTGTTTATAATCAATGTAGCTGAACTGTTTTTGAGGTATTGCAAGTTTAAGACATGTTACATTACATATATTTAATAAATATCTCTCATATATCTGAATGTTGTTTAATCCAGTCGACGTGGTAAAACACTTTAGCATAACCATCGGGATAGCTACTACCGCAACCACTAACAACAAAACCAGCAATACCGACCAATTCACCATTATAGATGGCTGGGCCACCGGAATCACCATTACAAGCACCATTTCCCTCTGAGTGGGCCAAACAGATAAGAGCATCGGACGACATGAAAATGGCGGTGAAACACTTCAATTTCGAAATAGCTTCTAGAGTA
Organism: Cordilura impudica; assembly: GCA_963682025.1. NCBI lineage: Eukaryota > Metazoa > Arthropoda > Insecta > Diptera > Scathophagidae > Cordilura > Cordilura impudica. Next base: position 2,921,588 of record OY821520.1, on the reverse strand, counting down.
TTCCATTGCAGTTTGGTGGGTATATCACCACCAGTCTTCAAGCGACCCCAACCTGATATGACTACATTACTGCCAACTGGAACTTCAGAAGTAGCTAGAGCAATGGCTTGAATGTTTTTGGAATAAACCAAAGGAGAATCGAGTTTCAATAGAGCCACATCATTGATGAAATTGCCGTAATCTTCGTGAACAGTTATCTCGACAACTTGTTTAACAACACCCTGCATTAAACGGTTTGTGGAACCAGCACGTATCGTATACAGACTGGCATCAGCTCTATAATAGAAAATGTCAATATGAACAAAACTTAAACAGGGAAAATTCTATCGGACGATTTAACTTACACAATATAATTGCCATCTTCATCTTCATCTACTACGCAGTGGGCAGCAGTTATAATGTAATTATTGCTGATTATAGAACCACCACATGTGTGAGATCCACGTATTCTTAATGAAACTTGATGAGGAAATTCACCTTCTACGGCATCTCTACCGCCAACAATACGGCCAGTAGGTTGAGCGTAGGATAAAGACAAGACTGTCAAAGTGAGCACTGATAAAATGGTAAATTTTGTCATTACGTCGAATTTCTTCTAATGATTCAAACATATTTTCACCTGGTTTTTATAGCTTTTTACTAATCTAATCGTAGGGCTCTAAATGATTTGCACTGATTAAAAGCCTCTTCGGACTAACTTCGAATGTAATTTTCTGTTAATATCTCAAAATTTTCGAAAACGACTTTATTTTCGTGCAACTTGCGTACAGTCTGAAGAATATTGTTTTATAACAAGGAGTTAACAAAAATTATATCAACAAAATCTATTTAAACTTATACAGTTGTGTGAAAAATAATAAGAACAATAATGTTCAGTATCAAAATGTAAAAATCTGCCATTAAGTAGAAATTTTAACTAAACTAAGTATATATATGTATATATATTTTTCACCTACTAGCCAAATATAGGTAGATCTAAGTACTGCGACTCTGTGACGCGACAAAATATTTAAGATTTGTTTAACGCAGGAAATTCTTATAGAAAGGTTATACTCCAAGTTTCAAAAACAATGGTAGAAATTGCTGTTAAATGGGAACCGAAGAAGGATACATGCGGTAGAAAACCAAAAACCACTGAAAAGAAGCTGTGCAAAAAAAATCCCTTTACCTCTTCCAAACAGATAAGATAAATATTGATGTTGATACATCAACAATCCGCCAAATACCAATCCGTGAAAACCATAAAGCACGAAGCACCCGTGTTGTCTAAGAAGAACGTACAACAAAGATTAAAATTTGGTGAAAAACATTCCTAAAAAAGGCTTAATATTCTTTGGTCTGACGAAACCAAATTTAAATCGTTTAACTCTGCTCGAGATGTTCATCACGTAAGAAGACCTGTTAATACAGCATACAATACCAAATTTACTGCTTAAAATGAAAACCGAAAAATGGAAAACGAAAAATAAAAAATTTAAAATAAAAGATGAAAAATGAAAAATAAAAATTAAAAATAAAAAATTAAAAACTAAAAAGAAAAACGCAAAATTAAAGATGAAAAACTAAAAATATAAAATGGAAAATAAAAAATGAAAAATTTAAAATGAAAAATAAAAAATTAAAAATGGAAAATAAAAAATGAAAAACGAAAAATGAAAAACGTAAATATAAAAATGGATAATGAAAAATGAAAAATTAAAAATTTAAAATTAAAAATTAAAAATTAAAAATTAAAAATTAAAAATTAAAAATTAAAAATTAAAAATTAAAAATTAAATATTAAATATTAAATATTAAAAATTAAAAATTAAAAATTAAAAATTAAAAATTAAAAATTAAAAATTAAAAATTAAAAATTAAAAATTAAAAATTAAAAATTAAAAATTAAAAATTAAAAATTAAAAATTAAAAATTAAAAATTGAAAATTAAAAATTAAAAATTAAAAATTAAAAATTGAAAATTAAAAATTCAAAATTCAAAATTCAAAATTAAAAATTCAAAATTCAAAATTCAAAATTAAAAATTCAAAATTAAAAATTAAAAATTAAAAATTAAAAATTAAAAATTAAAAATTAAAAATTAAAAATTAAAAATTAAAAATTAAAAATTAAAAATTAAAAATTAAAAATTAAAAATTAAAAATATAAAAATTAAAAATTAAAAATTGAAAATTAAAAATTAAAAATTAAAAATTAAAAATTAAAAATTAAAAATTAAAAATTAAAAATTAAAAATTAAAAATTAAAAATTAAAAATTAAAAATTAAAAATTAAAAATTAAAAATTAAAAATTAAAAATTAAAAATTAAAAATTAAAAATTAAAAATTAAAAATTAAAAATTAAAAATTAAAAATTAAAAATTAAAAATTAAAAATTAAAAATTAAAAATTAAAAATTAAAAATTAAAAATTAAAAATTAAAAATTAAAAATTAAAAATTAAAAATTAAAAATATAAAAATTAAAAATTAAAAATTGAAAATTAAAAATTAAAAATTAAAAATTAAAAATTAAAAATTAAAAATTAAAAATTAAAAATTAAAAATTAAAAATTAAAAATTAAAAATTAAAAATTAAAAATTAAAAATTAAAAATTAGAAATTAAAAATTAAATATTAAAAATTAAAAATTAAAAAGTAAAAAGTAAAAATTAAAAATTAAAAAATAAAAATTAAAAACGAAAAATGAAAAATAAAAAATAAAAAATTAAAAACGAAAAATTAAAACTGAAAAGTGAAAAATGAAAAATTAAAAACGAAAATGAAAAATATAAAATTAAAAATAAAAAATGAAAAAAGAAATAAAAATAAAAAATGAGAAATGAAAAATAAAAAACTAAAAATAAAAAATGAAAAATAAAAATTGAAAAAAGAAAAATAAAAAATTAAAAATTATAATGAAAAACGAAAAATGGAAATGGAAAATAAAAAATGAAATGGGAAAATGAAAAATAAAAAAAGAAAAATAAAAAATGAAAAACAAAAAATGAAAAAAAAAAATTAAAAATAAAAAATGAAAAATAATAAATTAAGAATGAAAAACGAAAAATTAAAAATTAAAAATGAAAAATTAAAATTAAAAAATGAAAAATAAAAAATGAAAATTAAAAATAAAAAATGAAAATCGAAAAATGAAATAATGAAAAATAAAAAATTGAAAATAAAAAATTAAAAATTTAAAACAAAAAATGAAAAATAAAAGGCGAAAAATTAAAAATTAACCAGTTGAAATAATAAATAATAATAAATATTTTTATATTAGCAGAGCCCCTGCAGTTAATTGCTAGAAGTGATACATATATGACGCTTTCTGTTTTTTAAAAAAAGTGCCATAAAAAAATCTTTAATTACTAGATGTTTACCCATCTCCCCTGTGATCGGACCCACATGATTTTTTATTTTGTTCGATAACCAGAAGATTCCTTAATTTTTTCACATGAAATATATATACATAGTTATGTAATAAATAATTCATATTGACTTCTCAATGTGGATAAAATCTCAATGGTGTTTGTTTTTGTAGGTTATAAACAAACAATTAATTCTGTTAACTAGCGGCAATTCACTGATTTTATTTGCTTTTGCATCGAATGTGTGTCCCTATAATTTCTCACATAACTGTACATGTAGATGACTGAAATGTTATCAATAATGAGATAAGATTTAAATCTGATTTGTTGTCTGCAATAATTATTAATCCTAGATTAAATAAAATATTTGTTAATCAAAGAATCAATATTTGTTATTACAAAAAAACTATAAATACAACCAATATTTATATTAATCGTACAATTCTTTTTCAAACGTTGAAAATTTAAAATGTCGGTTGTAAGTTGCATTTTGGCGTTGAGTCTCTTTATGGGGATTGCTTGGGCTAGCCCCACAATAGGTCGGGTAGTAGGTGGCCATGATGCTGCCCCTAAGCAGTTCCCGCATCAGATTTCATTGCGTCGTGATCATAGCCATGTCTGTGGTGGTTCAGTTATTAGCAGTCGTTATATCCTAACAGCAGCTCATTGTGTTGTTATCGAAGGAACTGAAGCGTAAGTGAATAAATGAAATTTCGTACGACTAACAAATGTTAGAAATCATAAAAAAATAATTAAACAAATTTTAAATTTTAGTTATTCGGCTGATCGTTTCACAATTCGAGCTGGTACCATCAACCGTATTGCTGGTGGAGTTATTGTACCCGTTAAACGTGTAATAGTTCATCCCGACTATGTCATTTATAATGACTTGGCTCTATTGGAATTAGAAGAAGAATTGGTTTTCTCCGAAACCATACAGGCTATTGAACTGTTGGATAGTGAAGTTCCAGCCAATTCAGATGTCATTATTTCTGGTTGGGGTTTAATCGAACATGCTGCTGCTAATTTACCCATTATCATGCAATGGTATACTGTGACGGGCTTAAGCAAAACAGGATGTGCTAGCAAAATTGGTTTTTATACCGATGCATTGCTCTGTTTAGATCATCCATCTGGTGCTGGTGCTTGCAACGGTGACTCAGGTGGTCCTGCTACTTATAATGGAAAACTAGCAGGAGTTGCAGGATTTGTTGTCATCAAATGTGGTTCATCTAGACCAGATGGTTATGCTAAAGTGGCTTATAACATTGAATGGATTAAAGAAAATATGATTTAATAATAAAATTATCAGTACTCATAAATTTATCCATTTTTGAAGACTATTTATTGTTTGTAATATCTGTTTCTTTTATTTTTTTCAATTGATATTTGTCACTGTTTGAGTTTTATAATGTTTCTTGTAATTGAATTTTAAAGTTCTATTTGAATTTCTGCATGTGATACTGTCAACAAGTAACTAATGTAACAAAAAATGTGTATTAAAAAAATAAGCTCGAATTTGCAAGTTATTTTAAAATAATTTACAGTGTACATGTAAAAAATGACAAATTTGTGTCATAATAAAATGATATTCAAAATATTTTTTTTCGGGTGAACAAAATTTTAATTTATATTAAGTCACCTGATTATACCAAAATAATCAATTTTATCATTCGAAGGAACTTTTAACACAGTTTCACTCATGGCTTTCAAACTCCTAGCCCATTCTGTGCCTTTCAATCCATACTGTTTCGCATAACAAGAATCAGTTAAATCCTTTCACATGTTCTGGGTGTAATCGTGATAGCAAGAAATAGTTCTTTATATTTATTTCGATGCGTTACAAACGCTATGGCGAACTTACATGTATATACATTAGGATGGCCCTTCACTATATGGAGGGGGAAAAAAGTGTTTAAGGTCTCACCCCTAGAAATGTAGCAAAAAAGTGCCAGATTCACTTTTTGAAATTTTGTTTAAGAAAATTTTAAAACTTAAAAAGTTTTCAAAATTTTATAAATAAAAATTTCCGTCTTTGGTCTCATTTCGCAATAGGTTAACAACGTGGAAATAACACAATACTTTATATCTGAGTACTTACAGGTATAGAGACCAAAAAAAAAAAAAGATTATGGCTTTAATCAATTTGTTAAAGTTGAAAAAATGTTCATCATATTTCATGACCTAGAGTTTTTTTTGGCACAAAATCGTTCTGGGGCATTAGTTAGCTCTTGGAGAGTTTTTATTAGATTTTGAAGTTATATACCTTTTTGAAAAGATAATTTGATACTGAAATCAATTCATTGTCAAAAAAAAATTAAACTATAGAACGAAATTTTCCTAAATCTGAAAAAAGTCATATTTTCAAGTGTCATAAACACACTTGAAAGTTTCAGTCGCGTTGAGGCACCTCAAAATTTTTTTTTTGATAGACCCAAAACTTTGTGTTTCTCATTTTTTTTTTGCTATTCGCATTTTTCTAGGGGGTGAGACCGAGAGTTTGAACACTTTTTTTTTGAGGGCCACCCTAATATACCTATTTGAATATTTAAGTAATTTTAATGGCCAATACATATTGTTTTTTGGATCATTTTATGCGAAAAAAAACAAACGCTATATCTAAAATATTAAAAATAATTTATTCAGTCCGACTCATCAAATATGCTTTACCATTTTAAATTAAAAATTTAATATTATCGTCGTAGTCTTGCCTAATCAAAACTGTACTTTCAGATCCATTGTTGCCGTGGAAAGAGTATACAGTCAAAATAATTGTAGTTTTTTTAGCAAAACAAAAATTAAAAATGTACTATTTCATTATGCTATGCCCATTTTAATAATTTCATAAATTTAAAAAATTCATATCACTAATATACAAAAATAAGATATTCAAATATATGCTTGCTAAAAAATAGTTTGTTCAAATATATTATACAAATTCGGGGCCCATCTGATTCATACATTTCTTCGTAATTTTTTTATTCCCTCTAACTCATCGAAACAAATTCCGGAGACCCCATTAATCCTTATAAAAGCAGGAGTCGATCTGGATACGTTCGTCTGTCTGTGCGTCTGTTGAATATAATCCACTGTCCGCAATAGGTCCACAGGTATTAAATTTGCAGAATGACGTACAAAAATGTAAAGATACTCTGATAAAATTTCATATAAAAAACTAAAAGAAGCGAAAAATGTTGCATATATTTATGTGTCGGTGATGCATATAAATTTTTGTTTGCTTGTTGTTTTTATTTGTGAACGTTCACATGTGCAGAAAACAAAAACAAGCAGAAAAAATGTGTATGCGTCGCTAACAAACAAAGAACAAAAATGTAATTGTATGTGTTTAAATTAAATCTAGCCTTTTTTGTCTCTTAGTGTTGAAAAACTTGGTTATAGCGTTGTGTTTAGAACACGGATGAAGGGTAACAAAGATTCTGCACAGCCGAATATAACAATTTGTTTTTCTTTTTGATGTGTAAACATCTATACGCGCAGGGGGGTAAATTTCTATTTCACAATACAATCACAAAAACAGCGTAACTTATATCGGTGTGAGCTGAAGGAGATAACGCTGTGTGACTTATGATTGTATTGGTGAAAAAATATTTTCAGGAGAAACTGTTCATGGGCAATTACCCAATGCATTCGAAATTGGAATTGTGGTAGGAGAGACAAACCTAAGTAACTCGTGTTTTTAACACTTTTTTTTTATTGTTTGTAACATTCTATTTTAATAAATTTCACTTTTATTATTTTTATATTTAATTAATAAACACAATAACTATCGCTTGCTACCACTCAAAAAATCTCACAAATCTCACAAAATCATACAAATTTATACAAACATCTGATTTCGAGTTGCCAACTTCAAAAAATAAAACAGTTGTTAACTTTGTAGCCAGATTGTTAAACCAGGGATACCAGAGCTTTCAAATGAAGTGAACTGCTGAAAATAGTATAGAACAATTCGTAAATTTAAATTAAATTTTTGTATAATATTTTAGATTCTGGTTAATGTTTGCAAAAATTAATTATGCCTATATGATTATATTGTGTTTTATTTAAAAACTATTTTTTCTTCATATAGAAAATTGAATAGTTTAGATTTCTTCTAATAATTTAAACAAGCAGATTCCAGCCCTCGAAATTCGAATGCAAATTCTAGGAAATTTTATTTTTTCATTAAATGAAGACCCTAAAGGTATGCTAATCAATTAAAGCCAATTCAAAAATCAACACAAAAAAAAAACAAACTCATTTTTATTACAAACACATTAACAAATTTAATAAACACACACATAGCATTGTATAATTTTATGTGTGTGTTAGTAGCAAATATAAATGCAATTTACTCAAAATAAAGGAAAAAATTTAAAAATCTGTAAATCTGCAAAACGGCTAAAAAGAAATACCTTTCAAATAATATAGTTTGATCAAAATCGGGCTAAAACGGTGGAAGAAAACATCGGTCACAAGAAATCGCCTAGCCTATTAATATTATAGATGAGTTCATCATTTAATAAGAATTCTAGCCTTTGAATATTTTTGATGTGTAAACATCTATACGCGCAGGGGGGTAAATTTGTATTTCACAATACAATCGCAAAAACAGCGTAACACATCGGTGTGAGCTGAAGTGTAAATCGGTGTGACTTTATCTGATTATATTTGTGAAAAAATTATGATATGTTCTTTTCTAAACATTTTCCAATTGTCTTTCAAAAAACATCAATTGTATTTCAGAAAACATCACTTGAATTTCAGAAAACATAAACAGAATTTCAGAAAACATCAATATAATTTCAGAAAACATCATTTGAGTTTCAGAAAACATCAATTGAATTTCAGAAAACATCAATAGAATTTCAGAAAACATCAATTGTATTTCAGAAACCATCAATATAATTTCAGAAAACATCATTTGAATTTCAAAAAACATAAATAGAATTTCAGAAAACATCAATATAATTTCAGAAAACATCATTCGAGTTTCAGAAAACATCAATTGAATTTCAGAAAGCATCAATAGAATTTCAGAAAACATCAATTGTATTTCAGAAACCATCAATATAATTTCAGAAAACATCATTTGAATTTCAGAAAACATAAATTGAATTTCAGAAAACATCAATATAATTTCAGAAAACATCATTCGATCAATTGTATTTCAGAAACCATCAATATAATTTCAGAAAACATCATTTGAATGCAGAAAACATAAATAGAATTTCAGAAAACATCTATAAAATTTCAGAAAACATCAATTGAATTTCAGAAAACATAAATAGAATTTCAGAAAACATCATTTCAGAAAACATAAATAGAATTTCAGAAAACATCAATATAATTTCAGAAAACATCAATAGAATTTCAGAAAACATCAATTGAATTTCAGAAAACATCAATAGAATTTCAGAAAACATCAATATAATTTCAGAAAACATCATTCGAGTTTCAGAAAACATCATTTGAATTTCAGAAAACATAAATAGAATTTCAGAAAACATCAATATAATTTCAGAAAACATCATTCGAGTTTCAGAAAACGTCAATTGAATTTCAGAAAACATCAATAGAATTTCAGAAAACATCAATTGTATTTCAGAAAACATCAATTGTATTTCAGAAAACATCATTTGAATTTCAGAAAACATAAATAGAATTTCAGAAAACATCAATAGAATTTCAGAAAAAATCAATTGTATTTCAGAAAACATCAATTGTATTTCAGAAAACATCAATTGAATTTCAGAAAACATAAATAGAATTTCAGAAAACATCATTTGAGTTTCAGAAAACATAATTTGAATTTCAGAAAACATAAATAGAATTTCAGAAAACATCAATATAATTTCAAAAAACATCATTCGAGTTTCAGAAAACATCAATTAAATTTCAGAAAACATCAATAGAATTTCAGAAAACATCAATTGTATTTCAGAAAACAGCAATTGTATTTCAGAAATCATCATTTGAATTTCAGAAAACATAAATAGAATTTCAGAAAACATCAATTGAATTTCAAAAAGCATTATTTGAATTGCTGAGAACATTAATTGTATTTCAGAAAACGTCAATAGAATTTCAAAAAGCATCATTTGAATTGCTGAAAACATTAATTGTGTATCAGAAAACATCAATTGAATTTCAGAAAACATCGATTGCATTTCAGAAAACATCAATTGAATTTCAGAAAACAGCATAATCGACTTATTTTTTATGCACTGGAAAATATGATGTTGATGTTTTCTTTAATTATTAGATGTTTACACATCTCCCTTGTGATCGGACTCACATGATTTTTTTCTTAATCCATGTATTCAATATATTGACTTCCGTTACAGTTTTTTAATTATATTCTATTATCTCTACTATAAAAGGAAGAAATTTGTTTATGCCAATTAAAATTTATTTATTACTTAAAATTTTTTGCAATATACAAAGCAAAAATGTGTTTATCTTAGGCCAAAAAACTTTTAATCCATGAAGCATAGTAGGAAACATTGGCGAAAACATCAGGATAACGAGAACCACAGGCCCCGACAACGAAACTGCTAACACCAACCAATTTCTCCTTGTAGACAGCACCATTGCCAGCATCTCCAGTGCAACTACCTTGCTTCAAATCGTGAGCTAAACAAATGGTAGAACTATCATTGTCACTGTAAGCTTCGGTACAGACTGTTTCACTGGCTATACTAAGAGTTATGGAGTGTAATTTGTAGGATGCAACATTTGAAGATTGTTCACCCCAGCCGGCTACTGAAACTGAAACTCCAGCTGCGGGTTCATCAGAAGATGAAGTGGCAATTTCAATCATTTTAATACGATCAGTCCACTCCAATGGGGATTCCAAAGTTAAAATGGCAACATCATTTTTGATACCAGCATATTCAGGATGTAAGTTTATAGCGGCTATGGTAGCCAGTTTACCACCAGAAAATTGATTAGTACTACCAACACGTACAGCTAACTTGTTTAAAGAAACCCTACAGAGTATAAGATAGTTTTTCAAAAATATGATAAAGCAACCTAAATTTAACTTACGTATTTCCATTTTCAATAACACAGTGTGCCGCAGTTAAGATAGTTTTTGCTCCAATTATGGAACCACCACAAATATGAGCACCATCTAAACGTACAGAAGCCACATATGGGAAAGCATCTTTAGAAGCTTCTTCTCCATCCCAAATTCGAGAAGATGGTTGTGCCGAAGTCGAAACGACAAAAATTGCCACAACCAGAACTGCCAAACGTGTTACATCCATCGTGTTTAAATGCTCACTAATGTGATTTGCAATGTATTGTTATTAAATATTTCCCTATTATAAATTTCACTAATTTATTGCCCATTCTAACTTTACGATAACACCGTTGACCACTATTTTATGAGGTAGATTATGATTGATAAAAACCACATACATGTACACTTTACAGTTTCAGACTTTGCAATTTATCAGTCAAATTCTTCTTTTCGTTTACAATCTTATCTTATCGGTTGACCGAGTAAAAATTTTCAAATTTTTAAGATAAATATATTGCAAGAGAGCAAAAAATTATTGAAAAACCCCAAAAAAAATATTAATAATCGTTCATAAATCATGTTAAAATAGTTATCTTCTTAATTGATATACAGTGAGTCACATTAAAAATTTCCCACCTTTGAAATATTAATTTTTGATGTATACGCTCAGAGGCGTAAAAATCAATTTCAAAATACAATCACAAAAACAGAGTAAGACAAAAACGGTGTGAGGAACAATTGTATTGGTGAAAATATTTCATTAGGAAGTGTTTGGAGATAAACTGAGAAATAAAAAATGAAAAATAAAAAATGAAAAATAAAAAATTAAAAGTTTTGTCAGTTTTGAGTTAACGATGCCAAATATATTAATTTTTAACGCTCTTTACATGTGTTAATTTTTTTTTTTTTTTTAAATATTAGCCATTTCTGAGTTTTTTCTTTAAATAACGACGTAACTTAAATGTTTATTAAATTAATTTGCAGCACTAACGACGTATTTCAACCTACGTTTGATCGCTGACAAATTATTTTCTCAGAAAACGACACATGCGACATACGTTGTTATTAATGAAAAAAAATGCAAAATAATTTTGGATTAGTTTTCAGTGTATAACCACTTATAAAAACTTGTGTGTTTATTTCTGTTATTTTTTATGACTATTATTCTTGATACGTTGTTATATTCTCATCCTAAGTCCCGTTAACTTTTTGTTGACGATCAAAAAAATCCATTTTTCAAGCAACAACAACAACTTATGTCTACATGGGTGGTTGCATTGGTGGTTTTCTTTTTCAAAGAAAATGACGCTTGTCGTTTGTTTTATTTGCACATACTTTAAGTGTAATTTACATATTGTTGTTTCTTCCTTCTCTAGGATCTATTCCTCTGAAGATTTTTGACTCAAAATTTTATATAAAGTATTTATTGCCCATATCTACAGGACTGTTAAATTAAAAGCTCTAAAATCTTTATATCGAGCCCATAATTTCAAATATAACGTTTTTTGGCTCCCCTGAACATTTTGATTTTATGACATACGCGGTTATTCTAGAAAACCACAGATATGTTAAAAATTCGAACTCAATCGCACTAAACTGATTAATATATATAATCTTTATGACCTTTTTCCAAATGTTACTGAATAAGAAATATTTCTAAAGCGATCTTATCTTTATTCAAATAAAAAATTATAGATTAACCAACATGTGCGCTATGATTTCGCCATCATTAAATGCTGTCACAGGACCTGCATCATATTTTATAATTTTTACTTTTACAGAGAAAATATATAATTTTAAAACACATGTTAATATTTCATGTGTATTTAATTATGATCTCCGTTCATTTATCCGTATTTATATAATGACTTTGTGCTGATGTTTGTAACTGCCAAAAATATTTGATCTAGACCCATCTTTTATTATACCGATCGAATCAGAATCCCTATCTGATTCGATATAACGATGTCCGTCCGTCCGTCCGTCCGTCTGTGTGTCCATGTAAACCTTGTAATCAAACTATAGGTCGCAAATATGAATATATTTTGATGAAATTTGGTATATAAGCTTTTATCGGCAATATGATGAACGCTATTGAAATTGGTGAAAATTGGTCCTTGTTCAGACTTAGTCCCCATACAAATGACCCCTATGAAATCGACATAAATTGCCATAAGATCCAAACTATCACACAGATCTTAGTCAAATTGGGTTTGTATGTGTTTATTATATCCATTAATCAGTAGTCGAAAAAATATTCCTTTAGGACAATTCTTAGTCAAAGGCCACATATAGTGCTGCTTCCCGATCTTCACTTAAATCTATCAAAAAACAAAAATATTGCACAGATTTTTCTCAAATTTGGTTTGTGTATATTTTTTCAAAATATAAGTGGTCAGGATCGGTCCATTTTTCGACCTAGTCCCCATATAAATATAGCACCCGATATGAACTTTTTCATATCTGCAGCCAAAAAAAATGGCACTCAAATTTGGTTTATGCTTATTTTCTATATCCAATTAGTTTGACCGAAGAGATAGGTTCTCTAAATCATGGTATAGGGTATCGTATAATCGGTCTAGACCGACTATAATTTCTTACTTGTTTTTATATAGAATGTATGCATTCTAATCAAGTAATAGGTTATTTGCAACCTGAATATTAAAGTAATTTCGATGATTTTGTTTCGGTTTAAGCCTTAATTAATTTAAGGCCACAAAAACGTAACAATCTGACTAATATTTCGTAAAAGACTAATTTCTATGTTATGTAACGACCTTAGCCATTATGGCTGGTATCTAATTTAAGACCTGATATCCTTTACCAAAACTCATAGTGTTGTATATGCTTTAATTAGCCAAAAACACAAAAAAAGAAAATACTTAAAACTCCATCCATATCTAACCTTAAAAATATAGTCAATCTAAGAAGAACTCAGCAGGTTCATATTCATATGAAAAACTTTGATCTTAGAAGAATAACAATTCTCGCCAAGTTAGTGAAAAAACCAGCATAAGTATTTTCATATAACTTGTATGAACAATACATGCCAAAAAAATAAAAAAATAAGTAAGAGTGTTAAATTTGGATATACCGAATCTTTGATACCCTCCACCTGGGTTTTACATTAATATCTGGACTTATAGCACTATTTATAACAAATGTAAACGAAATATTTGGAAAAGTAAACAATTTGATAAACTTAATACTAAATTATTACAACAAACACACTGAATTTTTTTATATTTTTTGGAGGTGTTTCCATATTTTGGGTTATATCCTGGCACAATCATGTCAGATTTATCCCTTTTTAAATACCAACCTTTTTAAATAACAAACAATATTACTTCAAGTTTTCCCAAGTAAATGGTTTACTGACAGACGGACATGGCTATATCGATTTGAGTTGTTATAAGGATCAAGATTATATATATAGTTTATGGGATCGCAAATTCATTTTTCGATGAGCTGCAAATGGAATTACAAACTGATATATACCCTCTGCACATGGTAATAATCCTGCACATGAATGTTAAAAAATGACAGTGTTCTAAATATGTAAATATAAAGTAACTTCCTTTACAAATGTTGCTCATTGTTGCATTAAAAGATATTTAAGAAAACAAAAAAAAAAAAAACGTGTTCATCGATTTCTTTATCAAATATTTTGTATTTCACTTTATTGTATTTAAAATATTTGATTTTAGGCAGTAATACTGTTGATCCAGGAAATGTAGTAGGATATCTTGCTAGAAATATCTGGATATTTAGTACCACAGCTACCGAAAGAAAAATTAGCAACAGCAATTAATTTGTTGCCACTTACAACACCAGCGCCACCATCACCACTGCAGATACCAATATTATCTGGATGTTGTAAGCATATTACCGAATCATAACCAAAACCAGTTTGAGCTTCACATTCTGCATCACTTAAAACTGTCATGGTAGCACTTTGAAGCTTATAAGGAGAAGAGCCAGTTGCTTGGAGACCCCACCCGGTAACAAAAGTGGAAGTACCTTCCTTGAATATGTCATCTTCGGTAGCTAAGTCAATTTTATTGATCTTATCGGTGAATACCAACGGTTCGGAAAGTTCTAAAATGGCGACATCGTGCATGAAATTTCCATATGAAGGATGAATAACAATGGCCGTGACATCAACAATTAGACCACCACCAAATTGATTGATGCTTCCAACACGTGCAGTAACACGGGAGTTATTAATGCTAGAATTAAATTTTTTTTTTAAAATTATTTAAAAAAATCAAAATTTTTTTCTAATAATTGACAAAAATTAAAACAAAAAACCTACGATGTTGAACCCACGGAAGAAACGCAATGACCAGCAGTTAGGATAAATTTATTGGAGATAATACTTCCTCCACAAGCATGAGACGCATCAACGCGAATAGAAGCTGACCATGGATATTGGCCAGCTGAAACTTCACTACCACCCACAATTCTGGAACTAGCTGTGGTTTCACTGCATCCAATAATCATTAATAGGACCACCAAGCCTAGAGTGATTACACGTTCAACAGCCATTACGCTTAAATTCAAACTGCTTTCAAAACAATTCGTAAATAATTATGGTTCAACTTGGCCAAACAACAGTTATATATATGTGGTACTTCGCCTAATCAATAAGTTGATTAGCCTCCAAGATAGCATGGCTAATAAGTAGCTATTGATAAAGGTGGATTGTATAAAAACAACTCCTTAAGAATAACAATATACGAGGGCGGTCCCATAATAACCCGACCTGACGTATAGATGGCGGTAGTAGTTTTAAAACAATTGAAAAGTGGCAACATTATAAAACATATGTTTTAAGTTTCGAGGCGTTACGTTGTTTAACATCAAAAGTAAACGATCTCAGTGAATTTGTAAACATGGAAACCGTTGATTTCATTGGCCAAAAGTCTAATTTTTTTTGTCGCTGATTTTAAAAATTTTAACTAAAACATCCAGATTAAGGTAGCTAAAATATGAAATATTTATTAAACAACTAATTTTTTTTGTCAAATTTCAACTTTAATGGAATAGAACTTCTAGGGAACAAAAGGGAACAAGAAACGTACACCACCCGGAGAAAGGTGAAGTGTCCTCTTTAACCCTATATATACTTTTGCACCCGTTCCGACCCGTGGGTAGAACACTTTTTTCATTTTAATGAAATTACTCAAAAAAAAAAAAAAAATTCAAATTACGGTAATTTAAACAGTATATATATAAGTATACAATGGTGTGTTAAATTTGTACCTTATGTATATTACAGCTTATAATAGTCATTATTTATTCTACTACTAGTAATGTCATCTGCTTACAAAATGCACCACCCTATTGATATATATGTAGGTAAGAATGTCAATACGCAGAGGATGTAATTCATTTTTAATCTGGGTTTTTTTATTATCATACAATAATATATACAAGCAAGTACCCATGGAGAAGATGTTATTAAATATCTTTTGGTGCCACTTGGAGATCTATCTGAGGAGGCTCATGAAAAAAGGAATAAGGATTACAGATTTTATAGAGAGCACAATAGTAGAAAAATAGCACGAAATTCCACAAATGAAGATCTATTTAATATATTATTGACAACGTCAGATCCGTTCATCCCAAGAAGTCAAAAAACTACAGAAATAACACAGAACAAAATATGGAATATTTGCAATCAATATTTGAATCAAATGAATAATCTATAATATTAAAGGCTAGGCGATTTGTTGTGACTGATGTTTTTTTCTACCGTTTTATTCCGATTTTGACCAAACGTATATTATTTGAAAGGTATTACTTTTTAGCCGATTTGCAGATTTACGGATTTTTAAATTTTTTCTTTTATATTGAGTAAATTGCATTTAAAGTTGCTACTAACACATACATAAAATTATACAATGCTATGTGTGTGTTTATTAAATTTGTTGTGTTTGTAATAAAAATGAGTTGGTTTTTTGTGTCGATTTGTGAATTGTCTATAATTGATTAGCATATTTTAGGTTTTTTATTTAGGGAAAAATAAAATTTCCCAAAATATGCGCTCGAATTTCGAGGGCTGGAATCTGCTAGAAATTATAATTGCATTAATAATTATAAGTACGAAAAACATAGTATTAGTAAAAAACAATAATAAACGGAACCTCCCAATGCACTATGGGTAATTTGACCCATTTTTGTGATAAAAATTAATAACAATTAAACTGAAAGGATTTTTGAAAATTTTTTTTGTGTTTATGTAGAAATAAGCTATGAGAAAAGTTTAAATTAAAAAGATTTTGAAATTTATAAATTTTTAACCCACTTTTGCCAATTTTTTTTTTTTTTATTTTGAATATACATATGTATTTTGTTTTAAGTTTTATTTTACATTTCGCTATCTAAATTAATCGAATTTAAGTCATTCAAGTCCACAGATACTTCTGAAACAGACAGCATATGTAGAACCTCTTGTGGCAGTTGCGCGCGTCTTCTCTGCTGCATTCGACTATCTAAGCATATTGACGAAATAACTGAAACAGACATGTCCATAGCCATGTTAAAAACATCAGAGAAATTTTTTGTGCGGCTGTTCTTGCGGGCATGATGTAGTCTATCTGACTTGTATAATTTGTTCTGCGACTCAGCAGCATCTTCGCCGAAACAACCTACCGGCAGTAATGTGTTTTCAACAATTTCTCTTGAATGAATCAATACCTTGTGAACGGTCGCCGTCATTGGGCGCCAAGGGTATTTGATTTTATCATTTGGGCGGTATTGTGGCAAAAAAGCTTGAAATTTTTTGGTATTCAATGGGAATTGACAGCAAATAGTAATGAGTATAATTTTAAGGGAATATATAAGCTCAATATCAACTATTTCCGAAAAGATGGCTTGGTCAGCAAAGGCTCTACGGGCTGTATTGCCATCATTGGTGTTTCCAAATCCACCCGTTTTTGGTTGGTCAACTTTAAGGCTCATTGTCGACCAAAATAATTGTTGTACAAGCTTTTTTTTTTCAGAAAGAGTTTTGCGATCGTCATCAGTTCGAATTTGCCATTTTTTAATACTGCTCTTGTATCCAGCATGCAAAACGAATTAAAACAATCGTATCCAACAATGCAAAGGACTTATACCACACTTTAGAGTATCTTTTTTTGCAAGAAATTTTTGGTTTTGAAGTCTGTAATGCTCATAAAATCCTTTGGAGTTGCCTTGCAAATAGGACACGGTTGACTAGATTTTGTATTTGTTAAAACGTTTAACACTTTACCATCAATCAACGTAAGAAATAGTTTAAAGTGTATTTCCATGATTTTTCCAACATCGATAACTATTTTTAAACTATTTAAGCCATTTATCTGTTGTTTTAAATCATTGTCCTCAAACAAAATGTTTTCTTTTGTTTCTTTACAAAACTCCAGTTTTATAGGACGACAAAACCTTATAGACTGAGGTGTGCGGTTATTCCAAAGTGATCTACTGACCGAATCCACAAGTTTTAAAGAAGTCATTGTTGTTGTAAACAAGGAATAATCGGAATCATCGGATGTGGATGCTTCCTGAAATTTCTGCTTATAAGAGGAATGCCCAGTGCTGCCATCAAATCCATAGCTAACAATCAGATCAGCGTTTACAAAATTAATATTTTCTGTCATTAATGAGACTATGACTTCCTTCTGCATTGCAACAATTCTATTGGCAGTGTACGTTAACAATGATTGAAGGGAAACATTTGCCTGCCTCTCATTAACTTCAATACCAACTGGTCTGCAACTTTTCTTAGAATTGGTGACCTCGTTGTAAAGTGGATATATGTCAGCATTTCGAATTTTACTTTCCCTTCTTGTATTCAAGTACTGTTCTTTTGTCAAATTGTTTTCTAACAAAAATGCGAGTGCTTCATTTGCAGTTAAACGAATTGGCTGATTATCAACAGTGTGCGCTAATTTTCTCATCTTGCAAGCTCTTGTTGGACTAGCAAATGTTGAACTCGAGCCGATATCGAAGCTGCACGAACTAGCAATTCCGTTTCATTGTCTACTTTCTTTGATAGGTCCTTTGCTTCTCTATTCTTTGCGCGTTCGGATTTATCCACAAACTTTATTTTTGGACGCCCTACTAAGCATTTCGAAGAGGTAGTCTTAGTTGCCAAAATAAAATCAATTCTTAGCCAGTGAGCGTTTTGTTTTTGGAAGACCTCTATCTTTCTGTGGGACTTGTTCCATCTCTCAACCAAATTTTTACAAAAAGTTCGGACTCTCTCTTTCAGAGATGATTCTTCCTCATTCAAAATATTTATATTTCCAACATGGCCAATAACAAAAGTGAATACAGCATCGTTTTTCTCCTCTTTGTATTTAATTTCGTGAAATTAATTAAATAAACTCAAAATGGTCCACTTAACATGTCTCTGATAGTCACAACACGGCCAATTACGGCCAACATTTATTAAGCTTATCCAAACCGCATGTTTATGACGTGGTAATCAGCTGTTACTCGATTTTTAGAAAAAGATAGTGCACAGTCATTTAGTTTAAGGTTATTTTTTTATCAAATTGTAACAAAACAATCTTTTTGCTTAAAAGTGCAACAAATGACTTTTCGTCACAAAAATGGGTCAAATTACCCATAGTGCAATGTTACAAATGCTATTAAAATCTAT
Organism: Cordilura impudica; assembly: GCA_963682025.1. Classification (NCBI taxonomy): domain Eukaryota; kingdom Metazoa; phylum Arthropoda; class Insecta; order Diptera; family Scathophagidae; genus Cordilura; species Cordilura impudica. The sequence goes on along the minus strand of OY821520.1, from coordinate 2,902,563 downwards.
TGCAGGTTTTTTTTTAAAGGTTTTTACCCACATAAATAAGAAAGATTCCAAAAATAAAAACCCATGTTTTCATATCAAAATTTAAAAAAAAAAATCGGAATCATTGCGCTCTTGTTCAGCAGATTTATTTTGTTAAAATTAACAAATTTGACAGCAAAAACTGATACATTTTTCTGTAGTAATAGCAAGACTTTTACATAATATTACTAACGTTGTTTTAATGGGTCTATTATCGATAGCAACCAAACTGTAGTTGCGTTGTCAGTTACCAAAATGATATTACGTATGGCAACTGGCAACTGAGAATGGCAATTTCAGTTGCCAAATAGTTATCATATTGGCAACCACAAATTTGTGGTTGCTGTTAATATTTTTATAAAGTAGGAAGGCGGCAAAACTGAAAGGGAAGTAAATTTTTTGTTTACTTTTAATAAATAACAAGTTTTTTAGTTCCTCAATATTAAAAACTTTTTTATTTACAATTAAAATTAAATCCTGAAAAATATATATATGTCTAGGAATGATAAAAGGTTAGTAATATAAGCATTGCAAGATTCTATTCCTTATATTTGTAGCCAAAATATTGTTTTCCAGACCAAACCCAGGTTCACGGAACTAATTTTATTTTATTTATTTTTTATTCACCTTAAATAACCTTTTTTTTTGCTTGTTTGTATAAAATTATTTGATTCTTTACATTTATTTTCAGCTGTTAAACTGTCAAAATAGCATATTCGATAACTTTTTGGCAACTGAAAAAAGTTGCCTTACATAATACCAATTTATATGCCAGTTGCGTTGCTTATTGACAACCCAACTAAAGTTCGGTTGCCATCCATAATCGACCTATAAGTGTAAATATTCTTTGAGTGTAAACATTTTGTAAATTTGACAGCAAAAAATTTTTAATTTTTCAGTAGTAATAGCAAAATTTCCAGTTGATTTTACCTTTTTTTTAGTGTAAAAATTTTTTTAAGTGTAAACATTAAAAAATCCCATTATTAGAAAAAATGCTTATAACTACTATTAAAATCCAAATATGACATTTTTTTTTTTTAGAAAAAAAATACTAAAATATTTTGATCGGTTCAAAAGTTACAGAATTTTGGCCAATGAAAACAATTTTCATCCACTGTGCGTCGTGAAGATGTTTCAATAGAATGTCTGGCGATGTTTTACCGTAATAAAGCCGAGTTTTTGCGTCGATTAGTAACCATGGATGAGACCTGGGTCCACAACTTTACACCTGAGATAAAGGAACAGTCAAAACGCGCAAAAATGCGCTTGGGATAATTTTTTATTGATTATCTTCAAAAATTAAAAACAATTAACGGCGACTATTATGCTAACTGATTGCAGCATTTAAGTGATGAAATTAAGGGGGGAAACCCGTATTTGGGGAAAAAGAAAGTGATGTTTGAAAGTGAATTGAAGTTCGTCACGCACCTTATTCGCCAGATTTAGCTCCCTCTGACTATATTCTATTTCCAAACTTCAAATAGAAAAAAATGAAGAGGTGGAGTCTGCGTTTGATGGCTACTTCAAGAAGCTAAACAGTTCTTACTATAAACAGGGTATCGAACTATTGAATATCGCTGGGAAAAGTGTATCGAGTAAATAGGAGATTATATTTTCCCATATTTGTCGTGTTTTCTTTGTCAAGTTGGGTTATTCTTGGACCGCCCTCGTATATTTATTATCAAACTATGTAACCGTTAGTCCATAATTTATTAAACTGTGTGGCAAGGAGTGAGTGAGAAAAGCAATAGCCGATAGCCTCAATTTATTTCGAAGGTTTCTTATAGGTAGCATTTTTTCGACTGACAAATTGAAAGCATTATTGAATGCGGCCATTCTTTGAAGAACTTTATTTCATGGAAAGCAGTCGCTTCTTTTTCTTTTTTTTTTTGCCAATATTCTTATCATTTACCATACGGATCGTGTTCTAATCTAGATAGTGTTTAATAAACTATATAATATTATCTATAGATCTGCAAAATGGGTTTTAATGTTTTTGCTCGGCAATGATAACAGTTACTTACATATGTATGTATGTATATGTATAATCATCTTTTTATAAAAACACAAGTAATTTCAATGAATAACTCAGTTGATAGCAGAATGGCTTTCAGTTTGAAATTGGTAGTTGGAATTTTGGGTTTTGTAGCTTGTGTGAGTGCCGTACCTAGTGGACGCGTAGTAGGCGGTGTAGACGCCAGTGTGGGTCAGTTTCCTCACCAAGTTTCGTTACAACGTCAAGATGGCTCACATACATGTGGTGGCTCTATTATCAATGAAAATTACATTCTTACAGCTGCCCATTGCGTGGTAGTGGGTGAAGGCATTCAACCGTAAGTTTTTGTCGTTCTCTAGTAAAAGCCTTAAATAAACTAGTTTGTGCTTAAATTTATTTAGTTATCCTCCTCAATATTTCCAAGTACGTGTTGGTAGCATCCAACGTACTGCTGGTGGTAAATTATTGCAGTTGAAAAGTATAACTGTGAACAAAAACTATGGCAATTTCTTGAATGATGTTGCTCTGTTAGAATTAGAAGAACCTTTAGTTTGGACCGAAAATATTCAACCGATTGAAATAGCTGATATAGAAGTACCAACTGGTGAAGATGTTATTGTGTCCGGTTGGGGTCGTTTGTATACTGGTGGTCCAATTCCTCATCGTTTGCAGTGGAATACTTTGAAGGCGTTAACCACCGATGAATGTCAGACTGCTATCAATTGGGGCTATGACAGCTTAATCTGTTTGGCTCATGAACAAGATAATGGTGTATGCAATGGTGATTCAGGTGGTCCAGCTACTTATCTCGGAAAATTGGTTGGTGTTGCCGGTTTTGTTGTTAATGGTTGTGGTTCCAAAAATCCTGATGGTTACGCCAAAGTATACTATCATCGTGCTTGGATTCAAGAAAACATGAATTCTTAAGTCGATTTTGAAATTATTTTATGCATTGAGAGAAAATAAAAGTAATTTTAAAATAAAATACACTTCTTGATAATCTTCATTTTACTTAATGTCACTTTATTTAAATAAATAATTTAGTTTTTCTCCCCAATATTGTAACCTAAAGTTTGAAAAATTATCAAGGGTGCACAAAAATCTAAATCATTTTACACTGTCTTGCAAAAAAATACTAGTACTTACGTTTAGTTTTAATTATGTTTTATTTATGTCAATAAACCTTAATCGGTTACAAATTTCTACTAATGTTGAAATCTTGTAAAAATAGACCTTGTACATAGTCCCTATTTCTTTTTTTTTTTTTGTCATATTATATTGTAGTTCCAATCTGGATTAATGATTGATATTTCACCCTAATAAATCATATAATGTTATCTATATATGTCCAAAATCGGTATTAATGGCTGTGCTCGGCAATGATAAGATTATTGATTATTCGAACTACATATCGTTAGCTAAAATGCAAGCCCACCTAACTAAAAAAATCTCAAATCCGAGTTCTTTATTAATTGTATTGCGGCTCTCTAACTTTCTTAACGATATTGTCGATAATTTTAGTTTGTTGTACCAAACAAAATAAAATTTTTTTATACCGATTTAGAAAAGAACGCTTTTAGGCTTTGATCATTTAATCATAACCACATATTTGTACCTGCGGTCGATAATGGCATTTCTGATTCAACATTTTTTGATTGCACGGATCTGAGGTAGTTATAGGCCGGCCAATCATAAGAACTTATCACAAACTTTTAAATCTTGAAAGTATATCATTTCTCTTTTGATATTTTTATTTATATCTCCGAACTTTATTTTTTCTGTGGTCCTTTTGAGGCATCGTAATATAAATCCGATTTCTCTTGTGATGCTCGGTAAAGATTTTTTGCTGTGTAAACATCTGTACGCGCAGGGGGGTAAAACCTATTTCGCAATACAATCACAAAAACAGCTTAAGACGTAAGACAAGGTCTGTGTGACTTATGATCGTACTGAGGAAAAAATTTTGATGTGTAATAACCTTTTTGAAAATGGAAAATAAAAAATTAAAAATAAAAAAATTAAAAATGAAAAATAAAAAATGAAAATGAAAACGAAAAAGGAAAAACGAAAAATAAAAAATTAAAAATAAAAAATGAAAAACGAAAAATTAAAAATTAAAAAATCAATTCTAATTTAAGTTAATTAGAGGACCCCTGCTGCTCCGCAGCATTATATTATATTATATTAATTTTTATAATATAATACCAAAATTTGCCAAGAGAAGTTAACGTACAGTAATGCCAAAATATGCCAAGAGAAGTTAACTTACAGTAAAAGTAAAGTTGATTGTCCACGCATAACTTTCCTCAAACCCAACGAATTTGCCAAGAGAAGGAAATCTACTAGGTACCTCAAAAAGCAGCATAAAAAACAGATAAATCTGTATATTGGTTTCGTTTTTTTTTTTATCGAATTTAACGATAATATTTAGAAAATTTATCAATAATTATAAAATGATATTAATCAGATTATTGACTATCGATCACTAACCAGAATGGCTTTCAGTTTGAAATTGATAGACTTTTGTCGAAATTTGCATAAATGTAGCTGAAATTCATAAACTTGATTATTGATCGACCTTTCTTTTTGCTATTTATTAAAATTTTAGTTGGCTTTTAAGGTCACAACTGATGTAAATAAAAGATTATTTTATTCCATTTTTAATCCAACGTTTCGGTGGGATTTTTCCACCATCTTCAGTGATTAAAATTTATTGAATCTGGCACCCATAACAACAACAAAATAATAAAACCATGTATAAGGATAGCTTAACAAGAATAATATAAATTACATATAATCTTTTCGCCAATTTTCATATAAATAAATACTCGTCGTATACATTTGATTTTATACGACATATAAAGCACAACATAAAACACAATATGTAAATCTATAATATTAATAGGCAAGGCGATTGCTTGTGACCGATGTAAGTTTCACAGTTTTACCCCGATTTTGACAAAAAATTTATCTTGAAAGGTATTTCTTTTTAGCTGTTACCCAGATTTTGATCGTCTGGAATATTTTTTTGGAGTTATGATCGTTTAAAGTTGCTACTAACATATACATAAAATTATACAATGCTATGTCTGTGTTTATTAAATTTGTTAATGTGTTTGTGTTAATGTGCTGAGTTTGTTTTCTTCATTTAAAATGAGTTGAATTGTGAAGCATACCTTTAGGGTCTTTATTTAATGAAAAAATAAAATTTCCTAGAATTTTCACTCGAATTTCGAGTGCTGGAATCTGCTAGTAAAAATAAATGTAAAAATAAATAAAATATCACAGATAAAAATATTCTTGGTGTTAAGTATCGCAGTTGGAAAATAATTAAATTAGGCTATTGCTAGTATATAATTTGCGTTGATAATATCTTTGTCTTCTTTTAAAGGCCTAGTTAGCCACACGTTGTTAAAATGTAACCGTATCCTATCGTAACGTTGGCATTTAGTGCAATTATAGAACGTCAAAAACGAACCAGCATATTGCTGTGTAAAATTAACCAATCTTTATCAGCTCTTCACAAATGTCACGTACAAATGTAGCAAAAATATAAAATCAACAGAAGCTAACGATACGATACGTTTAGCTTAAGTTGGGTAAGCACTTGCATGTCGGCAGCCTATATTCAAAACCCTCTATCTTTGATTTTCACGAAAATGGCTTTTTGATGGTAAAATGTTCAGTAAAACAGCCCTCATCTATGGTGTGAATTATTTGAAATACATTGCACCAGATTATATAAATCTGGTAAATAACTCTGTACCCCATGTACATCGCTTTAGTCTTCTTGAACCTGAGAGCTCGTTATTGGGCAGTTGAATTGTATGTTTAAGACTGGAGTTTCTTATTACCTCATGGACGTTGAGATCACGATGTATATCTTCATTGGATATGTACCATTCGCCGTTTATAATAGTTCTTAGTATTTTTGATTGAGCTTGTTGGATGATTTTTATATTTGTGTTGCTTGCAGTTCCCCAAAGTACTGCACCATATTTCCAGATAGGAGCTCTTATTGTTTTATAGATGAGTAGTTTATTCTGTGTTGATAAAGTCGATTCCTTTCCTACGAGCCAGTATAGTTGTCCAAATTTGTACTTTACTTTATTTTTTTTGCATATGATGTGTTCTTTCCAGATTAGTATGGAGTCGATTATCATGCCAAGATATTTAGCTTTATTATTCTTTTTTTTTGCAAAGAAAAACTGTGTTTCATTCTAAAAGTCACGGATTTATTGATCCGCCCTCGTACTGTATATTGTCTTTTCCTAATTCTTCTAAACATTTTTCTAATTGTGTGTCTAAAACAATGTCAGCTATTGTTGGTGATAGTGGGTTTCCCATAGGCATTCTTATGTATAAATAAAAATGGATAAAAAAAAAAAAAAAAAAACAAAAAAAAAAAAAAAAAAATGGATGTATGTTTGTATGTATGTAAGTATGTTTATTTGTCCTTTATAGGACCCACCACCACTGGACCGATAGTCTTGAAATTTTTACAGTGGGTAACTGCCTATCCGGAAGGAAAAATATGCTATATTTTTTGATTTTTAAGTGGGCGTGGCACCTCCCATATAAAGTGAATTTTTAACATTTAATTTTAACATATAATATCTGGAGTAGTATGACAGCAAGTGCTCTGAAACTCTGAAACTATGCACATGGACATATTAAACTCTTTTGAAGAGATGCTAAAAAAATGGACGTGGCCACCATACAAAGTAAATATTTAATGTCATATATCTAGAGTACTGTAATAAAGTCTTGGGACTTAGTGTGAGTTCATAAGCTATCAACGTTAAAACTCGGAAAAGATGGGCGGGATCAAACCAGTGGGAGTGGCATCTTCCACACATGGTAAATATCTAGATTACTATGACTGCCAGAGTCTTGAAACTTTATGCACGTCAATTGGTTGTTAATGTGAGTAGTCGCACCAAAAATGGGCAGGATTGAGTTAGTGGGCGTGGCACCTCCCATACAAAAAATGTTATCTGGAGTACTGTAAACCCGACAGTCTTGAAACCAGGTGGGAGTTCACGAATAATGGGTGTGAGAAGTTATGGGGGGGGGGGTGCCAGTGGGCGTGGTACTTCTCATACATGGTAAATACATATCATCATAACTAACAACAAAAACATTCACAAGAAATAAGTTATATGGCAAAACAACGTTTGCCGGGTCAGCTAGTACCGAATATAAAATATTTGTTGTTGTTGAGACAAAATTCTAATCATTTTAGAAACTGGGATTTAGATATTTTTGTATATTTTTGAAGGATGTTCCATTCAGTCATAATGTTACTAATTTTAATATCTTTAGACGATGCCACGTCTAAAGATATTAAAATTTCATCGTTAACCAAATATACTTCCTTCAATTTAGTTTTGAGTTCCAATAAATTTTTAAAGTCTTATTTATCAAGTCTAGTATTTTTTAAAATTCTCCCTTTAATGCAGTATTGAATGTCCTCCTTTAATGCACGGGTGGTTGTGGGATTGACTTCAAATAACCCCATTAAAAGAAATCCAATGATTTTAAATCACAAATATGATCACGACCAGGAAATATCTCATGCAGTAACTGAGTCGTTTCACGGGCTGCATGGCATGTGGCACTGTCTTGTTGAAACAACATGCCGTCGACACCAATATCATTACACTTAGCTATTGAGCGCCAGTAACAGTCACTGCTTGGCCAGCCTTATTTTCGAAGAAGTATGTTCTAATGATGTCTCCAGCTGAAAATTTCAAAAAAAAAAAAACAGTGACACGTTGTTGATGCATTTGTTTTTCGACAAACATATGTGGGTTGTCTGAATCCTAAATGACGAACACTTGAGGAAGTAAGATCAACATTCTGGCAATATTTTCGAATTGTAACCGCCAAATTTCATTATTTTTTCAATATTCTTCAGCAATGAAAACGCGTTGTTCTATCGTGTAATGCTCGAATTTTTCCTAACCCTAAACTGTCTTTTTCTTATGGCTGCCAACACTTTACTGCACAAATATCGGCAAATTCAAATCTTTACTTGTATAGTAAAATTCTAAATTTTATTTTGATAAGTAAACCAATCCTAGTTTGTTGATATCAGTAATGAATATAATAATCACACAAAGTATGTTTGCTTTTCTATTATTTAGTTATAAAATTAAGTTAAAATTTTCTGTGTTAAACTGATCTCATTGCATTTGCTCCATTATCCAGTCATAATTGCTAGCTACACTTGTAAAAACATCTGGCAACAAACTTCCACATTCATCAACCACTGAAGCAGCAATACCAATAAGTTTATTTTGATAAACAGCTGGACCGCCAAAATCACCACGACAAATACCATTTTTACATGGATTGGCCAAACAAATTACCTCATAATCTATGCGTTTCAAAGTTCTAGAACACTCGGATGCTTCAATTACAGTTGCCTCATTAATTTGAAGAGTACGATACATGTTAGTTTCAGTATCTTTAATGCGACCCCAACCAGAAATCTCCACTACAGCATCAGCAGGAGCATTAGTTTTAGACAATTTAATGGGTTGTATATTTTCGTTAAATTTCAATGGCTCAGAAAGTTTCAACAGAGCGATGCCGGTGGTAAGGTCTTCATAATTAGGATTAACAGTTATTTGTTCTAAAGTAATACGAGAACCGCCAGTGTAAAGATCAGTGGTGCCAGCAGCAACAGTAAACATTTGAGGAGGCCATCTGAAAAATGTATTCAAGTTTCATTTTATACATATGAGTGCATTAGAGTGGGTCAACTAAAAATAATTGACCCACCCTAGAATATGTACATATATTTGAATATTGCAGAGAATAAAATTGTAATCTAAAACTCACGGTCTATCACTACCAGCAGAACAGACACATTGTAGTGAGGTCAAGGCATAACGTTCACTTAAAATGACGGCACCACAAGTTGGCAAACCGGCAATGGATAAGGCACCTTGATATGGTACTTGACCCAAAAGTGCATCATCTCCGCCCACGATACGGGCTTGTGGTGCAGAAAAACTGATAACAATTGTTGCAAGTAAACACAATGTGAATGTTATAGGTTTCATTTTCGATTTGATACTATTGCTATTTGTGGAAATAAATCGCATTTTTATAAGTACCATTTGTCAAAAAAAAGCACTTGTCTTATCTCAAAAAGATACTGATACCACACAGTGAAATAATATATGGACATTACCAGAAACCTCAAAAATTCCAAGAACTAAAGAGTAGAAAACCCCATTCCCATCCCCCTACCAAACAAACGAAATACACGCATACATATTAGTATTAAACCCACTAATATATTTAAATTCATTGATTATATTAACATCTGCTTTAGCTGCAGGTATTTCCTCATTTTTAATTTAATCAATTTGTTTTAACAGTATTTACCAGTAGCTAAAAAGACTTGAATTATTTTCATATGTTTCTTAACTACACAATACCTAACAATACCTGAATACCATTTTCCTAAAGACAATTAATATTTTAATAGATTTTAATATAATAAATATTTATTTATTTATTAATATTAATTACAATGCAAAGTTAATTTGTATACTAATTTGGGACCAGTGATAAAGACGGGTGACAAAGACCATTTGGCTGGTTTTTCAGCGACAGACCAGTCTCTGGTGGGAATCGAACCCACGACCCCCGCATGATATGCGAGGGCGAGCACGCTACCTACTCACCAACCGGGCGCTTGAATATAATATATATTAAGCACAATGAATTTATAAATTTATTACAACAAAAAGGTCGAAGAAAACACAAATATTTATAAGAAATATTTTGCGCGGGGGGGGGGGGAATCTATTTCACAATACAATCACAAAAACAGCGTAAGATATAAGACGTAAGACAGAATCGGTGCGACTTATGATTGTATTGGTGAAAAAATTATGATATGTAATAACCTGTTAGAAAATGAAAAATAAAAAAATGAAAATTGAAAAATTAAAAATAAAACATTAAAAATAAACAAGTAAGAAAATTATAGTCGGTCTAGACCCTATCTCTTGGGCCCAACTAATTGGATATAGAAAATAAGCATAAACCAAATTTGAGTGGGATTTGTATTAATTTTTTCGGCTGCAGATATGAAAAAGTTCATATCGGATGCTATATCTATATGGGGACTAGGCCCAAAAATGGACCGATCCTGACCATGTTTGGTAAAGTCTCTTGTATTTTGCAAAAATATATACAAACAAAATTTGAGAAGAATCAGTGCAATATTTTTGTTTTTTGATAGATTTAAGTGAAGATCGGGAAGCAGCTCTATATGGGGCCTATGACTAAGAATTGTCCAATAGGGATCATTTTTGGACTACTGATTAATGGATGTAATATATACATACAAACCCAATTTGACTAAGATTTGTATGATAATATGGATCTTTTGGCAATATATGTTGATTTCATAGGGGTCATTTGTATGGGGGCTAGGTCTGAACATGGACCGATTCTCACCAATTTCAATAGCGTTCATCCCATGGCTGATAAAAGATTAAATACAAAATTTCATCAAAATATATTCATATTTGCGACCTGCAGTTTGATTACAAGCTTTACATGGACACACAGACGGACGGACGGACGGACGGACGGACGGACATCGTTAAATCGAATCAGATAGTGATTCTGATTCGATCGGTATAATTAAAAATGGGTGTAGGTCAAATATATTTGGTTGTTACAAACAGCAGCACAAAGTCATTATACCCAAACCACATAGTGGTATAGGGTATAAAAATGAAAATTAAAAAATTAAAAATTAAAAAAAAAAATTAAAATGAAAAACGATAAATGAAAAATAAAAAATAAAAATGAAAAATAAAAAATGAAAAATAAAAAAAAAATGAAAAATAAAAAATGAAAAATGAAAATTGAAAAATAAAAAATTAAAAATGAAAAATAAAAAATTAAAAATGAAAAATAAAAAATCAAAAATAAAAAATGACAATTAAAAAATTAAAAAAAAAAAATGAAAAATGCAAAATGAAAAATACAAAATGAAAAATGAATAATGAAAAAAAAAATAAAAAAATAAAAAAAAATTAAAAATTAAAAATGAAAAAATAAATAAAAAATAAAAATGACAAATAAAAAATGAAAAATAAAAAATAAAAAATTTAAAATGAAAACTAAAAAATTAAAAATAAAAAACGAAAAATGAAAAATAAGTAGAAAAATTAAAAATAAAAAATTAAAGATGATAGGTACTATATTTATATGGGGACTAGGTCGAAAAATTAGCCGATCCTAACCATATATGGTAAGTTCACTTTTTTTTTACAAAAACATATACAAACCAAATTTGAGAAAAATCAGTGAAGATCGGGAAGCAGCTTTATGATCTTCTCGATCTTCACTTAAATCTATGAAAAAACAAAAATATTGCACTGATTTTTCTGAAATTTGGTTTGTATATGTTTTTTAAGCGAAGATCGGGAAGCAGCTTTATATGGGGGCTATGACTAAGAATTACGGCCCCATGTTCCTCTTAGGAATTAAAGGATTAAATATATATATGATATACCAAATTTCATCAGAAAGTGATTCTGAGTCGATCAGTATAATAAAAGGTGGGTCTAGGTCAAATATTTTTGGTAGTTACAAACATCAGCACAAAGTCATTATACCCTATACCACATATATACCACATATTGGCATAGGGTATAAAAAGAAAAATGTATTGGCTTCTTTTGGCATACAGCTTTGGGGAACAGCTAGTAATTCTAACTAGCACATTCCAGCCCTCGAAATTCGAGCGCAAATTCTAGGAAATTTTATTTTTTCATTAAATAAATACCCTAAAAGTATGCCAATCAATTACAGCCAATTCACAAATCAACACAAAAATCAAACTCATTTTTATTACAAACACTTTAACAAATTTAATAAACACACACATAGCATTCTATAATTTTATGTATGTGTTAGTAGCAACTTTATATGCAATTTACTCAAAATAAATGAAAAAAATAAAAAATCTGCAAAACGGCTAAAAAGAAATACCTTTAAAATAATATAACGGGTGATCCAAGTAGAGATACTTTTTTCAATAGCCTTTTTTTGACAGATTACGTGTGAATCGTATCATGCTGTCATGTTATTTTTGTTTAGTATTGTTTGGCATTTTATCATGGCATTTCATCATTTGGTTTCAACAAGACGGCGCCACTTCCCACACAGCGCATCAATCAATGGATTTATTGAGATAACACTTCGGTGAGCAGATAATTTCACGTTTTGGGCCGGTCGATTGGCCACCAAGATCGTGTGATATCACACCGTTAGACTTTTTCCTGTGGGGATATGTAAAGTCTAAAGTTTACCAGTCGAAATGCTCGAACGAGTCATCGAAAATTGGACTCAATGGATGGACCATCTGAGACGTAGCCGCGGCCAACATTTGATAGACATATGCCCGTTTTCTCAATAGGCGATTATCTTTTATCCCAACGAGAAACTGCCTATTAAAGAAATTTGGTTTTGGAACCTCGAAATGGTTGACCCTTCATGTATGTTTGGTTAAAATCGGGATAAAACGGTAGAACAAAACATCAGTCACAAGAAATCGCCTAGTCTATTAATATTATAGATATTGAAATCTTGAAAACTTAGTAACCACAGGAACCCATTAGCAATATGCTTATTAGGTGAAAGTGAGGAAATAAATAGACTGAAAAGGCACCATATATTAGATTTACCTTACAGAAAATGATATCTTATCTACAAATTTGTAAATAATTTAACTAGATTACTGTCCAGATTATGTTAAGTTTATTTAAGTTTAACAAATTTGCTTATTGTTGTGTAAAAACAGATTGTAAATAAAAGAATTAAAAAAAAATTTTTTTAACTATCTGCAGGCAAAAAAAAATTAATAAAAATTTTACTCAAATTTCGTTAATGCTTATTTTCTATATCCAATTATTTAGACCTAAGAGTAAGGGTCTCTAAATGCCATGGTACAGGCTATCGTATAGTCAGCTATAATTTTTCGATAAGTGTCATTTCTTTTCACATATTTTTGATGTGTAAACATCTATACGCGCAAGGGGGTAAATTTCTATTTCACAATACAATCACAGCGTACATGTGAGAGTCGCATCTTACGCGTAAGATGTGACCATTAAGACAAATCTGTATGACTTATGATTGTTTAGTGAAAATATTATTATATGAAATAACCTTTTTGTCGCTGTTTTCTGCATTTTATTTATTACCAGATGTTTACACATATCCCCTGTGATCGGACTCACATGATTTTTTTTCTTCATAAATCAAAAAAATCGTTGATATATAATTAAATATTTATTTTTACTTTTATTTATTTATTCTTTCGCTTCTTTTTAATTTTTATTTGATAGAAAATTGTTGTCTAAACTTGTAGTTGATATCGCTAAACTAATAAATTCTGACTTTGTGTATATTGTCTTTCTTCAATGTAATGTTCTCATTTATTTTCAGCAATGGAAATAGTTGAAAAGTAGCTGGAAGTAATTGTCAATATGACAATATGACGATTTACAAGTACGTTAATTAGAAAAATTGTTGCAGATTTTAATCAAGTGCCAACAATTTTTTTTAATTTATTAATAACTTTTGTACTTGTGTACTGAATTGTATCATTTCTTTTTCAGAGGACTATATGTCCCGATTTAACACAACCACAAATCTATTCAGTACAGATAATGTATTTGATTTGATTAGTTAATTTTTCACATTGATGCTTAAGAAGTCATGTTTTCTGTGTGCTCAGAAATTTATCGGCTGTAACTAATGAATTTGAATATGAATAGTTTTGATGTCAAATATCTTTTATACACACTTACATACATACTTACATTTATATAAAATAATAAGGCATTCAAGTGCAATGTCCCGTTTAATTCATTATTTGTTTCATTTATGTTATACTATTGCTTGGATAATTATAAGATTAAATCACGTTTTTTTATAATTTATTTCGTCACACCTTAATGCTGTTTTTAGCATGATTTTTAATTAATGCGAACATGTCAATGTACTTTGGAAAATATAAAAATATCGGTTTCAAATAACGCTTAATAAATGCATTTACTCTTTTATATAATACTTGCATGCATATTTCAAAACCATTCATTAGCTTGCTGAACCTACTTATATCCAAATATATCCTGATTTTTAAACAAAGTTAGTTTGAAGGTTTAGTGAAGTTACAATGAGTATATTGTCTACGAGTATAGATAGATAGATTCTTTCTTTATTGAATTATATAATGTAACAATTTGTTATTACAATATTTATTTTAATATGCAAATTTTATAATTGCGTATATTTTTAATAATAAAGATATTTACGGCTTGGTTTTTTAACCGTCAGCCGGAAGTTTGTCTTTAAATTTGTTTAACTAATATTTTTTTTTTTTTTTCAAAAATTGAATTCATCCATTAAAAATTTTCGATAAGTTAATGCATTCTTTACAAAAAGATAAAGTGAATTCCAGTTTTCCTCTCTTCCCCCATTTAGAAGATCATAAATTTCATAATCTGGAAATCCCGAGCACCCTAGAAATCTTCTTCGTATACCTGCAAGTACAGGACACCTTCCCATAAAATGTAAAATTGTGTCTTCTTCATTCAGATTACACAAAGAACAAAGAGTGGATTGGTTGGTGATATATTTATTCGAGTTTAGCATTAAAAGATCTGCGCGAGTTTTCATTAGTAGGGATATTTGGTGTTGGTTATATTTTTCGTTACAATAGGTAAGGCCTTTTGAATGATCCAAACACTTATAATTTCGTTGTCTCGGTAGTTTTGATAAGATCTAGATTTCATATTATCAATTAACCTATTGCACGTGTTGGATTTAGATTGGTGCATATTATTTGATTCCAAATCGAAGTTATTCAAACGATCAACGTAGTTTTTGTACCAGTAAATGTTTTTTGATATAATTTTTCATGAAAATCTCTGGGGTAACCTATGATTTCCATACTCGAAAAGCGTCTTAGAAAGATATTGAAGGTGTAGACTATAAGTATAGAGGTGTGCATCTTCTTGACTGGTTTCTAAAGCAAGTACATAGTTTGGGGTATTTTCCGGTATTTTTAACATGCGTTTAGTGGAAAACCTTTGCAATTTATCAACAATGTCCCCATACCTGAGCACCATACGCTTGTATAGATCTACAAACAGCTTGAAATAACCTCCACTTTGCCTTGAGCGACACATCCCTTTTTGCAATAAAATTTTTCCAAGTGATATTTACACAAACTTTTGCAGCATCATTTTTTGTGATTATATGTTACGTGTAAGACATTGTCGGAGTTAGTATTATACATATATACTTGTATTGAGCCACAATTTGAACCTGCTCTCCGTTAAACGTCCAATTTTCTCTTGAGGAAACACGACCACCTTTCCTAAAAACCATTATCTCGGATTTTAAGTTTACTTCCATTCCCTTGTCTACGAGTATATTCACCCATATTCTAATTGTCGACGTCGACACAAAACGACGTCGTCTTCTGTCATCTTTTAAAAATTGGTATTCTAGTTGTCGTTATCGACATGTAGCGATTACTGTTGACAAAAATTTGGTATTCTGTAAGAAATTTTAATGACGTTATTGTGTTGAGACGACTTTGATTTTGTCGTCGCCATTTTTGGTAACGACATTTTGAAGTAAAGTGTAAAAAAAATAATAAAATGGAAAAAACTGAAAAAATTAAATTAACGAACTCGAATCAATTTGAGAAACTTGTGGAAGAGTTGCAGAAAAATCCTTCACTTGCAAGAGGATTTCGCAGGGGCATTGTTGGGAGTAATTTTAAACAACAATGGGAGGAATTAACGCAAGTCCTCAATGCCCTTGGCCCGCCAAGAAGATTTGGAGATGGGTGGCAGAAGGTAATGAAATCATGAACGTAAATAGTGCATTATAAAAATATGACATCAAATTTATTTACAGGTTTGGCGAGATTTAAAATTTAAAGTGAAAAAGAAAATGATAGCCAACAAAGCAGAGTGTAATGCTACTGGTGGCGGAAGATTTAAGATGGTTTCATTTAGCCCACTCGAGGAAGCTGTGGCGAATCTGCTACAGTTTCAGAAACAGCTCAACCCTCAGGGCGCCGATCAGGGAGTACAATGCGTCAATCAGAGCAATGAACGTGAGGTCCCAAAGACAGCTGGCTCTTTGGTTTTAGAAGAAATGTCTGACATTGAATTTTGTACAATTGAATTTCCAATTGACCAGGAACTGCCAGAAAGTTCATCCACACGCACCATTCAGCACTCAACGCCTGTAAGCGTCACTCTGCAGAAAGAAAGCTCTACTCCCTTGAAAAGCAAGGAAAGTTGTACGGAAAAAAAAATCTAGTTCCAATGGCCGTCAGGAATTGCTCCAAAAGCATAGCGATGAGCAGGCAAAACTATTGACGGACATTTCCAATTCATTGTCATCAATAAAACGTAGCCTTAGAGACGGAAACAACTACCAAAAACAATTGCTAGATTTAAAAAAAAAAAAAAGTTAAAGTTTTTGGAAGAAAGAAATAAAAGAGACGCAGAAAGAAGTCTAAGAGAGCAAGAAAACCACGAAAATGACTTAAAACTTAAAAGGATCAAAATGTTAATCAAGGAAAAGGAGCTTCAACTCCTTAACAAAAACCAGTTTTAAACACTGTTAATGAATATTTTCAACACGAATTTTAAATTTTTTGTACCTTATTTTAGTTTTTAGTTTTCTTTGTTTTAAACATGAATTTTTTCGTTTTTGTGTCTTAGAATTATTTTTATTTAAGTTTTTAATTTTCCTTGTTATTTTGTTATAAAAAAATTAATAAAAAGACTGAATTATTTAGAGAAAACTTCGTTTTATTTGTTCTCTTATATCAGATGCCTCAACACTTTCTGCAATTTCAGCGTCATGTGCTTCAACATCATGTCGTGTATTTTCTGTACTGTATGTATCCTCATATGTAATGCCATAATCAATGCATATATTGTGAAGTGCAGCGCAAACATTAACAATTTTAATTGCTTTTTCGGGGTTGTAATGAAGTTGACGGGCTCCAAGAAGGCAACGAAATCGGTTTTTTAGCACACCAATAGTTCTTTCCACTATATTTCTCGCTTTGGCATGCTTTGTATTAAAAATAGCCTCTGGACTTCCTTCAACAGTAGAGCGATATGGCGTCATCAGATATGGCTCAAGGGGATAGCCTGCATCACCTGATAAAAAAAATTAACTTTACACAGTGGGGTATTTGACAAAAAATTATGATAAGAATAATGGCAATGTGTTAAATTAACATAAAATATTTACCTAAAAGCCATGAATTCCGTTCACCGCCAGTATATCGTTCTTGTAAAACACGTTTGGCATGACTAACATTCCAGATTAATGAATCATGAGCAGAACCTGCATATCGGGCATCCAAAAATCGTACCCGCATTTTATGATCACAAATCTACATTAAAGACAAATATATATGTACTACATACGATTATAAAATGTAATTAAATATTTAACATACGTACGATCATAGCGTTTAAACTAAAAAATCCTTTACGGTTAAAATATAGATGTTGATCTTCTTTTTTTGGAGCCGAAATTTTGATGTGGGTTCCATCCACGCACCCAATAACACCAGGAATATCGGTTTTTTCAAAAAAATTAATTTTAGCTTCATTTTTATCAGCATCTGTCATTTCGAAATTTATCCATTGGGGACAAACTGTCATTTCTAAAGCATCCAGAGTCTCAGACAGAATCTTTGAAACGATTGGCTGTGACAGTCCCAAGTTGAAGTCATTTCCGACACTCAGCTGGTACGATCCCTGGGCTAAAAATCTTAATGTAGCAGCCAATTTGATAGTTTTCGATATGAAAGTTGATCGAACTCCACTTTTCAAATTTGGTGCAATTGCTTCCAGCACATGCTTAAACGCTGCTTTATTCAGTCGAAAGTAACTTTCAAATCTTTTGAAGAAATAAAAAATATTTTTAAAGGCAAACAGTCTTTGATTTTGCTACTCACTTTTTATCAGGTAAGTTGAATATATCAGACTTTTGCCGTAGTTGTCTTCTTTGCATAATTAAATTTCGCGTATTTTCTTCATCACTCGAATTAGAATCAGAATCACAAAAAAACATTTTCTCAATTTAAAAATTTTCTCAATATAAACAATTCAAAAAATCAGCTGACTAAAATATGAGAGATGTGTTTATGGTTTTTTTTTCAAATTATCGATAAACAGTCGACGTCGTTACAAAACTGTTACAGAATACCACATTGGTGTCGAATTGATGTCGACGTCGACAGAAAGTGATGTTGACTCAAAAACGACGACGACAACGACGTCGACAATTAGAATATGGGTGATTGTCTGCAATTCTGAATCCTAACAGATTTATAATTAAACAAAAAAAAAAAACAAGTAAGAAAATTATAGTCGGTCTAGACCGACTATACGATACCCTATACCATGCGTTTGGAAACCCTATCTCTTAGGCCCAACTAACTGGACATAGAAAATAAGCAAGAACCAAATTTGAGTGGGATTTTTATTAATTTTTTTGGCTGCAGATATGAAAAAGTTCATATCGGATGCTATATCTATATGGGGACCAGGTCCAAAAATGGACCGATCCTGACCATGGTTGGTAACGTCTCTTGTATTTTGCAAAAACCATATACAAACAAAATTTGAGAAGAATCAGTGCAATATTTTTCTTTTATAATAGATTTAAGTGAATATCGGGAAGCAGCTCAGTATGGGGCCAAAGGGATCATTTTTGGACTACTCATGGATGGATGTAATGAACGCATACAAACCCAATTTGAGTAAGATCTATATGACAATTTGGATCTTATGGCAATTTATGTCGATTTCATAGGGGTAATTTGTATGGGGGCTAGGTCTGAACATAGACCGAATTTCACCAATTTCAATAGCGTTCATCCCATGGCCGATAAAAGCTTATATACCAAATTTCATCATAATATATTCATATTTACGACCTGCAGTTTGATTACAAGCTTTACATGGACACACAGACGGACGGACGGACGGACATTGTTAAATCAACTCAAAAGTGATTCTGATTCGATCGGTATAATTAAAGATGGGTCTGGGTCAAATATTTTTGGTTGTTACAAACAGCAGCACAAAGTCATTATACCCAAACCACATAGTGGTATAGGGTATAAAAATAAAGCGAATAAAAATATACTTATTCTAATATATCGCGTATTGTCCATAAGTTTTTATGGCATGAAACCCTCGATATGTTTAAAAAAAATATTGATTCAAAAACATAATTCAATTGATAGAGAAATTTAACATTTTTAAATCGCACCTACACACAGAAAAAGAATTGATTGGAGTTCGGTTTCCACTAGAGAATTTTAATTATGCAATAAGAAATTTTTAATTGCATTAAGTTTTTTGTACTAACAACTTTAGAAATATATCAGTTTTTATACAAATTAGATAAACTAATTCAATTGATGCAACTAAATGAAAAACAGTAAAAAACGATTCATTCCTAAATATTTTGGATTACAACATATTTTAAGCCGAAAATTTAAAATCAGATACTTTGAAAAATTTTTCATCAATATAATAAAAAATTAATTTTGCCTTTAGAATTATTTTTCGGTTATAAAATATGAACTGCCAACTTTTAGCCTGTTTTCCATATTTGTAGCCAACAGGAAAATCAATTCCTGTTGTAAATACCAACAAAGATAGTGAAATATGAAATGAACTGATTTTTAAATTTATTTGTCATTTTGGGAAAATCAATTTTAAAAATTATAAATTTGTTTGAAAATTTTATTAGTTTTTAATGCTTTAATATATAAAGATCAGTAAAGCACACTCTACAATTGGGTAAGTTCATTACCATAATGTCATTATTTTTTGTCATTGTTATACATATGTCAATTTAATAAGGTTTGCTCTTTTAGGATTTATTCTGAGTGGATAATGATTTATTCCCCACTCGACTTAAGCGTCGAAACATCCTCTGCAAAACAACCTATCGGAAGCGCTCTATTTTGCATGATTTCTTTAGAATGAACAAGCACTTTGTGAACTGTCAGTGTCATAGAGAGCCAAGGGTATTTATTTTGAATTAGTTGGTCAGTTTTAAAGCAGTATTTTTCAAACTAATTCTATTTTCAATGGAAATTTACATGATAAACATATTATTTTTAAACGAAAAATTAATTCTGGCTCAACTCCTGTAATTTCTGAAAAACCTCATGCTTTAAAAATGCCCGACGTAAAGTGTTGCCGTTATTTTTAGAACCAAAGCCACATGTTTTTGGAACGCCAACACGACTGGCAAGTTATGTCCAAAATGTATTTTGAACATTCTCTTCTTTTGCAAGTGCATCTTTATCTTCATTATATCTAATCTGCCTGTTTTATACCCTATACCACTATGTTGTCAGGGAATAATGACTTTATGCCAAAAATATTTGACCCAGATCCAACTTTTATTATTCCGATCAACTCGGAATCACTTTCTGAGTCGATTTAGCGATGTCCGTCTGTATGTCCATGTAAACCTTGTAATCAAACTACTGGTCGCAAATGTGAACATATTTTGATGAAATTTGATATGTAGGCTTCTATCACCCATTGCATAAACACTATTGAAATTGGTGAAATTCGGTCCATGTTCAGATCTAGTCCCCATACAAATGACCCCTATGAAATCGACATAAATTGCCATAACTTCCAAATTATCATATATCTCGGTCAAATTGGTTTTGTGTGTTTTTATTGCACCCATTAATCAGCAGTCTAAAAATAAACCCTGTATGACAATTCTTAGCCATATCCCCATATAAAGCTGCTTCCCGATATTCACTTAAGCTATCAAAAAACAAAAATATTGCACAGATTTTTATCACATTTGGTTTGTATATATTTTTTTCAAAATATAAGTGACCTTACCAAATATGGTCAGGATCGGTCCATTTTTCGACCTAGTCCCCATATAAATATAGCATCCGATATGAACTTTTTCATATGCAAAGGAAAAATATTAATAACAATGCCACTCAAATTTGGTTTATGCTTATTTTCGATATCCAATTAGTTTGGCCTAAGAGATAGGGTCTCTAAACTCATGGTATAGCGTATCGTATAGTCGGTCCAGACTGACTGTAATTTTCTTACTTGTTTAATATCACATTGGTAGCTTAAATGTAGTACAAATTCGAAATATCTAATTCAGCAGTGAAGACGGGTTATGCCATGCTCTAAATTTTCCTTGACTGGACAAAATTTTTCAAAATAATAATCTTTAATGCTTTGAAGTACCGCCACAGATAGGGCAAACTTGAGTTGATTGGGTTCCCGTTATAACATTTAAAACCTTTCCGTCAATAACGGTAAATCAAATTTTGTTTCGATTGTTTTACCTTCTTCTATTTTTATGACCAAATTTTCGAGTTCTTTAATTTGTTTATCCAAATCGGATTCTTCTAACTCAATTTGTTTCTTTTGTAAACTCCAATTTTAATGGAAGACAAAACCTTGTCGATTGAGGAGTACGATTGTTCCAAAGAGCTTTTCCTGAGGATTCCAATAGTCTCAATGGAATTGCTGTCGTTGGCAAAGGGGACGAATCAGCATAACGGAATGTACTTGGCTGAAGAAAATATATTTTAAATTGAGCTGTCAGATCCTTAGCTTAAAATAAATTCTGTTAACATTAGTTGCTATTATCTAAATTCTTTACGGTTGGAATAACTTCCTTTTGCACCTCAACTATTCTTGTTGCCGTGTGCGTTCAAAGGTTTCGTAAAGGGACGTGTGCAATTGCTTCGCTTACTGTTATAGCATCCGGTCTGCACATACTTTTTGTAGCAATGATTTTCATGTAAGATGGAAATATATCTGAATTCCTTTGCTTGGTTTCAAGGCGAATATTGCAGTACTGTTGTTTAGAAAAATTGTTTTCAAAAATAAATGCTAACGCCTCCTCTTCAGAGAGAGGAGTTGATGTTTTGAGATTTTGGTTACACAGTTTTCTGATTTTTGATGGTTATGTGGACCTTCCACATTTTTTTTAAGAAGAACTGCCCGATATACCTTTCCATGTTTTCGTGCCGACATTGCAGCTGCGTGTATAAGAAAACTCAGTTTCATTTTCTTTATTTGTTAAAAGTTCTGCAGCTTCTCTTCTCTTACTGCGTTCAGACTTTTGGGGAAAAGGGAGACGTAGGCGTCCCGCTTGTGATAAAAATGATTCATCCAGAGAAATTTCTTTTAGACTTTCTGATGTGCTTGCTTTTTTTGGGTGTTCGATTATTGTTGTAGAAATAAAAAAAAAATTTAAGAATTTTTAAAAGTAATTTAGCCTTCTGTGGCATATAAATACAAAAGCTACGATTTTTTTTTAATATATACTCATTTTTTTTTCTCTCACATATTTAAAAACTACTTCTAGCTTTTTTTCCTATTCCCTTTAAGCCAAATTCGCAAAAGATCAGCATTTTTAAAGTAATAGTGGCCTGGAAAAAAACAATTTACAAAAAAGTGGAAAACGAAACATACTGAAAAGAACGGTCCACATTCCCACCTTTTAAAATTTATTAGTATTATACTTGCCAAATCTTGCCAAAATTTAAAAAGTAGGTTGTTTGGATAATATAATCACAATGTAATCACAACAGAGTAATGTGATAGTACAAATGACTGCCAAAATTGGATTGGCAACAAATTCTATATCATTATGGTCATGCACTTCACAGTTGTAGGAAGAAAAACAAAAAAAAAAATGGTTTCCCAGTTTTGATTTTTGGATAGAATTTTAGTAGCATTATATTTACTGTAAAAGATTTAAGCTGTCGAGAAATGGTCCTAGGATATTTATTATCAAACAAGGACGTGAGAGGAAATAAAAGTGGTTTTTGTCTGCGTCTATAAAAGCTCAAAAATCTCCGAAAAGCGCTCGAGTTTTTTAATGCAACTTGTACTATTAAAATAATCTGAAATAATAATATTTTACTAATATCTTAAATTTTTTTTTTTAACTTAGCCAATCCACAAACCAACAGTTTTTTGGTTTATTATTATTGTGAATGAGGATAACAAACTTGCCAACTTACTAACAAATTTAATAAATACACACATAATAGCATTGTATAATTTTATTTATGTGTTAGTAGCAACTCTAAATGCAATTTACTTAAAATAAAGGCAAAAATTTAAAAATCTATAAGTCAGGTGAACAGCTAAAAAGAAATACCTTTCAAAAAATATACGTTTTGTCAAAATCGGGATAAAACGGTAGAAGAAAACATCGGTCACAAGAAATCGCCTAGCCTATTAATATTATAGACATTAATAATTGCGTCGTTAAAAAATCAATATTAATTTTTTTTTTTAATGCAAGCCATAATATGATAGATTAGATGCTATTAAAAGTTACTAACAGCCAAAAAGATATACAGCCCTGTTCTAGAAACGTTGTTGTTTGAATAAGAGTGAATTTAAAATCACATGAAATTGAAATTTTGGGTTTCTTGAAACCACTTTTTTTTATTTATTTAATGGAAACATATGTTTGAGTTAAGAACAATATGTTTGAGTTAAGAACATATGTTATCTAGAAACCGAGGTGCCATATGGTTCTTTATTCAGTTTCACAAAAAACTTTTAAGTATTTTGTTCATGTTTTTTCTTAAGTTTATAGAAAAAGTATAAAGAAAAATATTTTCTTTTAAAATAACAACTTATTTGTTCATTTAATTGTTTTTGTTCTTCAATTTCATTCAATTAAAAATGACTTTTCTATTTTTAGAAAGTTAGGCATCACCAAAAAAAAATTTCGATATTCAAATAAATTGGATTTGACTGGCATCACTACTGTTTCGAACATATGCAAAAAAAAAATAAAAATATGTGATTTGATGAAAAATTTTTTTTTAATTCCTTTATTTGCAATAATTAGTGCATAAAGAATCTATGTTAAAATTGAAAAAATTATAATGGAAAATAGATTGTGTAAACAAAAAGTTTTTATTATAGTTATAGAACACCATCATCGCAAAAAGTGTGTTTTATTAACATCGACCACTTATTACGAGTTTTTTTTTTAAATCAGCGCAAAATGTAGAAGTTTTTTAAAATCGTTTTTTTTTTTTTCATAAAATTAATGTCAAATTTTTTAAAATAATGACAAGGTTCAATAAAAAACATGTTAGAGTTTAAATATCAATTAGTTCTTTTTATCTCTTAAGACCTGCTTAGTAGAAAAAAAGGGCATTTGTTTTGATTTCACAAAGCATTTTCTATGTGAATTAAAACGAGAAAAAATACTCTTATTGAAATTAGAGAACAGCAAAAAAACTCGTAGATTTAAGAATTTTTTCATTTACGAGTTTTTTTTGATAGTGGTTTCAAGAACAGGGGTGATAATTTCAATTTCGTAAAAGTTTTCTTATTAAAATAATAAAATCTTTGAATATCGTTTTTAAGATAATATCAGATAAAAATGTGTTTTAACCTTTCTTTGGAAATGTCCATATTTTAGCTCAACTTAAAGAACAACAACAATAACAACAACACAATGTTATGGCGAACGACGACCACATGCCTCCTTTTACTATATACCTGTTTTAAATCCTCAGCACAAATCGAAGTACCAACTCAAACAAATAGTATAGAATTAGAAGCGGCACTGCCAGAACCTCGAGCTTATATACCAGATTCACAATATCTTGACTTTGTTTATCATAATCATGAAGAGTTAACAAAATTTTTAAGGTTTGTAGAGAGTTTCTCTTTGCGTGTGGAAATCTTTTTTTTGTCAATTAATTCATTTTTGTTAACTTTTGCAGAACAACCAGTGCCCGTTATCCGAATTTAACTGCATTATATTCAATTGGAAAATCTATACAGGGAAGAGATCTTTGGGTGTTAGTAGTATCATCATCACCGTATGAACATATGGTTGGTAAGCCCGATGTTAAATATGTGGGAAATATTCATGGAAACGAACCAGTGGGACGTGAATTACTATTGCATTTAATACAATATTTGGTGACAAGTTATGAGACCGATCAATATGTTAAATGGCTGCTTGACAACACACGCATTCATATATTTCCGTCAATGAATCCAGATGGCTTTGCTGTTTCAAAAGAAGGCTCCTGTGATGGAGGCCAAGGAAGGTAGGCCAACAAAAATAATAATTTTTAAAGTTAAATAAATAATTTTTTTCGTTTTTCTTTTTTACATTTAAAGATATAATGCCCGAGGTTTTGATTTGAATCGCAATTTCCCTGATTATTTTAAACAAAATAATAAACGAGGTCAACCGGAAACGGATGCTGTTAAAGATTGGATTTCTAAAATACAATTTGTATTAAGTGGCAGTTTGCATGGTGGTGCTTTAGTGGCTAGTTATCCATATGACAATACCCCTAATGCTAGTAAGTGTAAATAAAACACAAACATTTTATAAAACATCCCTTCATCTGGAATACATACCTACTTAGAGGAACATACTTTTTGGTTGTTTTATTTGCAATATATTATTTAGATTTTCGTCATGGTTAGAACTTCACAATAATACATATTTAGTTAGTTAAATCAGTTATATAAAGTTGTGTTATAATTCTCTTACTTTAAACCCAATATGACGACTAAAAGGAATCTGTAGATCATCGGCATTATGCGCGAGTGAGTAGCTGAGTTCATTGAAATTATCGAAAGCCGCATTAACCATATACCACACAATGTGTTTCAAAAATTCAATTTAACAATTTCAGACTTTAGCCATTAATATACTTAGAAAAAGATGTGATCGTGCTAAAGAAATGTTCTCTACATGAAAGTGGTGTATGGCATTCTTTAGTCGGCATTCTATGCTGCCGTCTAGAAATTGTTAAAACAATAAAATGTTGAAAAATTTATAATTGGTAAATTTTTTTATTTAATTTTACATGTCCCCTGGGCGCAGTGTTCCAAACGTATTCAGCAGCTCCTTCTCTAACACCGGATGATGACGTTTTTAAACATTTATCATTGGTGTATGCTAAAAATCACGCTAAGATGTCCAGAGGAGTGGCATGCAAGTCGGCAACACCAGCTTTTGAGAATGGCATTACGAATGGTGCAGCTTGGTATCCTCTGACTGGTGGCATGCAAGATTATCAATATGTTTGGTATGGCTGTATGGAAGTGACATTGGAAATCTCCTGCTGTAAATATCCACCAGCCTATGAACTAAAAAAATATTGGGAAGACAATCAATTGGTAAGAGTTAAGAGTCCTTCTTGATAATTCTATCGTACACCCAAGTTTACTATTCTTCATTACTTTTTCAGTCGCTAATCAAGTTTTTAGCTGAGGCCCACAGAGGCGTCCAAGGTTTCGTACTCGATCCTAATAACGCGCCCATTGAAAGAGCTTCCCTGAAAGTTAAGGGCAGAGATGTTGGTGTTCAAACTACTAAATATGGTGAATTCTGGCGAATACTATTGCCAGGTTATTATAAATTGGAGGTAAACTAGAAATCTCATTCGAAAAGTAACTTGATAAATGCCGTTTGAATTTTATCTAGATTTTTGCTGAAGGATATGCCCCTCGAGAAGTAGAGTTTGTTGTGGTAGAGCAACATCCCACGTTACTTAATGTAACATTACAACCCTCAAAGGTAACGTTAACATTTGAGCCATTATCTTTTGTTCTTTTTTTTTATTTTTACTTTAATTCTTCTTTATTAAAAATAAGCATGTTTGCACTAAACTTCATGTAGATATTGTTTCTAAAGAATTTATCTTTTCTCTTTTAAATATCTTCCTTTATTTTTTTGTTTTTATTTTTATTACTTTTATGGTATATATTTCAGCAGTTTACTACACCTTCTATTACAACAACAATCAGGACTAATCGAAAAATTGTGAATAATAAAGTCATTTTTCCAAAAGATTAGTTTGTTGTCAATAAACCTAAAAAAATTAATTTCAAATTTTAAAAAAGGATCATTATCCGATCATACATATGAAAACAAAAAAAAAAAAAAAAAAAAAACTACTTCTTGCTCGGTTAAAATGTAGATTTTTAGCAAAAGTTCAAATTTAAAATTTCTAAAAACTTTAAAAGGAAAACAATAAAGATAATAATTGATAATATTTAGTTTGAACCAAATATGGTGCTTAGTTATATTAAACTAACAATTGATATGGTGTTTTTGGTAGTAAGTATTAAAAAAATTTCTAACATAATAAATAATTTTCATATAACGAAACTCCATCAGTATTAAATATCTAAAAAATTACACAACACTTCATTTGACATACATACTTACATATGCATTTTATAAAATGCACTTTTATTTCTTTAAGTATTAAATAAATTGTGCAAAAAAAATAAACATAAGTCTAACTCTCTTTTTCTTTTCTATGGTATTTTCAGCGTACTGATAATGTTCCTGTATCGCCATTGTATCGACCACTTCCTGGAAATTCACCCGCGCACCACTACAGACCTCCTTCATCGTATGGCGAATCTGGAATATTTTCATCTATTACAAGCGGTCTTAACAATTTATATTCAAATATATTTGGCTGATCTTTTCTTTTTCTAATCGAGATTTTTCTCGATTATCGTATCTTGTTTTTATTTATAACATTTTTTATTATTATTTCCATTATTCACGTAGCAAGTCGTGAAAACTTCGATCCAATTATTGAGGAGTAACAGTTGGAGGACTGCATCTGTAGAAGGAACTGCCTTATAGAAAAGCAAATAATTCATACAATCTTTTGTTAGGCAAAACTAAACAAGTTAATTACATTTTAAGCTATACATACATATATGATCAGAAATAATAATGTTGAAATATAAAATTGTTCTCATCTTTAAGAGTATTATTAAGACAATAAGTTATGAAAAAAAATTATTTAAAAAATAAAGAAAGTATATTTTTTAAAAGTTCACATGGGCAATCATTATTCATTTTATCGAAAGGAATAATCCAAATACACCAAAACTTCGTTCTGCGTCATTACAATTATAATAGTAAAAGACAATAATTGAGCGATTCACAACTAATATTGTAATTTGTATGTCGTATTAAAATACATGATAGAATCATTTGTTGTGAATAGTCGTATTTTCATATTGTAAAACATCAAATAGTAAAGAAGAATAATTAAATTTATAGAAACCAGAACAAAAAAAAAAAAATCAAAATGAAATGAAAAATTAGAGTGAATGTGGCAAATAATATATTGCTTTATGTTTTTCACATATCTTATGTTTTTCGATATGTTGATGCTTTATTTAAGTCAGTGGAATATAATTGTTTGGTTTTCATTTTAAAAACAACTCAATTTGTAGGTGATGAGGAAAAGGAATAATTTCAAGAAAATTTTAGGATGAGACAGATTCACCTTCTGACGCACCTTAAAAACGTTCATTTATGATTACCTAAATCATTCGTATGGCAACATTAAATAATAAAGAACTTTGTGAACAAATAAATATAACCATGTGGTGCGATTACGTCCAGCAAAATTTCGATACATCCTACAGAAGCGCTTTTAATACACTTGATCTATTGGCTATTAGAGACTTCTGCCATTGACCACTTTCTTTTTGGGTTTAGGCGAATGCGTTTTGGAGAAAATGAAAGAAGAAAATACATATTAAAAATTGATTAAACATAAATTTTTATATTAACGAACTTACCGATTTGTATTATTTGCGTTATTTGCCATTGTTTTTTATTTTTTAATTATCTATGTTTTTATACGCTCCCCACCTCAGTGGCAGAGGGTACATATATAGGTTTGTCATTTCGTTTGTAACGCATCGAAATACTAATTTCCGATCCCATAAAGTATAATTATTCTTGATCCTTATTAAAGCTCGAGTCGATATAGCGATGTCCGTCTGTCTGTTGAAATCACGCTCATTCACAAAAAAAAAACATTTAACTGGTTAGAGTTACGATAATATCATTTGCCATTATTCCTACAAGGTTGGTATTTAAAATGGGGTAAATCAGGAATCATTGTGCTAAGATACGAGCAAAAATATGTAGATACCTTTAAAAAAAACATAAAACCCAGTGTGTTTGTTGTAATATTTTAGTGGTTGAACATAATAGTTGTACAACAACATTCAAAAAAGCCACAAAAAAATGATGCAATCATACCAACAAACACAATTACCATGAGCTATGTTAGTAGTATAATAAAAAAAATCGCCAATGTGAAAGAAAAAATATAATCCCTAATGAAAAAGGAAAAATGGAAAATGAAAATTGAAAACTGGAAAATGGAAAATGAAAATTGAGAAATGGAAACTGAAAGTGAAAATTGAAAAATGGAAAACGAAAATTGAAAAATGGAACATGAAAAATGAAAAATAAAAATTGGAAAATCAAAAATGAAATATGACACATTAAAAATAAAAAACGAAAATAAAGTGAAAAATTAAAATTAAAAACGAAAAATTAAAATTTAAAAATGGAAAATGAATAATGAAAAAAGAAAATTGAAAACTGAGAAATGAAAAATGAATAGGAAAATGAAAACTGAAAAACGGAAAATGAAAATGGAACATGAAAAATTAAAAATGAAAAATGGAAATTGAAAACTGAAAAATGAAAACGGAACATGAAAAATGAAAAATAAAAATTGAAAAATGAAATATAAATAATTAAAAATTAAAAACGAAAAATGAAAAGTGAAAAATTAAAATTAAAAACGAAAAATGAAAATTGAAAAATGGAAAATGAAAACTGAAAAATGAATAATGAAAAATAAAAATTAAAAACTGAAAAATGAAAACTGAAAAATGGAAAATGAAAATTGAAAAATGGAACATGAAAAATTAAAAATGAAATATGGAAAATGAAAAAATTAAAAACGAAACATGAAAAAAGAGAAAATTTAAAATTAAAAACGAAAAATGAAAATTGAAAAATGGAAAATGAATAATGGAAAATGAAAACTGAGAAATGAAAAATAAAAATTGAAAACTGAAAAATGAATAATGGAAAATGAAAAATGGAAAATGAACAATGAATAATTAAGAAGTAAAATTGATAAATTAAAGATTAAAAATTAAAAATAAAATTTAAATATTAAAAATTAAAAATCCAAATTTTAAAATTAAAAATTAACAGGTGAAAATTAAAAATTAACAATTAAAAATTGAATATTATAACTTAAAAATTAGAAATTAAAAATTTCTAGCTAATTCAGATAAATATTTTAAAATTTGTTTTTTATCATGAATTATCTCAAAACTTTCTTATAGGGATCAAATTTTGGCTGCTATAACGCTGGTTGCGTTAAATAATGAATTTCATTAGGGGTTTTCTACTCTAGTAGAAGAAAAATAACGCCATTTTTGAAAAAGTAACGAATTCTTTTTATAGAAGACACGATCATTGCTTTTTATAACAAAAAATTATAATAGAAACTGGCCAACAAGGAAAGCAATTAACTTTTAATTTAATTGGTATTCGAAATTTAAATTTCAGTACCGACAACAGTTTTAAAGTGGTAGGTAGCCGTACCCAATATTGGTTGTAATATTGAGTTTAAGATGCAGGTGGAGGGTATCAAAGATTCGGACCAGCCGAATTTAACACTCTTGTTTTTTGTGATTTAGGTTAGGTTGGAGCTAGCTCCATCTAGACGTAAAGAAAGGTTATACGACATATAGAACCCCAAACAACCTATGCCTTCACAAGTGAGGTTAGGCAGAGCTTTTTGATTTCAATCCTTAAAACTATCAAACTGAAAGGTTAAGTAACATAACCAGAATGTATGCACTTATGTGCATAACCTAACTGCATGCTGAATAACAACCACGAGGAACAAAAAATAACCACCGCAATGTGTTATCCCTCATCCGGAAATAACAGAAGCGACGAAAACGAAGTTTATTCGTTAAAACGTACATTACTGCAGAAAGCATGCACTTAGGTACATAACCCAACTGCATGCCCAGCAGTAACCACGAGACTCAAAAAATAAAAACCGCAACGTTTATTTTTAGAGTAGATTGAAGAGTAGATTGTAACTGAATTATCTGATTTAATACAATTTTATTTATTAATTTTTTTTTCTTCTTAAAAACTGCCACTCACTTGGGGCTGATATGTTATGATACAACATACAACATTTATTAAAACATAGGAAATGAAATTGTAAAGTTGTATCAGATTTTAACGTGAAAATAACCAACAAAAATTTTACACCATTGTAAAGAAATACACTAAACAACAGATACAACGATACAATACCCGTTGTGATTTGCCCGATTTGGGCAATTACGACAAGAATTAAATATTTAATTAAAGTTTTAGTGTTTTTGTAATAATAAAAACGAATATACTTACATATGTATGTACAAAGTTGAATGTATCGCTTCATCATTAATGATTTTGATGTGTAAACATCTATACGCGCAAGGGGGTAAATTTCTATTTCAAAATACAATCATAAAAACAGCGTAACACAAATCGGTGAGAGCTGTGACACAAATCGGTGTGTGACTTATGATTGTATTGGTGAAAAAATTATGATATAAAATTGTTTTTTTATGCCACATTTTTAAAAGCGTCATCTATGTATCACTTATATACGTTTATATTGGGATATTTTTAACGTTTTACAGCAAGGGGTTGTTCAATTAACTGAAACAGTTTTTGCTATAAGTGATACATAGATGACGCTTTCTGTTTGATTTTAAAAAATGACGTAAAAAATCTTTAATTACTAGATGTTTACACATCTCCCCTGTGATCGGACTCACATGATTTTTTTAAATATAACCACATCAAAATGCGAATTAATTAAACAAAATTATCAAAGTGATTTCCATCTGTAAGAAGAAAGTCGTATTGGGCATGGGAAACACAGTTTTAATTATTGTTTTTTTTATATTTTTTTGTTTGATTGCTAAAACAGTTGTCTAAGTTTTATAGTATATTTTAACACCATTACTTGGGTTCTGCAGGCTTTGGTCTTTTCTAATGACTTTGCTCTGTTGCTTTTCTGCCATGGCTGAATTAATAACTGATATTACCCACAATTGGCTGCTTAGTACATTTCCTGAAAAATTTCTTGATTTAAATTTTTTTTATTGAAATGTTTTTTATCGAAAATGGTTTAGATTAGTGTAAGATCGGATCAGTGGGCGTAGCACCTTCCACAGAAAGTAATTATTGAATATAATCTATCTCGAATACTATGACATGGAGAGCTCAGTTACTTGATACGACATCATATGTTATTAATGTAAGTAGACGTAAGGAAAATGGGCGGATCGGATAAGTGGGCTTGTCACCTCCATTACAAAGTGCGTTTTCAATAGGATAGTTATCTTGAGTTAAAAGGAGAGTAACGACACTTAGTGTGAGTTTACAGGTTATTAACGAGAGTAGCCGTGCTGAAAATTGGCGGTATCGGATCAGAAACGTGGCACCTTCCGTACAAATTAGTTATTGAATTGAATTTATGACTGGCAGATCTTTGATAATTTGGGTGACTTATCTGCTATTAATGTAGCAGAAAATGGGTGCGGATGGATAAATGGGCTTGGTAGATCCCATACACAGTAATTAGTGAGTCTTAATAAATAACTTTGGTGCGTATGTATGCCTGACCATGACGACTGAACCACTGAAGCTTCACAGCTAATATTCAAACCATATGGTTGTGAGGTGCTTCGAATTATTATTATTATTTTTTTTTTTTGTTAGACCCCTACGTGACGCTGGTGTAGCTTTTTTTCGAAAATTCTTATTTATGGACCGATTTGGCTCAAATTCACACCATATAGGATTTGGAATATTCATGCTTCGCTCATAGTCAACTATATGTATGCAGCCTGCTCCATAAATGGTTAGCCAAACAATTTGTTTATATACGTCGAAAATGGAGAAACACAAAATATTGGCTTTACAATAAACTATTATTTACTATACCCAGACGTATTGAATTTATTAAATCGAAAATAAAATTGCATTTACAATAACATAATGAATTTCATTTCATTCATGTTAAAAAAATTCTTATCGTTAGTGAAATACTATCAAAATAACGTTTGCCGGCTTCAGCTAGACTTTTTATAAAATTTCAAGCCATCATTATATGATACCATATGCGATTTTCAGTTTATTGATACTAATTGATAATTTACGAGCATTGCATCGTCTATGAAAATTCTTAGCTTAAGTTTCATACCTAAGATAAGGCAAAGAAATTTAAAAAAAATTTCGATTTTGACTCTTAAGCTATTTTCGCAGTCATGGCTCTATATAGAAACATACACATCAAGTGATCTTTATATATAAAATCGATTGTGCGTTTGTTTGTAACTGATAATCTGCGGAATATTTTAATTCCACTCGAAAAACTATTTGCTAATTATAGGCTACGGCGAAACAACGTTCGACGGCATTCGCTAGTATAAAATAGGACGAACGAAAGATGTACTAACTAGACGACATAAAAGACAACTGATAATTATAAAATAAAAATAAAACAAGTAAGAGTGTTAAATTCGGCTGTGCCGAATCTTTGATACCCTCCACCTCGATTTGAGTATTGATAATATATGTAAACAAAATATTGGAAAAAGTAAACAATTTGTTAAACTTAATACCAAATTATTTCAGAAAATTCTTTGGGTTGGTTTTCGTCTTTTCTATTATTTCGGATTTATTTCGGTGTTTGCTTTTTGGTCATCGTGGTTGCTGATCGGCATGCATTTAGGTTATATACCTATATGCATGCGTTTCCGGTTATATGACATAACTTCTCGTTTAATTTAGATTTTGCTAATTAAATAGCTCGCCCTAACCTCCATTGCAAAGGTAATGGTTGCGTAGGGTGACTACATGCATTAAATCATGCAAATTGGAGATGGCTGTATAGTTTCTTTTAACTGGCCAAATATTTCTTCATTGTGGCCATATAGGTCGGATGGAGTAACAAAATAATAACCAAAAAAAAAGCTCTCTCAACTTTTTTATTAAAATATTGCCATATTTTGAAAATATAGAGAATAAATTTATAATAATAAATAATCAAATTGGGGATGCCAAACGCAAAAAACCAAATCCCAACATTTTAAATAAAATAATTTGTTATCTTTATTTTCTGAAAAACTTCAAATTTTCATGCAAAAAAAATTGTGAAAATTTATATATAAATAACATTCTCATCAAATTGCGTTTATTTATGTAACAATTTTTATGTTCGCAATTCTTAAATATCATTTGAGGTTTTCTGTAGTGCGATTCTGTAAATTTCAACGATCCGACAATCGCAAAATACATGATTCACTAAGTACATACATCTTAACGACAGTCGACCAATCTATTTTTCTATTTATTTAAATTGTAAATGAGTGGCATCTCTGTCAAAATAAGCGAAAAACACAAAGAATAGAAAAAAACAAATTACTTCGTGTTTGACAGGATGATTTTATGTTTATGTTTAATATCTTTATTTTTTTTACTAATATTTCTGTTTATTTATTTGAAAATGAAATAATGAATGGAAAAAGTTTTTAATAAAAGCAAAATATTTTCACTATTTTATTTTTAATTTATGTATGACGACATTTCAACCTAAAAATTTAAGTTTTTATCGATTGAATAAACAACACAAACATGGTTGTCGTTTAGATAACAACAACAGATGACTTTAACAACAGCGAATATCGTTTAAAAATTTTACTGATAATTTTGCAATTTTCTTTTTTTAACGATTCGATTATCGTTAAAAGAAGTTACTGAATCGCGGTACTGAAAAGTTATTAATTTCTCCTGAATGGCAATATTTTTTTTAATGTAAACATTTTTAAATGTAAACATATTTGGTGTTTTTTTTTTTGGAATTTCAATTTGTGTTTAACGAATAAAATTTACATATTACAAATTCCAGTTTTTATTAGAATTGATATTTTCTTAAATTTGAATGGAAATTTTAAAAAGTGCAATTTTGTATTTATGTGAATAATAATGCTTTAGTAATTATAAACAATTTTTAAAAATTAGATGTAATCGCAATCAGATATTTTGTAGGT
Source organism: Cordilura impudica (assembly GCA_963682025.1). Lineage (NCBI taxonomy): Eukaryota > Metazoa > Arthropoda > Insecta > Diptera > Scathophagidae > Cordilura > Cordilura impudica. Next base: position 2,867,445 of record OY821520.1, on the reverse strand, counting down.
AAAGAAGAATAATAATTCTATATAACTATGTAGAACTTTTTTGAAAGCAAAAAACTCATTGATAACTCGGTAACTCTATTTTGTAGTCAACAAAAAGTTAATATGCCAAACTTATGTTCATATTTGTAAAAGAATAATGAAAACACGTATGAAATAAGAGACCAGACCGTGTATACTGTTAACATTGATCTGTATATCTAGTTGAAAATATTGACATTCATGTTAAAATATAAATAACTATTGCAAAGCTAACCCTACAAGAAATGAATGACTGAAACTTACACATAAACAATTTTTGTACAAACACACTTGCAGTTTTTTTCTATTAAAAACATATGACTGTCATTGTTGCTGTTGTAGAGTTGATTTGTGAAGGTTTAGGAAAGGTAAGTAATTAATTAAATTAAAAATTCAAGTTAATTTTTGTTGTTTCTTTAGGATTCTTCAAAATATGTCAGTGAATTCGTTAGTGCCATTCTCAATTGTGGTGGCACGTCCCTCCATTATACCCTTCCACGATTTATTTTTTGCTGGCGTCTTGTGGCCTATTCCTGTTGGATCGTTTACTTAAAAATATTTCTGTAGAATCTTCACAAACTTTCAATCTAGAAGCTTTTATACCTCTTAGGAAACGCATTTGTGTAAAGAATTATATTGTGCTACAATATGTTATATCCTGGATTTCGATTGTGAATGCTGTACCAGAAAATAATATGGTTATCTATTTGATATTATTTTTATGAAGTTTGAAGAGAATACACAAGAAGTACAATTGTGTGAAACTACGCTGACACAGTTTATTCAATCGATTCGTAATGATTACAGTTCATGCGCATGGAAGACACTATAAATATATTGTTAATACATGCGCAATCATCAAATGAACTTAAGGTAATGCACTGACATTTTATTAAAAATTCTAGCTATAAACAAAGTAAATCTTCCTTGCAGTATTTTACAATAATCCTTATATCTATCTTTCAGTCTGTTGCCATAACATGGATATGGGAGTTTGTTTTAATATTTGAATGTTTTAATTTATGCCATTCTGGAATATAGTGTCTGGAATATGATGTTGATAATATGAAATGAAATTAGTTTCTTCAAAAAAACAAAGATCTCAGAATATAGAACAAATTGATTTATGGAGGTATTATCACAATATCTCTCACACCGTTCTGTACAAACAAAGGTAGCAGTATTTGAATGGATACATCATTTACTCATCAATTTTCCAAATGAATTGTATCAGGTTTGGCCGAAATTGTTAATTCACAACACTCAAAAGGTAAGCTTTGATATAAATTGTTGATATATATGTAAGTGTTATAATAAATTGTTTTCTTTAAGAAACTACTGATTGCACTAAGGCCCATTACCGGAAATTTCTATTGAGTTTGGGGATGTTTCGAGTGAAAAGTTGTTTAAATATCTGTTTTAAGTTAAGCCCATTGTCCTGTTTCAACATTGTTTCAAAGTTATCACCACGTTTCGGAATTAGTGATATTGTTGTGTTTTTGATATTTAATGTTTATTTTGAATTTGATTTTAAATAAAATAAATAAATAAAAAAAATAAGTCGTGTTTCATTATAATCAAGCGTGACCGGTCAATGATGATGTATATATCCATCAAATGTGACCGGTCAACGATGATATAAATAGCTATCATCGTTGACTACTAAACAGCGGTAGAGTGAGCAGTTCAGATATATATTATATGGTTTACATACTTTCATAGGTTAGAGTAAGATGCAAAATCACATGTACACAAAAGTTTCGGTCAGTTTTGGCATATTTGCCTTAATAAAATGATAGAAACTTTGTTCTACGCGATGACCGACATTTCAGTCAGTAGTGACAGTCATATCACCGGTCAAATGACCGTCACTGTTCTTGTAGGGTAGTGACAGTCATATCACCGGTCAAATGACCGTCACTGTTCTTGTAGGGTAAATAGAACAAAAATTGTGGCGCCATCTACTGTGACATAGTCACGCTGAGCAAAATGAATTGACACTCTGTTAATGCAAAAGAAATGTATTTTCCCCACAACAAAATATTGCAGAAATTTATGTAAATAAATTAATATACCGATTTATTTCTAACATGCAGTTATTATGGATATACATATATAGAATATATGTATATTATTTGTATTATTTGATATGTGTATGTATGTATATGTAAATATTACACACAAAAAATACAACATCAAACGTTATTTTTGTGTTTTTCTATTTAAATAAATTAATACATAAATCTTTTTTGCTTAATTTACATTGTTGTTTTTTATTAACAACTAGGTATTTTAGCATTATTTGCTTTAGATGTTGGTGAATTTTTACCCCCTTTATATAAACTCGTAGTGTCTGCTTGTCGGACAAATTTTGGATCGATTTTAACCACTTTCCCATGACCCAACCGATCTGAAATTTTGCAGGCAGGCTCGTGGCAATGACAGAAATGATCTAACAAGTTTTTTAGTGATGCCAAAACAATGGAAACTTTTAAATTTTTCTAACAGAGTTGATAAAAAAATGTACAAAGGGTTTGTTTTTATTATATTATTAAAACAACAGGTCCAGCTATGACAACAATGCAACATTTAGAATAACAACAAGAACAATATAGAAACATGTTTTTCATTTTTTTTTTTACTTTACAGAGATTTCCCGGACCTGTTCCACAGATTTTAATGATTTTTGAAATAGAAATCTTCCCATGAATTTGGTGAATCATTCTCACTAAAAATGATCACCCTATTAAGAGCGTGATCGTGACAAGAACAACATAGAAAATTATATTTTTTCAAGACTTTTTTTAGTTCTTCAAATCTCGGGCCCTAATCGACCGATTTGGACGATTTTAAACAGCAAACTTCTCAGGATATTAGTGAATCATTTTTTATATCAACGAGCACAATAGCTGCCCGATTGATGCCGTCATCGTGATTTCTACAGACGGACAGACGGACATCGCTATATCAACTCCGGTTGTTATAAGGATCACAAATATATATATTATATGGGGTCCAAAAATTTTTTTATAATTATTACCAACGGAATGACAAACTTATATATACCCTCTCCACACTGGAGTGGAGGGTTTAAAAAATGATGATAATTTCTTGGTTATAACTACATATTCCATAGCTGCCGTCTTTTTACTTCATGTGTAAAAATTACAACTCTAAATAAATTTATTTTGTTGTCAGTCTTACCTGCATGACATACAACCCTTAAAGAATTTTGATTTTATTTTTCAACCACTTTTATTTTTCGACAACATTTTGTATTTAAAACAGGTGTTTGTTTTTAAATTCCAAAACAAACAACCAGATGACGTTCTAATTTGCATTCTTGACTGTAGTATCCTATCAGTTTTTTAATTTATACATGCTAAGAAATAAATGTCAAAAATACAAAAAAACTTTACTATATTTGTTATTAATTCCTTTATTCATATTTTTTATTAACAAAATTTTTTTTAGTTGATTGTTTTTTGTTTTCGCGAAATTAGTTGCCTTGAATTATTATCGAATTTTTATAATAATAAGCAGACTCACATCACAGTAAACGGAAAATGAGTGAATTTAATGGAAAAAATTTTTATGGGTTTTCGTTACAAAATGACCCGAATTTAATAACAACTACAAAAAATTTCGAATTTCGGGTAAGTAAATTATGGAATACTTTAAGTTTGGAAATAGTGAGAGCCTTTGTAAATCATTTGTTTGAATATATGTAGGTATATACATATGTATAATAATAATTTTATAAGCTTTATCTTTTTGTATTTTAGTTTAAAAACCAGAATCTTGACTATATTATTAGTATACTCCAGATTAGAATAGTATAATTTAAAAAAATAATTCTAAAACTCATGAGAATATATACTTATGAGAACTGTAATATATCAATTTCTTCAATCTTATTTATTAAATATAGTAGTTTATCAATCCATATTATTTTTTTTTTAAATATTCACTTACACCATGTAATAGTATGAATTTATAAATATTCTACAACCGTTGTGAAAGTTATTATTTATTAAATATAGTAGTTTATTTATCAATCTATATTTTTTGTTTTATTATTATTCACTTAAACCTTGTAATAATATGAATTTATATATATTCTACAACAGTTGTGAAAGTTATTAAACTCTTTAGCTTAAATTTCCTGCCTAAGATAAACTTATACTTTGGATTTCAGTATACTCAACCTGAATTTGTTCAGAAAGCCATACAAAAAGTACACAATAAAAAAGAAGAATCAAATAATAAACAAAAAAATATGATGTGGTATAATTATTGTCGGCTTCGTGAAACTTCAACCAAATCCAACAATGTCAGTTCAAATGATACGGAAATAGTACGGGATCTCACCGATAAGGAGGTCGATAATTTAATTGGTATTGCAAAACCTGAAGCATCACCAAACAAAAAACCCACTACTTGTTGTTGTAGTCCACATGAAGAGAACATGTCTACAACTTCAGATGGAGTTGTACATATATGTAACAGGATTCCAAGAAATAGAATCCAATTTTGGGAATCAAAAAATAGAGCAGAAACTTGTTCAGAAACCAAGGATATGGATCAAAACAATTTGCCTTCAGCTTTAAATAGTCTAACAAATGATAAAACTCTTAAAATGCTTGATTATGTGGAAAAACAACAACCGGCTTTAGCTGAAATACCACAGGTTATCGATAAAGTAGTGTTAGAGGAATACCGACGGCCTCAACCAAAATGGGTAGAAATAGTAGAACCAAACAAAGATTTACGTTTGGAAATCAATATTAAAGATTCTTCGTTAAAATCGTCAAAGCCGATGTCTCCTAAGTCTCAACTTTCTCATGACTGTGAATATGATTGCTCTAACAAAGCAAATATCCAAATGAACATGCAAAAACATCACCATATGTACCACTGTTTGCCGGCACTTCTTATGACTGAAGTTATAACCGATAATGTACATCGTGCCGATACATACATGAATACGGCTCTTTGCAACAATATGGACAATTACGGATATCTTAACACTTTTACTGTTGAAGATAGTGGCATGGAATATAACGAAATGAGGAATGGACCACACTTTACAAAATATATTAAGCCGCCCACCGATGAAATGTTGAATTTATCCTTGGATGATGATAATGATCGTGTAGCGGAATTCATTGGAATTAAGGTAGTTTAAAAAATTGAATTCTTGGCCTTTTCCATCTAGAAATTGAAACTTTCATTTATTTTCTTTTTTATTTGTAGAAGGATATGCCACATCGAAATGAACAATACGTACGAAACTCAAGTCTTTCTCATTTGAAAAACTTCCATGAACAATGTGAACAAAATAATCATGTAAGTAAATTAAATTACCCATAAAAAATATCGCACACAGCGACTAATCAAAGTAACTTTTAGATTCAAATATTTATTAATGATTTAAAAAAACAGCAATGCCGAAATAAGCAGCATACTACGTCATCTGAATCTACAAAAACACCAGATGGATGTTCGTATAATCGGAAAGAACAAAAACAAGTTCAACGTAAAAGTAAGCCGACTTTAAAAAAATTTCAACATAGGCCAAAGACTTTTGAAAGTAGTATGAAAGGGGCTAACTCCCCTCATGATCGTAGTATACGAAGTTCAACGCCAGAACAACGACAAATTAGAAATACTGCTCGAATACGTTCGAAATGTTTTCCTTCTGATAAAGAATCTAATACAACTGGTCGTCGTTCTGATAGACACAACAATTTATTTCCAGGAAAATCAATAGAGGAGTTAAAAATCGAAAAAACTTTTATTTTTAATAAAATGAAAACGTCTCAGGAAAAGATGATTGAAGTTTTGGATAAATTAAGGTAAGCAGGGATTAAACGAACATATCTCCCCCTCTAAAAACACCAATACGAATTTCAATAAATGAAATCAATTATTTTTTATTTTATGATTTCAGACTTAGTTTACTAGAATTACATGTACCGGAAAATAGCAATGAGAAGTCCAAACGACAAAAGAATGCCTTCGAATTTTCTGTTAGATTTTCCAGAAACTTTTTGTATCCCTTAAAAGGAATGGTATGTAGCTGTCGATTTGATGTAGATGTCGATTTTAGAATAATTGTTTGAATTTTATTTATTTGTTTTTTTTTTTGCTAGAAAGAGGATTTAAAACTAACCGCTGCTGAAAAATTTAACAGCTTGACCTCTAATGAGGCCTGTAATCGCGTTTGCTACTTGTATAATCTGCTATTGCAATCCTTGAATGCATATCAGAAGCAATTACGTTTTTTTCTGCTAGATCATGTACCCCAAAAGTTGACGTCTCTGATTGAAATGATTTATTCTTCCACAGAGATTTGCTTGGAAAAGAACATATTCTCCAAAAAGGACGTAGTCGTTGATTGTTTACAGCAGAGATGTTTAAAATTTTTAGGTTTTCTAGAGGACTTTCAAGAGGGACGCCTTCAAAGTTCTCGTAAGTTAAGTCAAGAAAAAACTCATACTAAATATGATTTGAAAATGTTTATGAACGACTTGAACATGTATGAACCGAAATTGGTGCCCAAAGTTATTGTGCCAGACAGATCAGCAAAAGCAAAAAAAAATAAAGTAAGTGCTCTTGTTATTAATTAATTTTAGCAATATTGAAGTGTTTGTATTGTATTGTATTATTTAAGCCGAAAAGACCTACAAATCAGGTAATCGTATATGACTTCCCGGATACGTTATTAGAAAAACCTCCAGAGGATGCAATCCCCACACAAGTCCAAAGTATAAGTGATAGCAAAAGTTATGGGTGCCTAATGAGTTCACAACTTGATGCGGCTTCTGGAGATGGTTTACCTTTGGATAAAAATGTTATTGAAGCTTTACAACAGGTTACCAAAGATCAAGTTAGGCAAGTTCTAAAACCAATAATCGATTCGTTGGGTTCTGCTTTGGGAAACCAGGTAAGTAATTTGAAAACTAATGTGTTTTTAGTTCAAATAAATTTAAGAACAACTTATTTTTAAATACCCACATCTTATTACCATCTTAGAGCAGTGCAAAAGAATGGCATTTCACTATAGAACGAATATTTATGCCGTCGAGTTAAATTGTTATTTTGCAAATTTTTATTTCCATTTCGTTGGGCTTCTGCAATTGATTTTGTTAATTAAATTATTCGTTTTTAATGTTTTGAAACTTTTTTTTAACTGAAACCTTCGAAAAAATAAAGCAAAATGATAAATATCATCACAGATTTAAAAATTTTATTCGCAAACACAATTCGCAATTAGTGTTAAGATCTCTCTGGTATCTACAAATCTTGCTGCCAAGACAGAAAAGTAATCAAACTTATGATAGGTTAATATTAGATATGCCATATACCACTCTGTGGTCCGGGTATGAGTTTGTAACTACCATAAATATTTGAACAAGACCCACCATTTATTATACCGATTTAGCGAAACCCAACCGTTCGACCGTGTATCTGTCTCTCAGTTTATAAAAATCGGCCATAGCATGAACGGTATTGAAATAGGTGAAAATCGGTGCATGTTCAGACCTATACAAATGACCCCTATGATATCGACTTAAATTGTCCTAAGAAATAAATCATGTAGATCTCGGTCAAATTTAATTTGTGTATATTTATTACACTCATTAATAAGTACTCCAAAAGTAAACCCTAGGAAAAATAATTAACTTTACCAAATATGGTCATGATCGCTCCATATGAATATATCATCCGATATGAACATTTTCATATCTGCAGACTCAAATTTGGTTTATGCTTATTTTCTATATCAAATTAGTTGGAGCTGAGACCATTTTTCTAAACGCATATTACAGGGTATCGTGTAGTCGGTATATGTATACTGACTATAATTTTCTTACTTGTGTTTGTTTAATTTATGTTAGATTTTTATCTTTTTACTTTTAGAATGATTAATGTATTTATAATTAATTCTACAGTTATAACTTTCTCCAATTGAAAACTTTGACCCAAAAATGCAACTCTTATAGTGCGTGAGGAACATCTAGTAGATTTAAGTTGAAGTCTAATTCAAAATCTATACCGTTTACATCTTATTTTTTTTGACATTTTGTGAGATTTTGTTTCCACAACAATAAACAGCTGATTAAAATATCAAAAATAAACAAAACAATAGGAAAATGGATATATGGAAAATTCTAAAAAGAAACAGATTTTATAATAATATTATGCAACAAAAATGAAAAAAGCACAAACTGAAATTTAAATTTTGCGAAAAAAAAATCACCATTTGTTGAATGTATTGTTTGAACAGCAAAAACAAATTCATTTTCCACAATTGTTATTAAGTAGATTGCAATGGGCACATGTCAGTATAAAAAGTTATTACTTTTCAATTACTAAATATTTTTTTTATTATAATTCGTCATTTTTTTGTTGTTAATAATTAATATTTTATTTCCTTTTTATTCAACTTGTTTGCTTTTGTTTTTAAATGTCAATTTTTCAGTCACTGCGTTGTAATTTTCTACAACAATAAAAAAACACAGCAGTATCATTTGGTAGTGCCCAAGTTTGACAAGATTATGTGAGATTTTGCACAAATCTAGTAACGAGCTAGATTTTGTTTTATATGGGAAATCTAGTAAAAATGAGGTAGATTTCGCTCGAAATCTCGTATATACTAGATTTTGCTTAGATGTAAACGCACTATTACATTTCAATTAGATAAGAAAAAAGTTTATTGTTTTGGTTATTCTAAATCATTTAAATTATATTGGATATAATAAATCGGATATTGTTCAATACATATAAATTTGATTATATAAACTATAAATTAATAATTAAAGAGATAAAAGTTATTAAACATGCAATAGTGTAAATAAATTTGAAATTTGTTATTAGAAGCAAAAATTAAAAATAGTTTAACAATTATTTTTAACAGTATTTATAACTTTGTTAAAGCTTTTTAAACATCGCTCTTGATTATGGCCAAAACAGATATTTACATATATATATAATTTTTTTTTTTTTTTTTTGGAATGTTAAAGGATAAAATGTTAAATAAAGTTACATGATTTGGTTTTTTTTTTTGTATAAAAATAATGAGCATTTAAGGTTTTTAAAAATGTGTGTTTTATGTAATTTAAATCAACTGAGTCTCTAGTCACAACAAAAAACTAACTCCTGATTAAACAGTTTTTTTTCCTTATGGCTGTAGCTGTTTTTTGTTATGAGTACGACTGATATTTTCCTTCCACAATTAATGTCTTATTTAGAATAAAAGCAGTAAGAAAGTTGTATTAAACATAATACAACTCATAACTATTTTGCGTGTTGTGTTTTTTTGTTTTTTTTTTTTTGTTTGATAAAATATTAATCTAAGAAAAAAATGTTAATTGATAATGAAAAAATAAACTGTTTTTACAAAAGGAATAAAAATAATTATATTCAATATAATGTGTTCGTGGAGGATTCTAAGGATTTTCTTTTCTGTTTAGCGTGCTACACAACAATGCGTGGGATATTTCCTAATCATTGGACTTCATTTAATAAAAGGGAGGCATTTTTGATATCACTGTGGAGTAACGAAGGGAGACTAGGCCAAATAAAGACTAAACATATTCACCCCTCCCTTCATTTGTCCCCTAACCCTAAAAATGTGTACATGTTTGTTCAAAATTTAATACAACGTCAAGAAAACGAAATAAATAGTTTCAATGATTTCTACTATTAGTATTCATAGTTATTTTGTTTTAGTTTTGATTTCTATTTAAGCGGAACATTCGGTGCAAACAGGCTTATTTTCTTCAACAGCAAATGTTGAGGCTGTTATAGGATTCGAACATTTCTGGGTAAAAGAGAAATATTTATAAATATTTTTTTTTTAATGTTTTTGAAATATAACACACATGTTTATACGTACCTTGCATTTGAAACAATCTCTATGCCATTTGGCGTCTAGCGCAACAATAGCATTTTCCGTTATGGGTTTAGCACAACCCGCACATCTGGCAGCAAATAACTCTTCAAAGTCAGTTTTACAATACGCTTTGCCATCTCGTTCATAAAATGAGGAGCCCACCAAGGGTTTGTTGCATGGTCCACCACAGCAGAAACATTCCTCATGCCATGTTAGGCCCAAAGCCTTAATTGTACGCTGTAAATTATTTTCAAAATTGCGATTTTATATTTATTTCACTGGTTTTTATTTACTTATTGGATTTCAACTTAACCTCTACCCTTTTCTCATGAATATTTTTACCTACCATTAACAAAAAAAAAAAATCATTTAGACTTTTTAATTTCATAATTAATCTACTTTAATCATTGTTATTAGTTCTAATGAACATGCATATTCAATATATGTATTATATATTATATATTATATATTATATATTATATATTATATATTATATATTATATATTATATATTATATATTATATATTATATATTATATATTATATATTATATATTATATATTATATATTATATATTATATATTATATATTATATATTATATATTATATATTATATATTATATATTATATATTATATATTATATATTATATATTATATATTATATATTATATATTATATATTATATATTATATATTATATATTATATATTATATATTATATATTATATATTATATATTATATATTATATATTATATATTATATATTATATATTATATATTATATATTATATATTATATATTATATATTATATATTATATATTATATATTATATATTATATATTATATATTATATATTATATATTATATATTATATATTATATATTATATATTATATATTATATATTATATATTATATATTATATATTATATATTATATATTATATATTATATATTATATATTATATATTATTATTATATATTATATATCATATATTATATATTATATATTATATATTATATATTATATATTATATATTATATATTATATATTATATATTATATATTATATATTATATATTATATATTATATATTATATATTATATATTATATATTATATATTATATATTATATATTATATATTATATATTATATATTATATATTATATATTATATATTATATATTATAATGATGCTTTAACTTAACTAACTTTTATTCAGTGTTCATTTTACGCTAACACCAGTCTTTATATATTACATTATAGTATGTATGTATATTCAAATAAACAACTCATTACATTTCAAATTTTATTGTTTAAGCATTGAAATGAAATTCTATTAGTATTTTTTCCTATTTAAATACACAACACATGTTTATGAGTCACATTGAACAGTGTGATAATTGAAAATTTAAAATAAAATCAAGTTGAAAATTTTTAGCAAAAATATTAACAGGTCTAACTTATTATTATTTTATCTCTTATGTTTAGAATAACTAAATTTATCAGCGCTCAGAATGAAATGAATCTAAATATTATTTTTTTCGTGTTAAACTCGAAATTATTTTCGTTACTAATCTCTATCTATAATACAAGCCTCCTTTCAGAGATCAAAGTTGACATCATTAAAAAAATTTATTAAAAATTAGTGTTTAAAAAAAATTCAATATAACTTTTCCAACCCTTTTCAAGAGGTATTTATACGATTTTTGTAAAGTTTAAATTTAGAAAAGAAATATTGGTTAAAACTTATTTGAATTATATTCGTACTACTGTGTCATTTCATTGATTTAAATAAGTAAAAATCATATTCTTTTATTTATGATTTGAAATTTCTTCTTTTAATTTGCAAAATAAGAAGAGTATGTATATTTTATATAAACAAGAAAATTAATTTTGGTTAAAATTTATATACTGGAGAAACCGATATGTCGTCTGCACAAACATTTTAAAAATACATTGTTTTGCAATTAAAAAATATGTATCGGAATATGTATTTTTATTTTTTTTATTATTATTTAACCGTTTAACCCACATATGGTCCACACAGATTTTTTTTTTCATAGTGGAATAGGAGAAATAAGAAATTACTTGAAACACTAGTGACTATGCAGTGGAGAGTGTTTTTCCAGAAATTTATAAATACTTAACTTCATTATAAAGTTAAAATTTAAATTTTAGATGGTCAGATAACACATTTGAATTGTTTAACGTGTCATTTTTTTAAAATAAATTTTTTAACAATTTCCTAAGATTAACCCAATAATATATTCCATAAAAAAATTACAATAATAACGATAAAAATAACAATACACAACAAATGGAATACGCGTGCATACAAGTGTTTCTGAAACACAAAAACCGAAATATAAAACATTCATTTCAATTTCAAATTCAAAGACTATAAAAACAATAAAAAAAATACCTTTTGAATTGCAAATAAAAACAGCTAAACAATCAATTTGTAATGATCAAAACACAATGATCTCAATGATGATGAAACAAAAAAATAAATGATCATCAGCGATGATTCTTATACAAAGAATTTTACTACAACAAAATCAAAAACTGGCCTTAAAATCAATTCAACAATAACAGCCGTAAAAGTAACGATAACGCTGTTTGTTATTTGATTCATTTACAGTCACTCTATATTGCGAGTATTTCTGAATTGTTAGGAGGCTTTCAAATGACTTTTTTTTGTCTGAGGCTTTATAGAATACGTAATATTTATGTTTTTTATGTTAACTTTGGAGTGTGGGTGATTTCTGGTCGTATTTGTTTAAGATGTCATTCAAAGATAGCACAACCACAAAAGCAGTTTGTATGCTATACTTGAACCATGAATGAAAGTATATTTTTACCATTTGACTGAGTTTTATTTGTCGTTATTTTTTTTATCTTTTTCAAATGAATAAATCGTTTAACAAATCAGATAAAAATTTAAAATGCGTGGGAAGAGAGACAGGAGAGAGAGACAAAAAGAAGTACATGAACTTTGACTGAGACTGGTATTTAAAAGAAAAACACCACAAAAAAAACTTATGACACTCATGTACCACGAAGTGCTGTAACAATCTTAGGATATATAGGAACAGTTGTCATCTGTGACCTATCGAGTTAACATCTCTTTCGTTGTTTCTATTGTCTTCGATAAAAGAAACTGACGTTTTTCTTGTTTGCGTTGTGGTCATCGTAGTTGCTGAGCAGCATACAGTTACGAAGTTATTGTACCTGCAATTCTGGTTATTTCGCGTAACCGTTCATTTTAGTTTTTACTGTATGAACTTCAAATAGTTCCCTAACCTACATTGCGGAATTTATAGCTGATTAAGGGAAAATATGTTCTTATGTTTCGATTTGTAAAAATAAATAAAATTTAGAAAATATTTAATGTAAAAACTAACTTCTGTTAGAAGTCGTTTTGGGCAAAAGATTTCGATTAGATAGTTGATAGACCATACTCATATTGTGAACTTCCTAAGATAAAATAATTTTTTATGTGTAACAATCTATACGCGCAGGGGGGTAAATTTCTATTTCACAATACATCACAAAAACAGCGTAACATGTAACGCGTAAGACAAAATCAATGTGACATGATTGTATTGGTCAAAAAATTATATTATAAAAACGTTTATAAAAATGAAAAATAAAAAATAAAAAATGAGAAATGAAATATGAAAAATGAAAAACGAAAAATGAAAAATAAAAATGAAAAATTAAAAATGAAAAATAAAAAATGAAATATAAAAAATAAAAAGTAAAAAGTAAAAATGAAAAATAAAAAGTGAAAAGTGAAAAGTGAAATATGAAAAACGAAAACCGAAAACCGAAAACCGAAAAATGAAAAATATAAATGAAAAATAAAATATGAAAAATAAAAAATGAAACATGAAACATGAAAATATAAAATGAAAAACGAAAAATGAAAAATAAAAAATTAAATATAAAAAATGAAAAGTAAAAATAAAAAGTGAAAAGTGAAAAATGAAAAATGAAAAACGAAAACCGAAAAATGAAAAATAAAAAGTGAAAAGTGAAAAATGAAAAACGAAAACCGAAAAATGAAAAATAAAAAATGAAAAATGAAAATTAAAAATTAAAAACGAAAAACTAAAAATTTAAAATAAAAAAAGAAAAAATTAAAAATAAAAACTGAAAAATAAAAAATTAAATATGAAAAATAAAAAATTAAAAATAGAAATGAAAAATGAGAAACGAAAAACGAAACCCGAAAAATGAAAAACGAATAACGAAACCCGAAAAATTAAAAATCAAAAATGAAAAATGAAAAATGAAAAATAAAAAATGAAAAATTAAAAACGAATAATGAAAAATAAATGAAAAACGAAAACCGAAAAATTAAAAATAAAAAAAAAAAAAAATGAAAAATTAAAGATTAAAAATGAAAACTGAAAAATGAAAGACGAAAAATTAAAAATGAAACATAAAAAATAAAAAATAAAAACTAAAAAACTAAAAATGAAAAGCAAAAAATTAAGAATTAAAAATAAAATATGAAAAAATAAAAAATAAAGAATAAAAAATTAAAAATAAAAAATTTAAAATTAAAAATGAAAAATGAAAAATAAAAAACGAAAAATAAAAATAAAATATGAAAAATGAAAACTGAAAAATTAAAAATAAAAAATGAAAAATTAAAAATTAACCGAAATCATAAATAATAATAAATATTTTTATATTAGCAGAGCCCCTGCAGTTGATTGCTATAAGTGATACATAGATGACGCTTTCTGTTTAATTTTAAAAAAGTGCCATAAAAAATATTTAATTACTAGATGTTTACACATCTCCCCTGTGATCGGACTCACATGATTTTTTTTTGTTACCCCACGTAATCCTCACGCAATTTATTTATTGTTAATTTTGAAAGAATAAGAGAGTTTTTCAGAGTACAAAAGGGTTAAAACAATTCGAAATAATTTTAATATTAAAGAGCGTATGAATGTGTTTAATGATTAATGTGTGAAATAATGACACCTGCGATGAACGCAACTGGATGTTATAAATTATATGACCTCATTACGAATTTTAAACTTTACCTAAGTCATCTTGCAATCAAATACACAAATATGCAATTCTTTAAAACATAACGTAAATAAACCTTTTTTCGAGCGTGAGCAAATAAAAATCCTCAAATTATTGAATGAAAAAAAAAAATTAAATATTTTACACACCTCTAGAATTGGTTGTTTACAGCCATGACATGTGCCAGAATAGTTTTTCATAAAACATTGCGAACATACTGGTTCACCATCTTGTATATTAAATGTTGCCTCTTCAATTGGCATTTGACAATCTTTGCACGCGAAATGTTCTGGATGCCATGTCTTACCCAAAGCAGTGATAATACGATGTGTAATCACTTCATTACATTTGTGACAAATTGATTCAGACTGTAAAGAAAAAGATTACAAAATAAATAATTACATAGTTGAAAGAAGTATATTAAACTTGATATGGTCATATGTAAATATATTTATTGCTTTATATGTATGTATATGTTTGTGTGTAGATTAAATTTGGTAGTACGTTAAAATATTCAGAAAATTACGTAGTCGCCAAGAAAACATTTTTAAGAACTCCATATAATTTAAATTTATTATTTATTTATCTATTTTTTGTGACAATATTGAACCCATTTATGGGCGCCATATTCATCATTAATTTTTCAATTTGGTCTTTCATTGTTTTGTTTTTATTTTTTTTTTTTGCTGTTGGCGTGACCCCTGTAGCATATTAATTATTTGTATTTACTACAAAAAATGACATCAGTTTTTTATTATTATTTTTTTTTTTTGCCAAAAAAGTAATATTTAATTATTTTGAAAAAGTGTTAAAACGACAATTTTTATTGTTTATATTTATGTTTAAAATTAACTCAATTTGGGAGAAGGTTATTTGCAGGTGCTTGCAAGCAGTATTTGTTAACTAAAAACAATTGATAAAAAAAAAACAAATTAACGTAAGGGGGACGAATGCACAAAATAATTAAATAGCGGTATTTCATTTTTATGCATTATCATTATTCTTTTTTTTTTAACATATTGTGATAGCCTTAACGTTTTTTAATTGGTTTTCATTATCATTTTTGGTTTGGCAAATATATTTCCCGCTTTATTTTATTGTTGTCAATTGTATTTGCTTTAGATTACAAAATGTGTTACAAGAGTAAATATTTAATTTGTTTACCCTCCATAACGATAAGTGTGTGTGTGCTCTATATTCTATACTATATGTATATATATATATGTACATATATATATTTTTGATCCTGTCTGAATTACTAATTATAGATTGTTAATATTTAGCAATTAACATTAAAAAAAAATTACCATTGATATTTATTCTCCTAACTTGCACAATGTTCTTGTTTTGTTTTCTTTTTTTTTTTTATAAGTAAATTTTAATAATGGTTTTTATTATAATTGATAAGTAATCAACAATTTTTTTTTTATTATTGAGACTCATAAGTATATTGTATACTTTTAAAAATTTATGACAATTGATGACGATTTTTTATGCTCGGGACTGTAAAGAAATTGACTTATCAACAAAACTGTTTTTGATTCATTTAGTTGAGGTGTGTTTTTTTTTATTGACAAAATATGGAAAACGGTTTAAAAAAATTAAATTATTTTTTTTTGAATGGAATGGAATTCGCAAAAAAAAAATCAAGACACAGTTCTGGAAAATATCTGTAAAACTTTTCCGAAAACTGTATAGTGGCCGAAAACGAGACAGAAACCCTATTACTTTCCTTTTAAAAACAAAATCGCCATATGGTCTCATTATTAGATTTTCTCAACTTTACCTTTGTTGCTATATAAATAAAGATATAAATGTATCGACAAGTACATTGTGTTCATACATGCATACGAGTACATAACATTAATTGTATGTCTCAGTCGTCTTTCGAACGTTTTTTTTTTTTTTCAAATAAATAAAAAAATCTTCTAGTATTTAAAAGAAAATAAAAATCAAAAGAAAAAAATTATAGCTAACTCTGTCGATGATCTCAGATCTCAAAGTAGTATATAATACAAACTATGGTGTATGAACTACTCTGGTAAAAATTTATTTGTATTAACAATAATAAATATATATAAAAAAAAAAGTAGAAACTGCTTAATTTTTCTGCTCATTTACCCACTGCGTACTAATAAATATACAAACAAATTGGTATTATCAAACAAGTTTATAATCAAAACTCTATTCATTTACCTAACGATGTGTGTAGTTTTGTTCTACACAGATCGTTGAAATCTGTTAAACGCATTAAACAAAAACTACATACAAATAAAATCATTAGTACTTCGCTCACTCTCTGCTCTGGTCTATTCTGGTCAGCCCATGTACATATAATCTAAACAAATAACCGGCAAAATTTAATTTGAATGTGAATATTCATCGAAATGCAAAACTACAATAAAATATTGATTTCTTTTCATTTTTGTATTTGTATTTCAAAATTATTATCAATATTTTGACAACCATGAATGATGATTAATCATTGCTACCACACTGTGAAGCCCCCGACCCTCCTGTGTTTATCAGTAACAGACTTTTGTAGAGAAATATTTCCTTCATTTGAATTTTCGTTAAGTACAACGCTAATTGTCTAAACAACTATTAAAATACTCGTTATAATAAACAAATTTAGAAGTTTAACAAAAAAAAAAAAAAAATCATTTAAAAAAAAAAAGATTTGAAGGTATCCTCCTATTTGCTAGGCTAAAGATAAATTTATAATTTAAAATTTTTAGTTTGATTATAGAACGGAACAATTACAATTAATTTATCTTTTTAAATTTTGAAGAATAAAAATTGTGAAGCACTTATTTCTTTAACGCGATAAGATTGTTTGAAGTGTCAATTTACTTATAATCAGGGACCTTAATAATTATTCCTTTTTTCATAAAAGTCAGATGAACAAAAATAACAGTTATTTTTTGATTTTTATTTTTTTTTTTGAGCAAAAATAACAGTTATTTTTTGATTTTTATTTTTTTTTGAACAAAAATAACAGTTTTTTTATTTTTATTTTTTTCGAGCAACAATAAAAGTTATTTTTTGGTTTTTTACTTTTTCGACCAAAAATAAGTTATTTTTCGAGCAAAAATAACAGTTATTTTTTCGAGCAAAAATACCATTTTTTTTGTTTTTTATTTTTTTCGAGCAAAAATAACAGTCATTTTTTGATTTTTATTTTTTGAACAAAAATAAGTTATTTTTTGATTTTGATTTTTTCGAGCAACAATAAAAGTTATTTTTTGTTTTTTATTTTTTTCGAGCAAGAATAACAGTTATTTTTATTTTTTATTTTTACTTTTTCGACCAAAAATAGCAGTTATTTTTCGAGCAAAAATAACAGTTGTTTTTTGTTTTTCATTTTTTCGAGCAAAAATAACAGTTATTTTTTATTTTTACTTTTTCGACCAAAAATAACAGTTATATTTCGAGCAAAAATAACAGTTGTTTTTTTTTTTGTTTATTTTTTCGATCAAAAATAACAGTTATTTTTTGATTTTTATTTTTTTGAGCAAATATACCAGTTATTTTTCGAGAAAAAATAACAGTTATTTTTTGTTTTTTATTTTTTCGAGGAAAAATAACAGTTATTTTTTATTTTTACTTTTTCGACCAAAAATAACAGTTATTTTTCGAGCAAAAATAGCAGTTGTTTTTTATTTTTTTATATTTTTTTTTGATTTTTATTTTTTTCGAGCAAAAATATTTTTCTTTTTTTTTTGCAAAAATAACAGTTATTTTTTGATTTTGATTTTTTCGAGCAAAAATAAGTTATTTTTAATTTTTAAAAAGTTATTTTTTGATTTTTATTTTTTTCGAGCAAAATGACAGTTATTTTTTGATTTTTATTTTTTCGAGCAAAATACCAGTTATTTTTTGTTTATTTTTTTCGAGCAAGAATAATAGTTATTTTTTTCGAGCAAAAATAACAGTTATTTTTTGATTTTTATTTTTTTGAGCAAAAATACCAGTTATTTTTCGAGCAAAAATAACAGTTGTTTTTGTTTTTTATTTTTTCGAGCAAAAATAACAGTTATTTTTTGATTTTTATTTTTTGGAGCAAAAATACCAGTTATTATTTGTTTTTTTATTTTTTCGAGGAATAATAACAGTTATTTTTTGATTTTTATTTTTTTCGAGCAAAAATAAGTTATTTTTTGATTTTGATTTTTTCGAGCATAAATAACAGTTATTTCTTTTTTTTACTTTTTCGACCAAAAATAACAGTTATTTTTCGAGCAAAAATAACAGTTGTTTTTTTTTTATTTTTTCGAGGAATAATAACAGTTATTTTTTGATTTTTATTTTTTCGAGACAAAATGCAAATTATTTTTTGTTTTTTATTTTTTCGAGGAATAATAGTTATTTTTTGTTTTTTATTTTTTCGAGGAATAGTAACAGTTATTTTTTGATTTTTATTTTTTCGAGCAAAAATGCCAGTTATTTTTTGTTTTTTATTTTTTCGAGGAATAGTAACAGTTATTTTTTGATTTTTATTTTTTCGAGCAAAAATAAGTTATTTTTTTATTTTTATTTTTTCGAGCAAAAATAACAGTTATTTTTTGATATAGAGAAATCACAAACATTAAAACAAATAATTTAAGTCAACATAATTATTATAACATGTACATTTCTTTAGTAAATAACTTTTCATTTTGCTCGAAAAAATAAAAATTAAAAAATAACTTTTATAAAAATTAAAAAATAACTAATTTTTGCTTGAAAAAATAAAAATCAAAAAATAACTATTTTTTTGTTAAAAAAAAATAAAATTAAAAAAGTAACTTAAATAACTTTGTATTCGAAAAAATAAAAATTAAAAAAATACTGTTATTTTTTATCACGAAATATAAATAAAAATTTTTAAAATCGTAGACTAGTTCATAAGGACTAATATGAATCAGTTTTCCAACATTTACTTCGATATGCGTTTTTGTTTTAAAATTTCAAAAAAACTGTTATTTTCGGTCCCTGCTTATAATACATATTTATTGTATATCATGTTTCAATATGAAATTAAAAATATATATATATACATATATATAAATTTGCATTTTTCATGCATATAAAAATGTTCAAAATGGCATTAATAATTTTGATAATTAATTGATAGCGAGATGCAAACAATTTTACCAAATTTAGATTTATTAAGTTTTATAACAACATTGATACTTAAAAAAAATTACAAATAGGTACGATTCAATAATAAATTATTAACTAAATCAAACATTAGCAAAATATTATGTTTCAGTACCCAAATCTGAGTGTTTACTACTACTTTTATATTTGACATTTAAAAAAAGCATACAATTTAAAATGCTCTTGACATTGCAGTTTTTTTCCATAGAAAAAATACTTTATTAACAACGAATTATATTTTAGTTTAAATTATATTTTAAATAAATTAAAATATTTTTATAATTAAAACGGACCTCGAGCTCGAGAATTTTTATTTATCAACATTTGAAAGGTCGAACAACTACAATCTTAAAATATATTACTAATATTTAGATTTAATTAATTGATTATTTAAGTGGGTCCAATTTCACTTTACGAGAAAATTGCAATCAGCTGGCAAACTCTATCATATATAATTATTTTCGTTTTAATTATTATATCAAATACTTTACTATAATATATTCTTATATCAGCGAGAGAGTGAAGATAATAATAAAATTCATAAAATGTATTAGGGCTGTCAAAAATGTAAATTACAAGGTGATACCCTGTAAAACGGGTACAAATATACAGTGACAATTTGAGCGGATTTATTTACTAAATGACGACAACTGTTCGTAAAGTTTCTTTATTGTATTTGTTATTTAATTAAAATTTTAAACTTAAAATGTTTTCATGTCTTGCCTAAAAAGTGAGACATTTAATGTTTAGTTTGTAATTTATACAACAAACATTAATTATCCTTATTGTAACAATACAAAAAGCCGTATGAGTAACAATTTCCTAACCAAACAATCATACGACCACGGTTATTTTTTGCGTAAAAAATATTTAAAGTTGTATTTAAAAAAATCATAATTAGTCTTAATTAATGTCAAGCACTTAATAAAAAAAAAAAAACAAAACAAAAAAATAAAAAAGTAATTACAACTTGTTTAAAATGATTTAACCATAAAAGTCTAAAACCGGCTTCACTAAATACACAGACAGACAGACAGACGATATTTGAATCTGCCTAACATAAAATGTTAATTAATCATTGTTCAAGATAAAAGATAAAAAATCTTTCAATGATAACAATCACAAACCTGTTTCTTTCTATCAATATATTTTTCCTTACAAAGCAATTTTAATTTTTCTGTTTTGTCATAATTTTACAAATATTTTCAAAGATATATTAAATAAGGAATATTTTTGCATTTCTTTTGATGTGACACCGATAACTACTCACCATCTTTGTGTTTTTAGTTCTTTTTTTAATATAAGACGATAATTTCTCTAGGCTCTAAAGAATCTCCTCGAATTTTTAAATATCCACAAGTTTGTTTTTGTTTCCGGTATTTGATGTGATCTCCTGTTACTTTTATTATATTGATGAGGGAATATCCTTTGAATATTTTTTTTGCACACGTTAAACGTCAATTTACTATTTATTTTAAGAAATAAATATTTTTTATTTATTAACGTTTGTAAATAACAATTTGATATAAAAGTATTTTCAACATAAAATTTGTTTTTTTTTTTTTTGATTTTTTGTTTGATTTTTTTCACAGAACAATTCGGAAGCAATTGAAGCTATACTCAATGCTTTTAATATTAAAGTATTTACCACTTCGGATACTGAAAATCAACAAAACTTTGACGACAACAAGTATGTAAAGGATGGAAAACTCAAAACAATTGGTATGTTAAGCTAACTCTCCCTTTCAAAAGGGAGAGGAAATAATGAAAACAAATAAACCAACTACCGAAACTAACATAACCCAGCAGAGAAATACAATACATTGCACAGGGGTATAATATTTTCTAAGGTCATCTTATTTTGTGCTCTTTTTACAAGTATAAAGTAAAATATTAATTCAAATGGGGAGCCAGGGATGTGGGCATATATGCTTTGTGGTTAACCACGATTGCATTAACATTTCATTCATTTCATTTACTATTGATTTTATTAAGAATGTTATGGTTTTAAATGACAAACTGAAGAAATACATATATACATACATATGTACATACTCCTACATATGTACATATGTATTTTACTATGAAAATGATGAGGTTGTGAAATTTTTTTAAGGAGCGTCAAAAACTTTTTTAGAAACATGTTCATTTATTTTCCGCAATCCTTTGGGACATTCATTTTTACAAATTTCTCGTATGCATAATAAAATAAAATAAACAAAACATTTTTTATATGAGAACTTATCCATCTTTCTGAAGATGAAAACTAACTTTTAGTACGAGTAATTGTTAATTAAGAAAATTATTTTTTTGAACTTGATATTTTCAGTTGAATTATTGTTTTCTTAGCTAACTGTTCGTGGAAGGCATATTGTAGTTTGCATGTTCAGTTAGACAATGATTCCAAGTCTCTCACAATTTACTAAGACTTGTGTATGTGAATCATTTATAAAATTAAAAAAAAAAATCCAATGAAACTAAACATCTTAAAGTTAACCCTCTAATGCTTTTACGCCTTTATACCATGTATTGGCCGCAAAAAAAACAAAGTTATTTCAATGTTAAAACAAATATTCAACTTGTTTAATTGATTTTTATAACAAAAGAGTCCTCACGTTATACATTTCCAAAATCATTGATTCTCTTGATATTAAAACATATTGACAAACTGTTTGTTTTTTGAAGCAATTGGCTGACTAAAAAGAATAAATTCTACGTAGTTTAAAATATCCTTTTTATTGCGTTATTTTGACTGAGAGAACTGTCTTAATTTTAAATTGAATCAAACCATTTTGTTTGATTGGTTAATCGGAAAAATATTTCTTGTTATGAAAATAAATCCACAATCGAATTTTGTATGTAATCTTAATGGGTTAAAAATTATTTTCGGCAACAGTAAAGTCAAGTTCATGTAGAAGATACAATGTAGCGCTTACAATTGAGCGAATTAATAGAAATAAAACAAAACAAATTATAATAAATTAACTTAAAAATCATCTTGTATACTTTGATGGTTATGTGGAAAAAAATTTAAATTTCAATTAAATAATTCACGACTCTTTCCATGTATGAAGTACGATCTAGATGATGATGATGACGATGATGATGATTATAATTTCAAATATAACAGATGGTAGACTGACTAAGTGACTGAATGGCTGGCTGATTGTTTAGTTGATTCGTTGCTCCAAAAGCAAATAACAAATGAAATTGTTTTCAATTAAATCAAATACTCTATAATTCCCACTTGAAAACATTTCACAAACAAAAAAATCAAAAAAAAAAAAAAACAAGAAATATTCATTTTATTTTTAAACAAGATTAAGATAATGCACTTTATGTCTTCAGAAAACAATTGAATTTCTTTTTAGTTACTTAATAATTACTTTTTTTTTACTTTCTTGCTCTACGTTCAATAGATTTATCCTTAGTGCAATCTGTGGAAAATACGTGTAAATCGTTGAAAGCCGCGAAGCAAACTAAAACGCTGCGCCAGCAAAATAGTCATGAAGCACTAAGCAAAAAACGTCCATCCACAACAAGCACAACTGGCATTACTGTTTATGACGACAACAACGACAACGGCAACAGCAACAAAAACAAAAAATATAGCAACAACAACGCCAACAGCAAGAGCAACAGTAACATCAACACCAGCACCAGCAAAAGAAACTCAATTACATACATGAGTGGTGCTGTTGATGGTGGTGGTGATTTCTGTAGTGATGGTGGTGGTGGCGGTGTTATGGGAGAATGTAGTAATACATCCAATCATATGGGAGAGCAAACGTCGATGACGACAACAACACCAAATGAGAGAGTTTTTAAAAAAATAATGAATGAAGATCAAATTTATAGAGCAGGGAGTCAAAGTGAAGATACACAAACTACTGGATACCAACAAATACATAACTTTCAAGTAGATATTTCTACTTCAGATAGTGAAGATGATCATTATCCACATCATAAACCAAAATCAAAGAATTGTCTCGAATTAAATGATTCATGTCATTCTCAATGTCAATTACAATCGTGCTCTAGAAACTCATCCCAATTGATTTTACCCCGTGCTGACTCTAATCATTGTACGAGTATGAAGACTGTTAAAACTAAATTGAGTTTGAAGAAAAAGAAACGTAATCCTTTGCCAAAACAAACGCCCGCTAACTCAGTAACTCAATCTTTAGCGGGAAAGAGAACAGACAATAAAAACAGTGATTCAAACGCAATTGAAACTCAAAGAACTAGAGGAGGTCAACGAGATATGTTAATGGCTAATGCAACAAAACCTTCAACAATAACGTTAATGGTTGGAAGAGCATCATCAAATGAGAGTGACGATTCCGAAATTAAATTTGAAGAGCGAAAAACGAAGTTGGACTGTGTTACTGATTTCAAACATACAGCTTTAGGTGAATGTTATGAGGAAGTTCATAACAAGAGGTAAGTTCAAAATAACGAAATATATCAGGTGTGAGTTTATGCATGAGTATTAGTAGATCGGCCGAAATCGACTAATGATCTCTGTCTGTCTGTCCTACCTTCATGCATATACAATTTATTTATTGTAAGGTTGGGATACTGATATTCCAAAATATTACTTATGAGTAATTTTGTATACACACATGTAGCTATTTCTATTCTTTTCTTATAAAAAAATCTTTATTTAAAATTACTAATTGATAGGGCTCTCTAAAATATGTGCTTAAAGTATGCGATTTAAAACGAAATATATGTACATATTCACCAAAAATATGCATTTATAAAGATATATACACTGAAAACAAAAAATTTTTTAACCAAAAATATTAAAATGCAGGTAACAGTTACAATACGTATTAACATATATGTAGATACAAATAATTAAAAAAAAAAAAAAATCGTGTGAATCCGATCACAGGGGAGATGTGTAAACATCTGGTAATTAAGATTTTTTTATGGCACTTTTTTAAAAACAAACCGAAATCGTCATCTATGTATCACTTATGGCAAACAACTGCAGGGGCAATGCTAATATAAAAATATTATTATTTATTATTTCAACTGGTTAATTTTTAATTTTTTGTTTTTCATTTTTTATTTTCATTTTTCATTTTTTATTTTTTTTATTTTTCATTTTTAATTTTTTATTTTTCATTATTCATTTTTCATTTTCATTTTTTATTTTTCAATTTTCATTTTTTATTTTTCATTTTTTATTTTCCATTTTTTATTTTTTATTTTTTCATTTTTCATTTTTTATATTTAATTTTTTATTTTTCATTTTTTATTTCTCATATTCATTTTTATTTTTTTATTTTTCATTTTTTATTTTTCGTTTTTCATTTTTTTATTTTTAATTTTTTATTTTTTATTTTTCCTTTTTCATATTTCATTTTTTATTTTTTATTTTTCATTTTTTATTTTTCATTTTCAAAAAGGTTATTACATACATAATTTTTTCACCGATACATAAGTTTTGTCTTACGTCTTACGCTGTTTTTGTGATTGTATTGTGAAATAGATTTTTACCTCCCCGGCGCGTATAGATGTATAGATGTTTACAAACAACTGCAGGGGCGATCCTTATATAAAAATATTTATTATTATTTATTATTTTAACTGGTTAATTTTTAATTTTTTGTTTTTCATTTTTCATTTTTTATTTTAATTTTTTATTTTTTATTTTTTTATTTTTAATTTTTTATTTTTCATTTTCATCTTTTATATTTTATTTTTAATTTTTCATTTTTAATTTTTCATTTTTTATTTTTTATTTTTTCATTTTTCATTTTTTATATTTAATTTTTTATTTTTCGTTTTTTATTTTTCATATTCATTTTTATTTTTTTATTTTTCATTTTTTATTTTTAATTTTTCATTTTTCATTTTTTTATTTTTAATTTTTTATTTTTCCTTTTTCATATTTCATTTTTTATTTTTTATTTTTCATTTTTTATTTTTTATTTTTCACTTTCAAAAAGGTTATTACATACATAATTTTTTCACCGATACATAAGTTTTGTCTTACGTCTTACGCTGTTTTTGTGATTGTATTGTGAAATAGATTTTTACCCCCCCGGCGCGTATAGATGTATAGATGTTTACAAACAACTGCAGGGGCGATCCTTATACAAAAATATTTATTATTATTTATAATTTTAACTGGTTAATTTTTAGTTTTTCGTTTTTCATTTTTCATTTTTCTTTTTCGTTTTTCATTTTTTATTTTTCTTTTTTCATTTTTCTTTTTAATTTTTTATTTTTTTTTTCATGTTTCATTTTTTTTTAATTTTTCATTTTTCATTTTTAATTTTTCATTTTTAATTTTCAAAAAGTTTATTACATACATAATTTTTTCACCAATACAATAAGTTTTGTCTTACGTTTTACGCTGTTTTTGTGATTGTATTGTGAAATAGATTTTTAGCCCCCTTTCTTGACAACATTCGAAATATTCTATTTAAAACAAGCAAACAAATTAATAAATATTAACCCGCTTTTTGAAGCATTAAGCTTATTTAGCTTTTACTGTTTATTAAATTTAAAATAAACCCATAACTTCAATTTGATTAAATTTCAAAGACATACTTAGGAATTTTGTCAATAATTTACAACTGCTCCAAAAATCTATAATATTAATAGGCTGGGCGATATCTTGTGACCGATGTTTTGCTCTACTGTTTTATCTCGATTTTGATCAAACGTATATTATTTGAAAGGTATTTCTTTTTGGACGTTTTGCAGATATACAGATTTTTAAATTTTTTCTTTATTTTGAGTAAATTGCATTTAAAGTTGCTACTAACACATACATAAAATTATACAATGCTATGTTTGTGTTTATAACATTTGTTAATGTGTTTGTAACTAAAATGAATTTGTTTTTTGTGTTGTTTTGTGAATTGGCTATAATTGGTTAGCTTACCTTTTGGGTCTTTATTTTATGAAAAAATAAAATTTCCTAGAATTTGCACTCGAATTTCGAGGGCTGGAATCTGCTAGTATTAATTATTATTCCTGCAAGTCACCATAACTACGGCGATAAAATTATTTTTTTTATATCTGTTACATAACATTATTTAATAGATCTCGTGAAATATCAGAGACGAAACTTTTACGTTGTAACAGAATAATATTATTTGCAAAAATTTAAAAAATAAAAGTAAAATAATTGTGGCTTGAAATATGAAGACTCTAAGAAGCATAGTAAAGTTTTGATCGATAATCCATATTCAACAACACAGACCGCAATTCTATTTTATTTTTAATCTGTAGCCAAAATACTTTTCTCGTGAATAATTCAAATTATTCTTATTCTTAATCTCTTTTGTTTTGGTAAATAAAAACTAAATGTCTAATGAAATATTTAGATAACGAATGCGGTGATTCGACTGCAGAATATATGGATTAAGTAAATTATTATTACAAATTATGTATTACCACCATATGTATCATATTTCTTCAAAATATGGAAAATTTTCACATTTTTTTCTTTTAAAATAAAAATGATTACAAATACCTAAGATAGTGAACTTTATTAATTTTTTAATTTCTTTAAAAGGTTCAAAATATTTCAAATTGAAACGGTGAAAATTATTAGATTGGTGACTTACCATTAAATTGAAGTAAAGTAAAGTAGTTTATGGGGCACGTTTATGAGACACATATAAAAAGCATTCTAAAATTAAAAATAAACAAGTAAGAAAATTATAGTCGGTCTAGACCGACTATACGATACCCTATACCATGCGTTTAGAAACCCTATCTCATAGGCCCAACTAACTGGACATAGAAAATAAGCAAAAACCGAATTTGAGTGGCATTTTTATTAATTTTTTGGCTGCAGATATGAAAAAGTTCATATCGGATGCTATATCTATATAGGGACTAGGTCCAAAAATGGACCGATCCTGATCATGTTTGGTAAAGTCTCTTGTATTTTGCAAAAATATATATGTATAAACAAAATTTGAGAAGAATCAGTGCAATATTTTTGTTTTTTAATAGATTTAAGTGAAGATCGGGAAGCAGCTCTATATGGGGCCAAAGGGATAATTTTTGGACTACTCATTAATGGGTGTAATGAACGCATACAAACCCAATTTGAGTAAGATCTATATGACAATTTGGATCTCATGGCAATTTATGTCGATTTCATAGGGGTAATTTGTATGGGGGCTAGGTCTGAACATGGACCGATTCTCACCAATTTCAATAGCGTTCATCCCATGGCCGATAAAAGCTTATATACCAAATTTCATCAAAATATATTCATATTTGCGACCTGCAGTTTGATTACAAGCTTTACATGGACACACAGACGGACGGACGGACGGACGGACGGACGGACGGACGGACGGACGGACGGACATTGTTAAATCAACTCAGAAAGTGATTCTGATTCGATCGGTATAATTAAAGATGGGTCTAGGTCAAATATTTTTGGTTGTTACAAACAGCAGCACAAAGTCATTATACCCAAACCACATAGTGGTATAGGGTATAAAAATAAACTGCACTTTCACCTCAAAATTTGTATTATTTTAGTTTGCCTTAACGCTTTTTGCATTATTTGAACAGTAAGAATCAACATAGAAAAACTGAAGGATTGGTGGCAGTATGTCGTACATGTGTCCCACTCAAATAATGAAAGAAAGAAGATGCTACGTCTAACTTTCTATAGTATTTTGAAGTATATACAAATATAATATATTTTTATTTCCATCGTTAGCACCGGTTTAGAAAGATACTTTTTAAAAATTTCGTTTAATTTTTGGAACACTTTCAAATATTTGTATTTTTACTATTTTTAATCCTACTTTGTTAAAATAACAACAGACAAAAATTTCTTTCTCATTTTATAAACATTTACAAACGTATTCATAAAAATTAAAGTGTACTTAGAGTAGACTTTATTGTATGTTTTTCATACAAAATTTGTTGATAAAGTCAACTTGAAGTACACTTTAATTTTTATTAATACGGCTGTTAATATTTTTTCAATATCTACAATTCAATATACTCGTACGTATGTGCATAACAGATTTATTTTCGTATCAAGCCAATAAATTAATCTTTTTTCATTTTCAATCAGGGGCCAAATCACCGCATTCATATCGAGTAAAATCAATCGAAATTCCATATTTTTGTTTATTATTTGAAGAAGACGGACAAATGCTCAACCACGATTCGCTTTTCTTCTTAATCAGAGGCCATAATTCCTCAACTGTGAAAAAGAAAAATTATTCTGAGCATTTTATTTTGGGAAGTAAAAAAATTATTTCGATCGAAAAATTTCGATAACGAATGCGGTAATTTGGCTCCAGTTTTTCAATCTTCTTTTCAGTTAGAGAGATCTTTTAAGTTTCTAGCTACTCTTATTGTTATGCAAAATCGCTGTCAATCGCAAAACTGACGTTTTCTAATGCCAATTAGTTTTTTCAATTGAGGCATTGTTAATAGTTATGGAATTTTTAATAATTACCTTTAGTAATGAAATCGAGCATTAAAAACCATTGGCATTAATAGACGTATTTAAATTTCAATGAAATCGTGTATAATTAGACAACCTAATGAATTAGTCCAAAGCATGATAACTGTTTATAAATTTTAAGTACATACAACTATTAAGATATGCAAAAATATCCAATAATGTTTAAAAACATTCAATTAAAATCACAAAATAAGCTAAAAAAAAAATATATATTCACTTTCAAACAACACATATATCTGTGGTCACAAGCGATAACCGCCTGAGTCGATATAAGAACGATTTGAGTTATGTATGCTATCAGATTCTACTAAAAAAACTTTATATTTACGTGAAATCCCCAATTCTCTAACACTGTTTTTTTAAAAAGAAGGTTAATGCTTGTGACCGCAGATATATATACATACACAGTGTGCGACAAAACATCTGCACGAGCTTGTGGTTAATACAATATGGCTTAATAACAGTGACAAACACATTTGGGTTTACTAAAACAAAATAAAAAACAAAAAAATTTGTTATCAAAAAGTTTTTATTAAAACTCTTTTTTCCTTATGCATATGCGTTTTGAATCTCTCCGTGACTGCGCGTGACTATCTTATAAGTAATCTTTGGCCACAACAAGTCTATGGACAAAATTTCAGATCGATCGGATGAGGGGAAGTTTTAATATCTCCGTGACACTATATCAAATCACACTATATCTTTTTTCACAGCAAGTCTACTGACCAAGTTTCAGATCGATCGGATAAGGGGAAATGAGTTTTAAATCACTCCGTGACTATGTGCGTGACTGTGTCGAAGTGAATCTTTCTTTACAGCAAGTATATCGAACAAGTTTAAGATTGATTGGATGAGGAGAAATCCGCTTTAAATCTCTGCGTGACTGTGTGTGACCATGCGTGATGGTGCGTGACAAAGTCAAAGTTAATCTTTTTTCACAGCAAGTGTATGGATCAAGTTTCAGATCGATCGGATGATGGGAAATGACATTTAGATCACTCCCTGACTTGCGTGACTATGCGTGACTGTGCGTGACTACCCCGAAATTAATCTGTAGTCACAACAAGACTATGGGCCAAGTTTCAGATCAATTGGATAAGGGAAATGGGGTTGCCCCACGACAGACATACAGAGAGTATGAGTTAAATGAAAGAGTTTAAAAATAATTCAAATCTCAGTGAGTTCTTCTATATAATTAAGCTATATGATAGTAAGCACAAGTTCGTCTACGTTTCGTCGCACACTGTATATTAGGGTGGCCCTTCATTATATGAAGGAAAAAAAGTGTTCAAACTCTCGGTCAAACCCCCTAGAAATATGCGAATAGCAAAAAAACTGAGAAATACAAAGTTTTGGGCCAATCAAAAAACATTGAGTCGTGCCTCAACGCGATTGAAAATTTCAAGTGTTTATATGGGGAAAATATGACTTTTTTCAGATTTTGCGCAAATTTCGTTCTATAGTTTAATTTTTCCGACAAGTTGTTATATAATTCGGGAACAGTATTGAATTATCCTTTCAAAAAGCTACAAAACTTCAAAATCGAATATAACGTCGCCAGGAAATAGCAAATGCCCCAGACCACTTTTGTGCTAAAAAAAAAACTAGCTCATGACAACTGATGGCATTTTTTCAACTTTGAGAAATTGATTAAAGCCATAATTTCTTTTTGGTCTCTATGCTTATAAGGACTCAGATGTGAAGTATTGTTTTATTACCACTTTGGTAACCTATTGCCCGTTGAGACCGAAAATGGGAATTTTTTTGATAAAATTTTGAAAACTCCTTTTTTAAGTTTTAAAAAATTTTCTTAAACAAAATTTAAAAAACTGGATCTAAAATTTTAGGGTTTTGTTAAACACATGTCACAGATTAACTGTGTGAATTTTTAAGTAAATCCCTGTGCCGGAATTTTTTTGACAAGGATATTTTTGCGGATTTCGAGAAAAATGGGATTTTAGTAAAATATTCTGAAAATGTACTCTTTCTAAATAATATGAAAAAAATAATAAGACCGCATTAACCCTTTTGTAATTGGGGTCACATATGACCCCAAGCTAATAAAAAACAATTTATTCAATTTATTTTGTAGCTTTTTGAAAGGATAATTTAATACTGATCCCGAATTATATAACAACTTGTCGGAAAAATTAAACTATAGAACAAAATTTGCGCAAAATCTGAAAAAAAGTCATATTTTCCCCATATAAACACACTTGAAATTTCCAATCGCGTTAAGGCACGACTAAATATTTTTTGATTGGCCCAAAACTTTGTATTTCTCAGTTTTTTTGCTATTCGCATATTTCTAGGGGGTTTGACCGAGAGTTTGAACACTTTTTTTTATTAAGGGCCACCCTACTGTATATACATATATGTAAATATTAATTTATAACAAAATATGCAAACGTATTCAAAAACAAATTGATTACATATTGTTGTAAATTCTTTGTTTCGGAAAAGTATTTAGTTAACATTGATTTTCAATCCTGCTAATTAATCATAGTTTAGCATATAATTTAAAAAAATGACAAAAGTTTTGTTTAGACTCAAAATAACTTTAACAGCGTGAATTTATTTCAAACATTTTTCAACTTTATTTTTATTACAAGTTGAGCTCAATAAAAATGCTCAAAACTTCTTAAATCATACCAAAGAGTTATTTTTCTTTAAAGACTCGAAAGATGAACTCTTCATAGTTTTAGCATATATTCAGATAATCATATACATTACGACCTCGGTTATCGCAAGTAATAGAAAAAAATCGCGTTAATTTAAAAATCCTATAAAAATAAAATAAAATAAAATATCGACATAATGAGTCGCGTAATCGAGGAGTTGCGTTAGTGCGTAGTGGTGCTCTGTAATTATATAAACTAAATATGTAAATTTGTAATTTAAAAATGTAGAAACAAATATTTTTTTAAAAATAATTTCGTATTTGATTTTGCTGATTTCTGGTAAATATTTTTATTCTGAATTTTGAAAATATTTGAGAAGAAAAATAGAAGCTACACATTAAGATTATTTTATTTTTAAATATTTGTTCTCGACAAACATACAGATTGTCAAGAAAATCTTTGCACAGTAACAAAAGTTGAAAATGTTATTTTCATTTAACAATTTCAACAAAAAAAACTTTATATCTGTGGTCACAAGCATGAACCGCCTAAATCGAAAATCATGCTTTCGAGGAAAATAACTTTTTTTATAAAATTAATGGGGCTTCATTACAACTTAGGTCAGTATATTTTTATTAATATCTTATTAAAAAAAAGTGTTAGAGAAATGGGAATTTTACGTAAATATAAAGTTTTTTTTGTAGTCGGTGGTTATCGGTTGTGAACACATATATATTCGTTTTTTACACAAATTCCGTTACTAAACTTGTTGAGGACTATAAGATGTCAATACTTTAAAAACGCACGCACACTTTACAACAACAACAATAACAAAAAAATCATGTGAGTTCGATCACAGGAGAGATGTGTAAACAAACAGAAAGTGTCATCTTTGTATGACTTATAGCAATCAACTGCAAAAATCAAAAAATCAATCAAAAATAATTATTATTATTTATTATTTCAACCGGTTAATTTTTCGTTTTTTATTTTTCATTTTTCGTTTTTAATTTTTAATTTTTAATTTTTAATTTTTAATTTTTAATTTTTAATTTTTAATTTTTAATTTTTAATTTTTAATTTTTAATTTTTAATTTTTAATTTTTAATTTTTAATTTTTAATTTTTAATTTTTAATTTTTAATTTTTAATTTTTAATTTTTAATTTTTAATTTTTAATTTTTAATTTTTAATTTTTAATTTTTAATTTTTAATTTTTAATTTTTAATTTTTAATTTTTAATTTTTAATTTTTAATTTTTAATTTTTAATTTTTAATTTTTAATTTTTAATTTTTAATTTTTAATTTTTAATTTTTAATTTTTAATTTTTAATTTTTAATTTTTAATTTTTAATTTTTAATTTTTAATTTTTAATTTTTAATTTTTAATTTTTAATTTTTAATTTTTAATTTTTAATTTTTAATTTTTAATTTTTAATATTTAATTTTTAATTTTTAATTTTTAATTTTTAATTTTTAATTTTTAATTTTTAATTTTTAATTTTTAATTTTTAATTTTTAATTTTTAATTTTTAATTTTTAATTTTTAATTTTTAATTTTTAATTTTTAATTTTTAATTTTTAATTTTTAATTTTTAATTTTTAAATTTTAATTTTTAATTTTTAATTTTTAATTTTTAATTTTTAATTTTTAATTTTTATTTTTTTTTTCTTTTTTATTTTTCAATTTTTATTTTTCATTTTTATTTTTCGTTTTTTATTTTTCATTTTATATTTTTTTTTTCATTT
This sequence comes from Cordilura impudica, assembly GCA_963682025.1. Lineage (NCBI taxonomy): Eukaryota > Metazoa > Arthropoda > Insecta > Diptera > Scathophagidae > Cordilura > Cordilura impudica. The sequence continues at coordinate 2,833,491 of OY821520.1, read as the reverse complement.
TTAATTTTTAATTTTTTATTTTTAATTTTTCGTTTTTTATTTTTCATTTTTTATTTTTTCTTTTTCATTTTTAATTTTTCGTTTTCCATTTTTTATTTTTTATTTTTAATTTTTTATTTTTACTTTTCATTTTTATTTTTAATTTTTTATTTTTCATTTTTCAGTTTTCATTTTTAATTTTTTATTTTTAATTTTTCATTTTTCATTTTCAAACAGGTTATTACATATCATATTTTTTCACCAATACAATCATAAGTCACACCGATTTTGTCTTACGGCTCACATGTTACGCTGTTTTTGTGATTGTATTGTGAAATAGAAATTTACCCCCCTGCGCGTATAGATCTTTACACATCAAAAACGATGTTTACTACACATGAATGGTGTCAAAAAAATCTTTGCATAATGAACAATAAATGCGTTAATTTTCCGCGAATTTGGGGCAATTTGATTTTTTGATAAATACTATTGCACGTGAAAGAGGATACATAGCGTTTATGTAAAAAATAATTGTCCTACGTTTAACAAGTGACCGCATATATAAATAAAAAATTGCCAAAATATTAATCGATTGGGGTATTTCAATTATTGTGTACAACATTATATTCAGGGCTGAAGAAGAAGGAAAACTCAAATTAAAAGGGTCACCTATAGAAGTGACACGGCATGTTTAAAGCAAAATAATTAAAACTACGATAAGCTGCATTTCTGCGCAAGAGGATTAGCTTTTCCAGTGAATATAGTTTATAGGCTGAGTGTTTCACATGAAACTATCCGAAATGTAATAGAAAAGTACAGTGAAAAATATAGAAAAACATTCAAATTTGCTACAGAACACATTTCATTTTCTCCAAAGCATTGGGATGAGGTTATTTTCTGTGATGAGCCGAAATTGATGCTTTACTATCATGATGGATCCCAATAACTTCATTAGAAAATAAAAATTCGGAAGATTATTAAGTTCATATAGCAATTTTATTAAGAAATATAAATCTTATTTGTCTAGGTGCTGGTTATTATACAACTGTACCAAAGTTATTGATACCCCTGCCCAGAGTCTAAAGAAAAAAGTCGCCAACAAATAAAAATGAATAAATAAGATTTCTTAAAGAAGAGTGTGAAAAAATGCCTGCATAATAAATTTAATGAACTTTATAGATTTATTGATTTCTTATTAAATACTAATCTAATTAAAAGCAAAATAATATGCTTTCTAAATTCATGAATATCTATGAACTAAAATTAATTTTAAAATGTTTTTCTTTGTGAATAGTCTGTAAGGATTAATTGCATAGACCAATATACGAATAAATAAATAAATAAATAAATAAAATAATATAATATTCCATAAAATATTAGCAACTATAAACCCATAAATTACAATAAATTTAACATTTTTTCGAATTAAGCTTATTTGACAACACAGGAATTGAACTGTTGTCCTTTTTTAATATTCATTAGAATAGTTTTTACTGAGGTTGAACTTTTTTTTTTGTATTTATTATACTTATAAACATATATAATAGCTAAGATGAAATAAAATTGGTTATTTGAATTAGAAATGAATGTCTCTTTTGAAATTTTTTCATTTTTTTCATCATGTGCAAAGATTTTATTGACAAACTGTATGTATGTGCATATAAACAAAAACTCCTCTGCTACTTCAAACAAAACCCCACCATTCATTTATCTATCCATTAACCAACAACTAACCAAAATGAAACGAAATTCAAATGATGTCATCGACACTTCGACCACCATACCATACCAACATGCCGACATACAACCACCAAGTTGACAGACGTGCTATATTATAACTGACAACAATTTTACTTTTGCTTTGTGTGTGTGTGTAGTACTATAACTTACAAACATTCATATGCACATACATTTCATTTGGTTAACTCTCTTAAAATCTAAATGGAAAGGTAATCTATATATGTATACACTACTCGTGTGCGCGCTCTAAATAGTATTCTATTCAAATTAAAGAATATTGAACAGTGTCCAGAAAGTCTTTTCTTGTAACACTTTTCCAGGTTCCTTATTTGAATACTAAATTTAAACAAAAGCTTAAAAGTAGGAAATGATTGCTTAAAAATGCTTAATGCTTTCATATGCATTGCATCAGAATGAGAAGAATTTTAAAAGATTTCGAAGCTAAACTAATATTGTTTAATAAGAATGGATATTCGGAAATTTCTGAATCATCAATAAAGGCCAGTTTACACTATAATGTATGAAACACATAGACGACAGCGGCTACACGACTACAGCCTGTCAAAAATAAAATACACACGTTTATATGAAAACGATTATTTTGACACCAACACAGCTACACGGCTACACGATAACTTTTGTCGCTGTAGTCAACTTAGAATAATTTCTATTTTTGTTGGCTACAAAACAAAAATAGTGCTGACAATATAACAAAATATGTTAAAGATATTAGTGCTATTAAATATTTTACTTTGTTTAAAAAAAACATCGCAAAATGAAATGATATAATTGCATTAATAATCAAAAGGGGTTAAATAAATTTATTTATTTATTTTTACGTTATAATAATGCGTTATAAATACGTAATTGTATATTTAAGTCAAGTTTACATACAATCATGCATGTTTTTCTATTGTAATAAAGTAAAAACAAATATAATTAGCACTACTGAAATAAAAATGCATTTGTATAAAAACAGCTGTTTATATTATTGCTATATGTTGCTGTCATTTTCAAAAAAATTAAGTAGCTGACTACACGACTACAATTGCAGCCAGCAGCATTTGTAGTCGTGTATTCGTGTAGCCGCTGTCGTCTATGTGTTTCATGCATAACACTTTATAATACGACCTGTCAAAAAGTCGAGTATTAAGAAAAAGTCGTATCATGTAAAAAGCTTATGTTATGAAATGACAGTCTGTAGGATTTTATTCTCGAAGTCCGATGGTTTTAGAAACATTTCTAAAAATTTGCCTTTTTCATCGGACCAGAGTTTTTTTTTGGTAATATTAAAAAAAAAGATAAATCAAAACAAAGAAAGTGGAAATAAAATATAAATTTCAAAATAAATTTGCTTGTTATTCTAAACAGCTGTTTTCATAAGACGAGTGTGACGATGTAAATGGCCTAAGTATGCAGAAATAATGTCGGTACGACTTTGTGGCAGTCCGATGAATTTTATCGGATTTTTATTTCGAAATATACGACTAAGTGGTATCGTGTAAATGGGTCTTAAACACGAATTTAGAACAGTTCTAGAAAAGAGTTTAACCGCAATGGGGAAAATCTACGCCACAATTACGAAAATTGTAATCACAGATTGTCGCCAGAATACTAATATTAATACAAATATTTTTCGCAACTTTTTGACATAAATTGTTCTATTTTTCTGTTATTAGAAATAAATTTATTTATTAGCCAATAGTACACAGTTTTTGTAAACATGTATCCACTTAAGTCCACTACTGTATAGGGTGGTCCCTCTAATGTTTGCATTTTTAACTACTGGTTATTTTGAGTAAGGCAACACCAATGTCAGCTGTGTTATGACAAGAAGTTAGTATAATATATGCGGTTTTCGATTTACGTTAATTGGTCTATGGAATGCTTGGAAGAAGACGAGCAATTTCATCTCGGTGTTGACAAGCAAAATTGTCGCATCTGAGGCACAGAGGGTTGATCTTATCGGCTACGGCCCATAATTAACTGCAAGGATTGTTCTTTCGAAAAAAAACCCCAAATGAAAAAAATTATGAGTTTTTTATTTATAGCAAAATCCAAATGCAAAACTCGTATGGTTCACCAGGTACATATATACTAATCTTGAATTTTGTTCATTCTTGATTAATGATTAATTAAATTATGAATGGGAAATTCCGTATAAATCGAATAAGTAAATGTTGTGTTTGGGTTTTGAATTAACTTTCATTTCATTCCATTTTCAAAAATATCTGAATGATTTATAACTGAAATAATTATGTAATAAATATTTAAAAAAATATAAAATAGGCTAGGCGATTTTCTTGTGACTGATGTTTTGTTCTACCGTTTTATCCCGATTTTGACCAAACGTATGTTATTTGAAAGGTATTTCTTTTTAGCCGTTTTGCAGATTTACAGATTTTTAAATTTTTTCCTTTATTTTGAGTAAATTGCATTTAGAGTTGCTACTAACACATACATAAAAATATACAATGCTATGTGTGTGTTTATTAATTAAATTTGTTAATGCGTCAGTAATAAGAAAGAGTTTGTTTTTTGTGTTGATTTGTGATTTGTGCTATAATTGATCCGTTTAGGGTCTTGATTTAATGAAAAAATAAAATTTCCTAGAATTTGCGCTCGAATTTCGAGAGCTAGAATAAAACAATTAATTTTCATTTATTTATTATTTCTAGAAAGTAAAAAAATACATTGAATTAATTTAGTGAAATAAATGATTAATTAATATTCTTTAATACCGAAAACTAACAAGATTTATCGTTGACGACTTTTGGCATGAAATTAAGGACACGAATGATAGGACGTTACTGGAAGCGTCGAGGTTGGCGCAGATTTGTAAAGAATTTAAAAAGTACAACCTACTATTTCTTGGGCTTTGCGAAATAAGATGGCCTGATGTTGGCGAGGCCGCCGCGCGTGAAGGACGCACTATCCTATAATCTGGTAAACCCAACAATTTGCCTAGATCAAGTGGTGCGGGATTCCTAATAAACAAACAAGCACGAGATTCGCTAATAACCTGGAGACTCTATTCGGATAGAGTGATTTCTATCAGACTTCGAACTCGTACTCGGAATCTTACATACATCCAATGCTATGCCCCAAGAGAAGCAGCCGACACCGGCATGAAATAGGAATTCTAAAAAATCCTAGATAAGGCGATAACAACAACTAATCGCAGCGACATTTTAGTGGTTATGGGAGATTTCAATGCTCAAATTGGTCCAGACACTGGGGCGAAAACCCGATAATGGGGAAATTTACCTGGAAATGTGTGCCTCAAATAATCTTATGATTGGAGATTCATTGTTCCCTCACAAACGAATACATAAAGTAACTTGGGAATCCCTGATCTCTACCGAGAATCAGACAGACTATATTACGATTTCCAGAAAGTGGGGTGGTTCTCTGTTGGATGTGTGTAAAATCAGGGGAGCTGATTTGTCAAGCAATCATCGTCTTCTCGTGACAACTATGCGTATTACGCTTGCTGCCACGTACAGTTACTACGCAGTACACAGAAGCTTTAACATCATCATTTGACATCATACCTGAAACTTCGCCAATGGAATACAATTAAAAAGATCTTATTGGAACCCGCAATTAATGTAATTGGCTATACTGAGCGCACCCGCAAAGAGTGGATACCCGGTGAGACGTGGTGTCTAATCGAATCACGAAAAGCGATGAAAGCTTCTGCAAACATGCCCAGAACCCGAACTGCTAAAAATTAACTAAAGCAACAGCACAGTGCTCTAGATCGCTTGGTTAAAAAGACAAGCAAGACAAGCGCAATTGGACTAATGAAGTTGCATTAGAAGCTCAAGCCGCAGCTGATATCCATTTTTCCAGCGACCTACATTAAGCTTTTATGAAACTGTCCCACAGTTATACTGCTACCTTAAAACCACTAAAAAATGATAATGGTGACCTTATTACGTTTGTGAACGTAAAGATTTTTACTCTAACGTGCAATTGCATAACACACAATGTAAACATCATCATTGCAACTTCATGCCCTGTTACATCTGAGATTGTTAGTGCAATAAGATCACTCAAGAATAACAAGGCCCCAGGCTTAGATGGCATTTCACCTGAACTGCTAAAAGCCGATACACATATTAGTGCACAGATCATCTTGCCCCTCATCGCAGCTCTCTGGACAGCTGAATCACTACCCAGTGAACATAAAAAAGGTGTGATCATTAAAATTCCCAAAAAAAAGGCGACCTTAAGGATCGTAACAACTGGCGAGGAATAACTCTTCTCAGCATGGTTAATAAAATAATTGCTCTTATTATCACAAAGCGAATTTCAGACGTAATTACACCAGAATTGAGAAATGAACAGGCAGGCTTTAGGCCCCATAAGTCCTATACTGACCATGTGAATAGCCTGCGGGTCATAATTCAGCTGTCAGTCGAATGGCGATCGTCACTATATCTCTGCTTTGTCGATTTTGAAAAAACATTTGACACATTGGATCACAACGTCATATAGAGTGATTAAATATGCAAAGTTGTCGCAACAAAACTAATCTCCCTTATATCATCAGGCAACCTGCCAAATCCTGCAGGAAAGGAAACTAAGCAAGCGAATTTCAGTCGGCACTGGAATATGCAAAAGCTGTGTTTTATCACCACTTCTCTTTAACATTGTCCTCGACACCATTATGGCTAAGGCAATGTAGGAAGGCAGAGGTATAAAAAGGGATTTGCATGCTAGCTTAAGTGACCTAGATTATGCAGATGATATCTGTATTATGACGCATTACTTCGAGGATATGATAGCCAAACTGCAACAATTAGCCGATATCACAGAAAACGCTGGTCTGAAGATAAACATTGGCAAAACAGAAACATCGCGTATTAAGAAGCAAGACTGGAAATATTACATATCAACAATCACGAATTGCTATTTATGTAGACGGTATTGAAAATCGTGTCATAAAGCGAGACAAACTTTCGGTCGGTTGAAATTCGTATGGAGCTCGCATATCCTTTTCGGATGAGTGAATATTTGGAATCTAACAGAATGATATCAGATTATCAATCAGGTTACAGAGCAGGATATAATACAACGACTTTAATTATGGATATGACAGAAACGGTTAGAGGGATTTTGGATAAGGGTGGTTTGGCATCTGTTGTGTTTCTTGACTACAGCAAAGCTTTCGATGCTGTTAGTCACATGGTTTTAGTTAATAAATTGTACAACTTTTTCGGTTTTTCGTCATCGGCATGTAAGTTGGCTTATTCTTTTCTTTATGATCGGTCTCAATTTGTACAGTGTGGGGACGTAAGGTCGGCGCAGCTTGTGAGACATAAAGGAATCCCTCAGGGATCAATTTTAGGGCCCATTTTTTTACACTTTATATGAATGACATATTTAATTGCTGTCGTTTTAGTTTTGCCCACGTTTTTGCTGACGATGTACAATTAATTGGGGTATCACATTTCAATGACATTTCTAATTTCGTGTATCAAATGATTTGTTGAGAATTTCTAAATGGTCTGAGGAAAATTTTTTGAATCTCAGTCCATCGAAAACGAGAGTCATGTTTTTTGGTAAATATCCATTGGGGATTAGCTTAAAGATAGGGGATGAATAAATTGTCGATGTGGATCATTACAAAACCCTAGGTTTTCAAATTGACTGTAACATTTCTTTCAATTATCATACTAACTTCATAATAAGCAGAATTTCTTTGATTCTGAAAAGACTCTACTCAATTAATATTAAATTGCCATTTTTTATAAGAAAAAAATTAGGACATGCCTTGATAATGCCATTAGTTTTTTATGGTATCGAAGTTCACAGTGGTACATCCAGGGAGAATTTATATAAGATTAAACTTTGTTTGTACAGAATGATCCGTTATGTATATGGTTTGGGATATCGGGCACATGTAACACCGTATTTGTAAATATGAGATTACTCTTACTTTTTTATAAGACATTTAAAGTATTAATTTATTAATTTATATTGTAGAGAGGTTTAATTTTATAAGTTCATGTAGAGTGAGTGGCTTAATATGTCCACAATTTTCTACACTATATATGCAACGCTCATTTACAGTTCGTGTTGGTAGGTTATCGAATACGGTTCTTCCTTATAGTGATAGACATTTTTCCTACTCATTACGGAAGTTTAAAGATATTTTAATAAACTATTTATGATTGTGTGTTTGAACTAACTTAAATTTATCCCTAATTTTATCATTTTACTCTAAATTGTTCGTGTTATTTAACTACTTAAATATCTTATTAAAAATTATAAGAAATAATATATTCATAAGTATTGTAAGTATCTCTTTTTAATGTAATGTAATTTAGTTTACAATGCCATTGTAATTACATATCCAACAATCATTACGCCTTTATTGGCTTCGGATTGTACATGAAGTGAATAAATAAATAAAATAAATAAATAAACATGGAATGCTTCAACCCGAGATATCCAAAAAATGCAAGTGTTTGCTAACTAGTACCTCCGTAGAATAATGCGTATCTTCTGACCAAACGTAATAACGAATTACAGTTTATGGATCGAATCAAAACCACTGCAAGTTGCAACAGAGATAAAGAGGCGTAAATGGTACTGGATCGGCTACATAAAACGAAGACGATCAAATGACATCACCAGTAATACCATCGACTGGAATCTGCAAGGCAGCCGTAGAAGACGGATACCTGCACATAAATTGAGGCGACAAATCGACATCGAAGCTGCAGCCATAAACAGAAGCTGGGGAGAAATGAGACTATTTGCCCAAGATAAATCACGTTGTAACGTGTTTATATTGTAGGTATATACCGAAATGGGATTTTTTGAATTTTTTTCAATCAAAATCAAAGCTCACAATTGGGAGCTTAAATAGCAACTAAGTAATCGATTTTAACATATATTGACATTTTTAAAATACTCGTACCCAAATTTTATATATAGGTTTTTACTCTCAAATTCACACTTTTTCCGTTCAATTTAAATTTTTAGAAATCAAACTCAATTTTTTTCAAAGCAACTTCAATTTTATTCGGAACAAATTAAATTATTTTCGACACATATTCATTTTTTTTTTATTTTAAATTCAATTTTTTTTTTTTAGAATTAAATTTTATTTTTTTCAAATTCAATTTTTTTCACTTCAAATTAATTTTTACACGAATTCAATATGTTAAGATTTAAAAACCTGTTTTTTTTTTTTCTTTTATTCGTGATTCCTTTTCTATTATTGTGTTATTTATAATACTGGAAAATATTTTCCAGGACAATAATAACAAGTAAGAAAATTATATGCGTTTAGAAACCCTATCTCTTAGGCCCAACTAACTGGACATTGAAAATAAGCAAAAAACAAATTTAAGTGGGATTTTTATTAATTTTTTTGGCTGCAGATATGAAAAAGTTCATATCGGATGCTATATCTATAAAGGGACTAGTTCCAAAAATGGACCGATCCTAATCATGTTTGGTAAAGTCTCTTGTATTTTGCAAAAATATGTAGAAACAAAATTTGAGCAGAATCAGTGCAATATTTTTGTTTTTTAATAGATTTAAGTGAAGATCGGGAAGCAGCTCCATATGGGGTCAAAGGGATCATTTTTGGACTACTCATTAGTGTATGTAATGAACGCATATAAACCCAATTTGAGTAAGATCTATATGACAATTTGGATCTTATGGCAATTTATGTCGATTTCATATGGGTAATTTGTATTGGGGCTAGGTCTGAACATGCACCGATTCTCACCAATTTCAATAGCGTTCATCCCATGGCCGATAAAAGCTCATATACCAAAGTTCATCAAAATATATTCATATTTGCGACCTGCAGTTTGATTACAAGCTTTACATGGACACACAGACGGACGGACGGACGGACGGACGGACGGACGGACGGACATTGTTAAATCAACTCAGAAAGTGATTCTGATTCGATCGGTATAATTAAAGATGGGTGTAGGTCAAATATTTTTGGTTGTTACAAACAGCAGCACAAAGTCATTATACCCAAACCACATAGTGGTATAGGGTATAAAAACACCGATTAATGTAAACATAAAATGCTAACAAGTGCTCGACTACTGAGTCAATTAGTTGGTAGATCAAGTGCAATGAAAATAAAACCATATTAGCGTAGATAAAAAAAATATTTTGATCAAGTTTTATAATGAAGGAAAAACCATTGTTGAATCAGCCGAAATAGCTGGTATAAATAAAAATACAGCTACATCCATTATAAATCGCTACAAGAAGGAAGGGTGCGTTATCATGAAAACCCGTGGTGGAAGACGTCATTCCAAATTGTTTCCCGAAATATTGGAAAAAATTGAAGAGATAATCGAAAGAAATCCATGTATAACATTAAAAGGTATTCGCGGAAAGATTCAAGAAATTCATAATGTGGATTTAAGTACAACGAGCATACATACTGCATTAAAATCTTTGCGAATTACCTTAAAAACTGCGACAATTAACATAGATCGTTTAAATTCCGATGCTACAATTCAACGACGCATACCGTATGAAATGAATTTTGCCCAAAACGCTCCAGAAATAAGAGAAAAAATAATATTCATTGACGAATCCGGTTTCAATTACTACCTTCGAAGAAACAAGGCTAGATCCAAAGTAAATACCGCAGCACATGTAATTGTTCCTACCGTTAGAGGACGCAATGTTTCGCTTATTGCAGCTATGAACATACATGGAATTGTACATAAAAAAGTAATTGCCAATTCCTCGGTTAATACCAATATTTTCACATCTTTCCTTGAAGAATTATTCGATAAATTAACTGAGTCCATCATCACAGGTGCTTGGCTGATACTTGACAATGCAAAAATTCACAAAACTCAAATGGTGAAAGATAAAATTGCTGAGTCCGGTCATATTTTAGTTTTTCTTCCTCCATATTCCCCTATGCTTAACCCAATTGAAAAAGTTTTCTCAAAAACTAAACTCTGTGCTCGTAATATGCTAGCTGATCCAGAGAGTAACATGGACTTGGTCACCATAATTAACCGATCAGTAGAATCCGTAACACCTTCAGATTGCAACAATTATTTTGTTGATATGACTATGAATTTGTCATTAGCTGCAACTGGAGAACCCTTACATTAAAAATTTTATATGTATACCAAGTAATAGAAGCTTATTCTAAATTTAATATTGTATAAATAAAAATTATTTTTTAAGTATTTTGCGTTTAATTAAAAAAAACTAATTTGAAGTTAAAAAAATTTAATTTAAAATGAAAAAAAAATTAATTTGAAATGAAAAATATTCAATATGATTTGTAAAAAGGTTAATTTGTGTTGAAAATAATTTAATTTGTTTTGAATAAAATTGAAATTACTTTGAAAAAAATTGAGTTTGATTTGAAAAAAATTGAATATGAATCGAAAAAGCGTTAATTTGAGAATAAAAACCTTCAATACCAGTTTTACCTCGTTTGTTTATACATATGTATGTACATACATACATAAGTATGTAAATTTCTTCAAACTTTTCCTGTTTACCAAATATTATTATTTCGTTCATTTGTTTATGTCTCTCTTATCACGTTAGCAATTGTTTTCTTTTCGTTTTTGGTAAATAAAGACTATTCAAACTTTTATTTGCAACAAAAAAAGTTTGATCAATAATTTTATTTAGTTAATTAATTTTTTTTTCAATTCCCAAAATAACACAATATACAATACATAGTTTATCTTTTGTTTATTATACATCGTACTCACACTCTTTGTAATAATAACAGTAAACATCCTCTCTATCTGTCCCTCTCTCTCTCTCTCTCTCTCTTGTTTTTACTCCATCTCTATTAATTCTGCATAAGGAAACTATTACATCATATGAAAGTTTTCAATTTAAATAAACAATAGCGTAGATATGGAACCTCGCCATGGAAGTTTAATAGGTATGTAGAGGTATACACGAGTTTCTGACAAAATTTTCAATAATTTCATTTCGCAAAAATAGTAGATATAGTTGTATTTCTTATATATTATTTTCCAAAGAAAATTATTTCCAAATCGAAAGATTGGTTTTCATTTTATTTATTTTATATTATCATTTTTCAATAATATATTCCCAGAATCTAAAAGTATTCTATCTTAAAATTAAATTTAAATAAATTTATTTTTTTTAATAATCGGAAAATTCTTTCCGACAATTTGACTTGCTACGTCAATGAAAATTGTACGGTCATAATTTATTTATGACTTTTGTTTTGATTTTTGCACCTAACGTGTTTCTATAATCGACCTTGACCTTATTGTAAAATGGTGTGCGAATATACATTTCCAGATGTTCGTTTTAAAATAACGTTAGAGGCATCTAATGTTTTTTTTTTTTTATTTGTATGTAAAGGTGCGTATATTTTGAATACCATCACGCAATATATTTAATGGTGGCATGACGAGATATCTTTATAATATGTGGTATGAGAAAGATTTACCGTTATTTTTAAAATTATGGTAAAATAATTGTCTATGTAAAGCTGCTTCTAGACCTGGACAATAAGTTGAAAGTACCCTGCAGGAAGCCTGAGGTCAAGTGTCCCCAAGTCACCAATTTTGTCTACTATTTTGTTGAAATTGTCAACTAAGCGTCTACACTATTTATTTTACTTTATCTGTCAAAAAAATTTTCCCTAGTGAAGTTGGCAGTTCTGTTTCTTCTTGATTTCTATAGTTTTGTTTGAAAAACTCGTGGTTGGACGAAAAACTAAAGTTTTAAAACAAGATATAGAAAAATTGAATATAAAAGGTAAATAAAAATATATTTTATAATAAACCAAATAAAAAAACAATAAGTAAACGAAGTTATAAAAGAAAAGTGAAAGAACAATCAAATTTGTACAAGAATATCTGGTTCCAATGCCTACATATGGTCCCATTAGAACTACCTAGTCACGACCTAATCAATAGTACCAATGTCACTAGTGATTTGCAATGACACGTACATGTTAAATGTCTATAGGAAATTACATTGTCTGGGATATAGTTGGTCAGTAGTACTGGTGACAAAGTCAATAGTGAATCAGTACTATGTCACTATTGACATTTCCTGCAGAGTAAGTATTAAAATGCGAAAAATGTTCGGTTATTGCAATCGTTCATTTTTATACGGTCCACGCCATTGTGCAGAGAATATATATCAGTTTGTTAAACCGCTTGTAACTCATCGAAAAAGTTCCGGAGACTCCATAAACCAGGCATGCCCAGAAGTTCCTTATGAAAGTGGAAACCAATACAAACAAAAAGTTTTATTCCCTTCATGTACACGGAAAAAAAGACAAAATTTTATCTGAAGAAATTTATTTTGTTTTGCACTGAATAATTTGAAAGCGTATCAAACATTCTGTTTCAGCCTTAAAGTTATAAGTGAAAGAAATCACTTACCCACTTCTCGTCTGAATCCAAGTGCTTTTTAATACACATCTACAAACTTTTTATACCCTATATCACTATGTGGTTTGGGTATAATGACTTTGTGCTGCTGTTTGTAACTACCAAAAATATTTGAGCTAGACCTATCGTTTATTATACCGATCGACTCTGAATCACTTTCTGAGTCGATTTAGCAATGTCCGTCCGTCCGTCTGTGTGTCCATGTAAACCTTGTAATCAAACTACAGGTCACAAATATGAATATATTTTGATGAAATTTGGTATATAAGCTTCCATCGGCCATAGGATGAACGCTATTGAAATTGGTGAAATTCGGTCCATGTTCAGACCTAGCCCCCTTATAAATGACCTCTATGAAACAAATTATAATATAGATCTCAGTCAAATTCGGTTTGTACGCGTTTATTATATCCATTAATCAGTAGTCAAAAAATAATTCCTATAGGACAATTCTTAGTCATAGGTCCCATATAAGCTGCTTCCCGATCTTCACTTAAATCTATCAAAAAATAAAAATATTTCACAGATTTTTCTCAAATTTGGTTTATATATATTTTTTCAAAATATAAGTGACTTTACCAAATATGGTCAAGATCGGTCCATTTTTCGACCTAGTCACCATATAAATATAGCACCCGATATGAACTTTTTCATATTTGCAGCAAAAATATTAAAATACACTACCTTGTCTAAGTGCTTTTACAAAAGCAAAAGTGCATTGAGGCCATAGGACGTGGGCATATATGGCATAAATATTCTTAATCCGTCTATTAAAAATATTCTCCTGTCCGTAATAGGTCGAGTTTGTCTCACTACTTAAGGTGCTATTACACGATGTGTTTTTTACATATGTACTGTCACTTTTTTATCCATATGAAATTCCGCATGTCTGTCAAAATTGTCGTTTTACATACGATTCATAATTTTTGCTATCACAGGTGCATATGTATTTCCGTATGACATAACCTCTAAATGTAAACAACAGCTGATTTAATTTGCGAATTTAAAAAATTTATTGTTAAAAACAAAATTATGTATTTTTAATTGTTAATTAATATTAAACATTTTATTTTTCTTTCAATATTAATCTTTATAATTTACTCTGTTTTTCTTTCGTTACAAGCAGTGTTGTATTTTCATATGTTTGTCATGTCAAAATAGAACCTGTTCTAATTGAAAAATGTACATGTGACTTTCCTCATGTATTGTACATAAACAATGTTTCATATGTATCACACGATGTGTACAACTTTTGTTGTGGGAAAATTTGACAGTACATACATATGTAAAAAACACATCGTGTAATAGCACCTTTAGGCTTAAAATGTTTGTCATAATCAGCAGCAGTTTAGTATTGAACTTGAAGCCTCTCAACCAAATAGTAAAAAATAATGAAAAATGTTTATATGTACGTAACGGAATATGTACCTACATATAGATTTGGGTCAACGATGCATACACATTTTTGTTGGTTTGTTGTACATGCAAACAAAAATATTGTATGTATTTACATTTATGCTCATTGCATTTAATAATTTCTTTCAATAAAAAAAGCACACAAATACCAAAAATTTTTGTTAATTGTCTTAAACACCATTGTGAAAAATCTAGCCAATATAATTTGAAATCTAGCTTTTCTTGTCTGTTAGTGCTTAACACGGGTGGAGGGTATCAAATATTCGACACAGAGGAGTATATTATATTATGTTATGTTAAACTAATTGGACACGCCTGCTTTTGTAAATTGTAATTTATAAAACAATGAACACGTAGACTAGCTATATATTTTTATTTAAATAGCGACTGTATTTGTAACGACTGTATTTGTAACGACTGTATTAGTAACGACTGTATAGTTCCATTGGAAGCTACTAAAAAATCCTTGAACAAATTTAGTTTAGAATATATGAATGAGCATAATTTTATAGCAGCCTATCAATATGAAATTTTGTATTAAAAATTACTTAAAAGTTTTCATAAATTTTTTTCTTTCTTTTTCGTTTAATAATTTTTCTAGTGTTTCTCCTCAATATTTAATCAATTCGCCCAACAAAACGTCTGATAATTCGCTACGCGTAACATCTACAGAAAGGAAACCGAAAAATCAACAAACTAGTAGTGAAATCACACCAATACCGCCACTAAAACCATTAAATGCAACATTACTGCCAACCACAGGAGAGCAAACTAACCGCAATAAGAATTCAAATGTGAATGAAGCATCCACGCACGATTTACATATAGATGAAATGGTGAAAGAAAAAGATCGTTTCCTAGAATTGTGTAGCAAAAATCGCTTCTATAGAAATCCTAACTATGAAGAACCTTGGAAAGTTTTTTCTGCGTAAGTTGTAATAGCTCATTTACATATGTATGTGACATAATAATATGTAGTAAATGTCTACTTAACTGCAGTTCCACAATAAGAGTCAGTATGCTTTTTTATGCCTTTCGTCTGGGCGGTTCTTCAAAGTTAGAACTATTGTTTCCCATTATCTTTAAGACTATTTATCGGATAGGTATTTTAAATATCTACAATGGTTATAAGAAGTTAGCCCATTTCGTGGCTATTCAATTTTTTCCATTTTTAACACGATTTTTTTTAATGCTAATTATCTTGAGATATTTGTAACCGATATTAAACATTTTTATTACTTTCAATTAATAGTTTTGTAGATAATAGCAAACAATGTTTCCATCGCAGACAACAAAAGCACACTAACAGTCTCTGAGTTAAAAGTTATTTGTATGGACCATAAAAATTATACCAGTGAAAGAAAGTTAATCGCTTTTTTTTTAATATTATGTGGGATAAAATGGCAATAGCCACAAAATTGCGTACCCGAACTTTGTAGACATGGAATCATAACTAACTTACGTGTAAAAATGTTAATGTAAATGGTAGAGTTTTAGAACTTCTTTATTTAACTGGCAGAATCTGTGATGTCTCAATTGATGGAATTTTTCCGATTTTTCATTCCAACTTCTGGTATTCCGCAAGGAAGTATCTTAGGTTCAGTGCTTTTAATATTTTTATTAATTATGTGTGTAATGATCTCAAAATTTTTAAGCCTATTTATAACAACATTGTTGACCGTTAGAATGATTTGGATAGAGTATTTTTGTGGTCTGAATGACCTTTTAATGTTGATAAATGTCGATTTATGACTTTTCATAGATGTCGCCATGTTTTATCTTCATATAATATTGGAGGTCGAGTTTTATTTTCTGTAGATGAAATTTTGGACTTAGATGTAGTATTTGGTGCCTTGTCTTTAGTGGTCACTTGAACTACATCGTTCCTAAAGCTTAGTAGATTTTAAGTTTTATTCGGCGAAATTTTGCAATCTGTTCGATTATAATGCGAAAAAAAAATAATATTTTCATCTTTTGTACGCTCGAGATTGGAATATGGTTCATTTATTTGGAGCCGCAATGCTAGCGTCAAATTTTTAAAGTTCACTTTTTCGTCTCTTCATTTCTCAACCCCTCTCACATCCTTTGAGCACAGATATTGTTGGATCTCTATCAAATCTCTTGAATCTCGAAGGAAAATACACTCATTAACATTTTTGCGTGGAATAATTTGTGGTTTAATTGATTGTCCTGATTTTTATAAAGGGTCCGCCAAATAACTTTTTTTTTTTTTTGAAAATGCTATAAAAAAAAAAACTACTGAATATTATCTCAAATTTCTTTTTTTATTTGAAAGTACAATCCTTCCGGTTAATAATGGAAAATTCATTCAAATGGTTGCCTCGGCTGGCCATGCAGTAGCCTACACGATCGGTCCAATTTTTAAGCACATTATCGATTGTATGCAGCTGTATTTCACCAATGGCTTCACGAATATTGTCCTTTAAAGCGTCAATTGTCTCTGGCTTGTTGGCGTAACACTTATCTTTGAGGGCATCCCACAAATAATAGTTCAACGGTGTCAAATCGCAGCTCCGAGATGGCCAAACGACATCAACTCTGCGGCTGATAATGCGATCTTCAAAAACAGGGCGCAAAACATCGAGTGTAGCTTCGGCTGTGTGGCACGTAGCGCCGTCCTGTTGAAACCAAATGTTGCCAATATCCTCCTCTTCAATTTTTGTGAACAAAAATTCGTTCAACATGGCCCGATAACGATCGCCATTGACTGTAACGGCCACTCCTTGCTCATTTTCGAAGAAAAATGGCCCAAGTATGCCTCTGGACCAAAATCAATCCGCACCAAACAGTGACTCGTTTTGGGTGTATCGGCTTTTCAATGTATGCGTGCGGGTTTTCTGTGCCCCAAATGCGACAATTTTGCTTGTTTACATACCCGCCAAGATCAAAATGAGCTTCATCTGAAAAGATGATTTTTTTTTGGCAAAATCGGCATCTGTAAGTCGATCGCAGGCCCACTTAGCGAAGCGCAAAAGCCTTGGATGGTCAGTTGGCTTCAACTCCTGAACCAATTGGACTTTGTATGGCGTCATACCAAGGTCTTTATGCAAAATTCGTCTCAATGATGCCTCCGAAATGTTCAATTCCTGAGAACGACGGTGAATTGATGTTGATGGCGCTTAACGCACACTTTCTGCCACAGCAGCAATATTCTCGGGTGTACGCACTGTTTTTGGCTTTTCACGCTTTGGTTTATCGATGAGGATGCCAGTCTCTTTCACTTTTTTCACAAGATAACGAACATACGGAACTGACGGTGCTTCTCTTCTTCCAAAATCCGTACGCAATTTTCGCACACATTCCGCAACATTACCATGATTTTCGAAGTAATGTCGCAATATTTCCCAGCGTTGTTCAAGCGTATAACAACCATATTCGTTCAGCGGAAGGATAAAACTAATTATCTGTCAAATCAGACCTGAGCTAAGTGTTGCCATTCACGAAATAAGCACTAGTTGAAAAAAAAAAACGTTAGATGGCGGACCCTTTATTTATTTAAATTTTTGGTCCCTCAAATTGCATTAATTATTTTCATATAGAGTTTCATAGAAATGATTATGGCCGTAATGAACCTCTAAGCAAATCTGAGATTATTTAAAAGTCTTTGCAATAAATTAGATTTATTATGTGTTTAAAACTTGTTTAAATAAATTGTTTAAATAATTGTTTAGTAATAAGCTGCTAGTCTGTAATGATCATAATGTATTCATAGACAATTAATAATTAAAATAAATAAAAGCTACTCGTAGTTGCTTTCACTGCATTACAGGACTATAATTTGATAATATTATTAACTTTTGCTTTTTTCTTTATTTAGAATTTCCGAGATGTTACTCAATGATGTTTTGATTTGTGTAGAGACGGATTTTGCTACTGGTGTTTCAAAATTTGTGGAAGATTTTTTGCAATTGGAAACAAAAACGTAGCATATGAATTATTATTGTATATCCCGATATTTGTTAATTATTTTTTATGTATTTTTTAACATATAAATTCGTATATTTGCATAAAACATGTGTGTATATTACTTTTAGTTATATTTTGTTGTTATTTATTTTAATTGTTACCATCCTTCAAAACAAATATAAAAATTATAAAATTAAATTAACAATTTTTGGATTATTATTTACACTCATACAATTTTACCAGGGAACGTAAAAATTATTCCTTTTTTCATAAAAGTCAGATGATAACAGTTTTGATTTTTATATTTTAAAACAAAAATAACAGTTAGTTTTTGATTTCTATTTTTTTTGATATTTTTTGATTTTTCTTTTTCAAACAAAAGTAACAGTTTTTTTTGTTTCTACAGTATGATTTCTATACTTTAACAAAAACACTGTAGAATTTAAACAAAATTGAAACAATAGTTTTCATAAATTTTACAATATTTGTCATATAATTATCCTCCTGATGACGATGACGGCATAATAATTAATGAATACAGAAAAACGTATGGATGTCGATGAGGAATTGATGGAATACTGGAACAGTAAGAAATATGTATTTCCCTGGCTATGTAGACTGGCATCTGTTGTGCATTCTGTATCTGCGACACAAGTTAGTGTAGAGAGTAACTTTTCAGCCCTCAAACTGATTTTTGGAGATTTGCGGTACAATTTGTCAGTGGAAAATTTGAAAGCACTAATGTTAGTAAAACTATATTCTGATATTTAAAATATACTTGAAATATACTATTACCATTGATATTGGCTTGAAAAAATAGAAATAAAAAATACTTTTATTTTTGCTCGTAAAAATAAAAATTAAAAAATAACATTTAAAAATAAAAATTAAAAAATAACTTTTATTTTGCTCGAAAAAATCAAAATCAAAAAATAACTGTTATTTTTGTTTGAAAAAATAAAAATAAAAAAATAATTGTTATTTTTGCTCGAAAAAATAAAAATCAAAATTTTAAAAATCAATATATTTTATCATAGACTAGTTCATAAGGATGAATATGGAAGACTTGAATCAGTTTTCCGACATTTACTTCTATATGCTTTTTTTTGTTTTAAAATTTCAAAATAACTGTTATTTTCGGTTCCTGATTTTTACATTAACATTTTGTCAGTACAGTTCAAATAGAAATTCAAGTGTTTATATAAGAAATAATTATTTTTATTTTTTTTATCAATTATTCAAAACGAATTACTGTGCCTAAATTATTTTTTCAGAGTCGTTTATTTATTTCATTTATTTAATATCGAACTACATGATATACTTTCATTAACTGTAGTTTCTTTTTGTAGTTTTAATTTTTTTTTTTTTTTTTTTTTTGTTTGAGTTTCCAACAATATTCCTAATTATTTTTAGTGTATTTTTATTGGGTTAAGGAGTTTAAGTCGTTTTCTGAAAGCCTTCGAAGAGGTAGTTAATCGTTGATGCCATGACATTGATAAGAGGAACCAACGTTTATTTATTTTGTTTTGCAGATCATACCGTTAGACAAAAGTTTCTGTATAATTTTATACAAATTACAACAACTGGAGGAGTTCCATTGAAGTCATTGCAAGGATAACAGCCCGCATTTCAAAGGTAAAATAGTTGTATAATTGGAAAACACAACAATAAAAAAATCCTATAATTCAAAAGTACGAGTATTTAAGATTTTTAAACCATAGCAAAATTTTTACTAAGAAATACATTTCTGAAAAAAAAGAATTTTTCAAATTGTATGCGTGTTACGTTATTTTGAATTTGTATTTTCCGGAAAAAAATGTATCATCAGAATATTTTATTATATATTAAACAAACATAATAAAATGATTTTGAAATTTTTAATTTTTTTTTTTTTATTTTAATTTATAAAGATTACTTTTTTAAAAACGATAGTTTTCTAAAAAAAAGGGTAACCTTTTAAGCAATGGCTACTTTAAAAAACGGGTAATTTTTTATAAAAAAGGTACTTTGAAAAAATTACTTTTTTCAAAAGGGGGTAATTGTTTTTTAAAAAGGGTACTTTTTGCTTGACTTTTTTAGGGATTATATGATTTCTTTCATATCGGATTTTTTTATTATATCGTGATAATGAAAAAACATTATGTGGCAATACTGGTATGGTTAATATATTTGCAACATTTTTTGTTGTACAACATTTATGTTCAACAACTAAAAGATCATTACAAAAACCACACTGGGTTTTTAGTTTTTTTTTTAGAGGTGTCTAAAAATTTTAGCCATATCTCAGTACAATGACGCCTGATTTACCCCATTTTAAATATCAACCCGCTGGAAACAATGGCAACTAATATTATTGTAACTTCATAGACGGATACCGCTGTTATAAGGACCAAGAATATATACATATATATATATATATGTATAATATATATATACATATATATACTTTATGGGGACGGAAATTAATTTTTCGATGTGTTACAAACGAAATGAGAAATCTATATGTACCCTCCGGATAGTGGTGTGGACATTAATGAATTTAGATTTCTAAAACTGTGTAGAAACATGTATTACGCATCATAATCAATCAAAAATTCGATTTTAAGTTTTTGATGACGTTGTTTTGAATTTGATGATGTCTATGGTACAATATAGACTCGTGTCTCAGGTCAAGTTTTTATTTGCTGACATTATTTTGCTTCAATAAACAACGCGAAGCTTCTTCGTTGATTTTCGTTGAACAGCTGTTGCGAATAGCAATTGTGTACAAAAATAGTGTTGGTAAGTGTAACTTTGAGGTTTTTTCGAGCGTTGAGATAAGAAATTTGTAGAAATATATAAAATTGCGCCAATTTTACTACATATTTTGATAATATGTGTTGTGTTGTCGAGTGTGTAAATAAAAAATATCAATTTAAATGGTATAATCATTAAATTACATATAGAAATGTTGAAAATAGGTGAAATAATTATTCAAAATGTGTTTTACAAATAAAATTTCAATATTGGAAAATAGCAATTTGAAATAAAATAAGTTAAATGAAATATGGCTGCCTTGGAAAAAATGTTCTATGAAATAAAAGAGCAAATATTGCCATATAGGAAAAAAATATCGCCATATTAATGTTTTTTGTAACGGTTAGGGTTGCACTGAACATACTCTCTTTGTCAACTTTGTAAACAGCTGATTATGTTTTTTTTTTATAAGCCGTCATTATTTATGAATTGCGGCATTTATACACAAAACAGTTGTGGAGAGACGATTTTTGGTTTTATTTGATAGTTAAATAATTTTTATGAAAGTTTTACGAATTTATAAAATTAGGAATGAAAACAATGTCTGAAGATGTAGAATACGAGCCTAGTGAAAATAACACTAATTACAAAGCTATATCGTAAGTACATTTGAACAAGATTTCACAATTTTACTTTAAAGAAAATCTTCATTTCAAGATGTGAACAAATACCAGAATTATTTTTGGATAAATTAGTTGCTAAAAATCATTTTGGTAAATTCGGGAAAATAAATCGATTCATCTTAAGACCCAAACGTTTAAGCTGCACCGTTGAGTATGAGACTGAAGAAGATGCTGAACGTGCTTTCTTGAAGGCTGGCAGTTTCAATGGCATAGAATTTATAATTAATTATGCAGAACAAGAAGTAGCACATGTTCAAAATACGGAGGAGTGGGTTGATCCGGATGTGCAAGCCGAATTGGATGCAATGTCACCGGCACACAGATATGGAGCATTTGCAAGATCGCCCACGGGGTTTGTAGCCCAAACATTACTAAAAGCATCTGCTATAAGTAGAATAGCTAAATCTTCAACTGTGTTACCGGGTGCACCAAAAACTTCTAAATCTCTTTTTGGTGTAAGATCTGATTCTCCTAAGCACGATGTGCCAAAAGTGGATGCTTCTGTTCGTAATGAACTAGAGTCCATATTAAGAAGGCCTGCATTTACAGACGAAGACAAATACAGGGTCTTAGAGGCAAGAGACAAACTAATACGTTTGACAACTGTTCGACAAACAGACATAAGTAAGGCAGTAGCCACTAAAGGATACTGTCCGGATATGTGTCCCGAAAAGGAAAGACTAATGAGAGAATTTCAAAGACAGGTAAAAATTATATACATATATGTATATAATATATATTTTATACTATAGCAAAAAATTGTCTGTCTTAAAGGTTTCGACTTTTGAAATGGCTGAAGAAGGGTCTCAGACGACCATCTCGCATAGAAAAGCCATCAAAGAATACTCGCGCAGTAGTGCGGATCAAGAAGTTCCCCTATCACATGAGTTAAGATCCGAATCTGTTTTACAAATGACCATGTTGTATTTAATGCATCGCATTATGGATTTATGTGACGATCCGCAAACATCTTTAGGCGATTGGTTCCATTTCGTCTGGGATCGTACTCGCTCCATAAGAAAAGATATTACCCAACAAGAACTGTGCTCTCTAGGAGCTGTTCAACTAGTAGAACAGTGTGCCCGTTTTCATATACATTGTGCAGCCCGTTTAATAGCCGAAGATCCGTCAGTGTTTGATAAAAAAATTAATGCTGAAAACTTGACAAAATGTCTGCAGACTTTAAAATACATTTATCATGATCTGAGAATCAAAGGTATCCAATGTCCTTGTGAAGGCGAATTTCGTAGCTACATTATTCTCCTCAATTTGGGTGATTCAAATTTCCTGTGGGAAGTCAAGCAACTACCGGAGTCTATACAAAAGAGCACAGAAATAAAGCGAGCCATCGCATTTTATAATGCTTTACAAAATAATAATTTCGTGCGATTCTTCTCAATGATTAAGTCACCGGAGACGTCGTATTTAAGTGCTTGTATTTTATTAGGTTATTTCACTAAATTGCGAGTACGTGCTATGGAGGCCATTGTTAAATCTCACAACTGGCGTAAAAACGATGTGTTTTTGCCATTGTCGTACTTGACGCGTATCTTAGGGTTTGACGATGAATACTCGACTGTAAGTTTTTTAAATCATTATGGCCTGCAATGCGATGAAATGGACGATCGTGTACTATTAGAACGTTTGACAAGGCCTGATATAGAATATGCCATGGATAGAGCTTTACAGGTAAAAAATTATTTCATGATAACATGATGTGAATTTCGTAATTCCCTTACATGAATCCAGAAACACCCAATATCGATTCATAAAAAAATGTTTTCATAAATTTTTGACTTCATTGCTTGTTTTTTACTTTTTCCTATACTTTCAGCTGGTGGAGTCAAAGCGTCACGTTTCCGTAGGGCAATGTATTTTTGGTCAAAGTTTGCCATCTGCTCATATATTTGAAGAACATCAGCCACACTGTAGTTTTGATGCAAATGGCATACTCAAAATTGAATCTTGGACAGCGGACGATCAACTAAGAGGAGAAGCTGCTAAACTGAAGGCAGCTGAGATGAAACAGTACCCACCAATACCTGTTCAAACTCAACCATCAACTGCTATAAAATCGTTAGAGGCTAACATTTTCAAAAAACCACAAGCTGCCTCAGCGCCGATCTCTCCGAAACAGCAAAAAATCCAACAACAACAACAGCAAAAATCCATATTTGGTGTATTTGCCAGCAACAATGAAGAAACAAGAAGTTCATCACCAGGTGCATTTAAATTCGGTGGTAATATTTTTGGTGCAACTACAACAACCACAACAACACCACCTTCTATGCCGTCTGCAGTAACTGCAGGTGACTCTATATTTAAATTACCAGCTGCAATAGAGAAAAGAGAACCGAAGGAACACAATTTTCTCAACACAATATTTGAACCAAATCCGGAAAAACTTCCAACAATTACTGGAAACATTTTTGGTGGTTTTACACAACACGAATCAACGAATAAAACAAATATTTTTGGTGCTGCTGCTAAAGAAACTGCAAATATTTTTCAACAACATGGCGATGTCGTGGCGGATCCATTTAAAAATGATAATGTATTTCAACATTTTCAGAGTAAACCTGAAATTCTGAGCTTAGGAGGCTTTCCTAGTGAAATGACAGTACCTAAGAAAACACAAGAGATCGATATGAGACAAGAAATGGAAAAAAGAAAACTTGTATTGGATAGAGAGCAAAACCTAATAAAAGAAGAAAAAAGAAAACTAAAGGAGCTTGAAGAGAAACGCTTAAGAGAAAAACATCAACAGCAAGAGCTAAGGTTAAGAGAAGTCGAAGAAGAAAGAAGAGAACAATTAAAATTACTTATCAAACAGAAAGTTGACCAAGAACACGAGACTTTAATGAAAAAGATAATCAGTGAAGAAGTTGAGAAAATCGCACAGGAGGAAATTTTTAGGTTTCAAACCATAACACAAGCCACAGCACAACAAGCTGACTTATTGATTTCAGAAGTAATTCAAGCATATGTCGAAGATATTGCCCATGAAGAATATGCTCTAATGTGTCATGATCAACTGCTATTGAATCGTTACTTTGGTAGATGGTTATTTCATCTAAGAAAGAAAAAAACACAGAGGAAGTTAATGGAAAGCACACCTCTTTGGGTAACCACAAACACACGTTCTCAATTTGCTAACGCTTTAGAACATCCCTGTCAAGATAAAAACTTAAAAATGATTAAACGATATCGTTTGGGCCAACCGTGCGACTTCAATCAATTCTTAAATATGGGGCAATATTCTTTATGTGAAGAAAATCAAAATCCTTTAAATCTTTTTGCATTAGTGGGACAGCACTTGTTAGTCAAACGCAATTTCGCACCATCTGGTCTATTACAACAGAGGAAATATTTTAAGTTCATTATTTCGATACCTGCCGACCATGAAGAATCGTTGGGATTCGAAAGCTTTCTCAATAAATGGTTAATTACATTCATAGAAAAGTCCCAAATTGAAAAAGGTCCATTCTTACACGGCCTGGAACATAATGTAGCATTATGCGTCAGAAAGTTAACCGGCATTGCTCCCAAAAATGAACAAGGTGATGACATAAAAACTGAGGCCGATCATAATGATGGTGTTGTATGTTTCATTAGTGGAGTTGATATTGAAAAACATAGTCGTAAACGTCTTCACAATTTATTGAGTACATCTAAAAATTATAAACATATACCATTGGTCATCATGGCCTACAATTGCCACAATTTTTCTAAAGAAGAATTAGAAGAAAAGCTTGATTTAAATTCCCTTCAAGAAGAAGGTTTAATATATTCATATAAAATCATGGGATGTCAAGTTACAAAAAAAAAATTTAGTTTTCGTAAAATGTTAATCAAAGCTGTTGATTTTATAACAAAAGAAAGTTATGCCCTAAATTCAAATGATATCCAGGCTTTAGCCATGCAAAATGTATTATTATTCTTTGAAGCGGCTCTCGGTGAGGAAATATGGCAACGATGGTCGGAATCAGCAAATATTAATCCCATATTCAACAAAATCTGTAGTTTGCCATTACATGTCAGGGGAATTTATCATAAAGCCTTAGATCATTTACTGCACATAACACAAGAAGATCTTCTAGATATGCCAGAATTCCCCGATGAATTAAGAGAACTTGTACCACAAACTTCTTGTTCTAACATACCATTAGGCTTAGAGTTTTTCTCCACCGACTGGAAAGATGCAAAAAGAGTAGAGACAATAAAAAAGATTTTAGAAAAATTATATCTGCCTGATATAAAAGACAAATTGCCACGAACTATTGAAGATTTAGAATTATGGCTTTTAAATTACGCTTCTCAATGTATAAAGGATGATGAAATGACAGCAACAAAAGCTTCATATGAAGCTATAGAAAATCTAATCAACCAATTAAATGAACCAGATTTACAAGATTATGAATTATCTTCGAGGATTAACAGCCTTAACTATTTGTGCATTTTAAAGCCCATTATTTTTGCACACATAAATTACACACTCAAACACCTTTCAGAAGATCTGATAAATTTAAATGTAATTTATTTAAAAAATGATTTCGATAACTATCAGATTCAGCCCTGGTGGCTAAACTATCAACCTCTAGACTTAGTAAACGTTGATTACAACGAAAAGCCCACAACAATAATACCATTAGAAGCGGACAACGGTGAGAAAGAAAATCAAATTTCATTTGAAGACATTGATGGCATTATCGCCAAAGCTGAAGCAACTTGCCTTAAAGCTGCAGAAAATTTATCAGCAATAAAAAACAGAAAATCGTTAAAATCTCAAAATGCGTCCGCCTCTTCGCTACAGCTCAAACGTACCTTAGACGAATCTCTTTATCAATTCGAATTGTCTAAGAAAATCGGACAATATGATACGTCATTTGTTGACGATCTGACACAGGACATTGAAAAATCGATTGATAATGTTTTGCATCCATCTTTGTCTCCTGGACGAAAACGTAAACGGTTAAGTACTAAATCACCGGAAAAATGTTCAGACATAGATGAAGTGATTGCTAAAGCAATTAGCTTAATTGAAAAAGTCGATTCTATAGAAGATCACAAGCAGAGAATTAAGAAATCTAATACATTATATAGAGCAGTTTAGTTTTAGGCGGTGTTTGGACACATTTTAATTATTTATTTGATAAGTAACATTAACCCTAGAATGGTAAACATATTTTTTTTAACTCTTTAATGGTAAACTTCACGTGTGAGGCGACTTTTTTAAAAAACTCATATTTCAGCTAAAAAAAAACAAAATTTATTAAAACAAAAACATATTTACTAAATGTTTGGTAACAAAAATAAGTAAAAGACAATTTTTTAAATTTCTTAAACATATTATAGGCATATTTGCACATCATATATTTTAATCAATGGTATGACGAGATCTTTTACAAAAAAAAAAAAAAAAAATCAAGAAAATATATAAGAATCAGTTCAAGATCAAAAAAGACTCCTGTATCTTATAAATCTTAGATCTAATTAATATATTAAAAAATAAAATAAGGGTATAGCTTAAAAAGAATTGTGTAAAGCAAAAGAAAAATTTTGATTTTTCCACCTACTTTTTTACGTCACGTTGCTAACAGTTAGGCGATCTGTGCTCTAAACAGTAAGTTTTCTTGCATTTTGCGCAGAAAATACTCATACGCTTCCATTTCGGAGGACACAAATCGCATTTTGCCTTTTGCCCCTTTTTTATACTTGGTTCATCTGCATCATCGTCCTCACTATCATCTGAATTGAAATCTACTCCCAAATCGTCTTCAAGTTCACTTCCATCTAGCGATATCTCCTCTAGCCATTTTAGTAGCTGCGCTTCAGAAGTAGTTATATCAAAAAACTATACACACAAACTCTTAATTTTTTTTTTGCAAAAAAAAAAAAAATATCACAAATGAATGTACATTAGACCTGTCCAAAATTTTAACCCAATTTTTTTAACTTAGTTTATCCACTTTATATATCCTTGGGTCAAAACAATAAGAACTGCGTCAAAAAATATAAAAAAAGTTTTACCAAAACTCAGCGTAACGCGCCTTAAGTCAGGACTGGAGTGTTCCACGATATGACGAAAAGTACGGTTACAAAATTACAAAATATTTTTGAACGTAGGAATTTTTTTTTAAAGTTTAAAAGCAAATATCTTTTGTTTTAATTAGTTAATCTATTTGTGAAAAAAAGTGAGAAAAAATTAAGGATATTTTTTTACAGCATCCGAAACATGGAATTTCACAATTTTCATTATGAAGTTCAGTTTTTCTCGCCTCCTATTTTCGAAATGTTACTCCATCGGGTATGTGCATTTTTTTTTATATTTTTTTTGTGGACTATTGGCTTTAAAAAAATTGGGCTTGAAAAATTTTTTTAAGAAATTCGGGTGGCGTTAAAAAAAAATTCAAAAAACTCGATAAATGTATAAATTTTTTAATTGTTTATTAATGAAATATATGTAACTTAACCTAGGAAGATTTGATTTTTAGAAATTTCATGCATATTCTTTCGGTGTTCGGCTACCACTTGTAGGAGATACTGCTTCTGCTCTTCGTTGCGCGTTGTTGATGAGTTGAATTCTGAAATCAGTGCAACACCTCGTTCTGCGATGTCGTTGACAATTTGCCAGTTCTTTACAATAGCCAGGCCATGCAAAAAGCCCTCATCTTGCATCCACTCAGCCACCTCTAAGTCCATAAATGACGTTGGTAATTGCAGCTTCTCAAAAAACGTTTTTGTATGCGTTGAAACTAAATCTTCCAGTTTTACTGTCGCTATGTTAATTGATGGTGATGCTCTCTTCTTCGAATTAAGTTTTCCAGCGCTATTTCGTTTTCCTTTTTGCCGGAATCTTCAGAAATTACCGAGCTTGCCGATGATGTACTTCCTGTTTCAATGTTGTCATGAGCAGTAAGTTTTAAATTATTATTTAACTCATCTCCCTTTATATTAAAAATATCCTCAAGACTCCGCATGAACTTGTTCTCCTTTTCAACTTGGCACACAGTTCTACGGCTTTTGCTCTTATTTAGACTACACCAAACTTTAACGATCCTGGCGAGTTTCATCTTGGAGTTAATTGTTTGTGTAACATTTATATGAAAGTTTTTAAAAACAACTTCACACGCTGAAACAGCTTCATTTAAACTCTGCTTTGCTAGCTTTTTCTTTTTTAAATGTACGTATAAGTAGTACGATAAAACATTTCGCTTGGTTGGCAAGCAATTGCTCTCCAAACGAACTACCTCATCACCTACTCAATAAATTTTTCTTGCCGATGCACGTGTTTTGTTCATTTTTTTTTTTTTTAATACTGCACACTTCAAACTTTGTAATTGTCACTTTAACACTTTGACGTTTCATACTTCTGAAATATCGAATTCAACTGAAGTTTGACTTAAGAGTCTCAGTACTATTTAAACTTTTTTTTTTTTTTTTACAAAATAGAGTTCAAGTAATAAAATGAACGTTATAAATACTTTTTCATATAAGGGACTTCTTTCTGAAACATGGTTTCACAATTTTGATGGAAAACCCCTGATGTATGACTTCTTTGTGCAAGTGTCATTTTATCGAGTTTTTTGAATTTTTTTTTAACGCCACCCGAATTACTTAAAAAAAATTTTCAAGCCCAATTTTTTTAAGCCAATAGTCCACAAAAAAATATAAAAGAAATGCACATACCCGATGGAGTAACATTTCGAAAATAGGAGGCGAGAAAAACTGAACTTCATAATGAAAATTGTGAAATTCCATGTTTCGGATGCTGTAAAAAAATATCCTTCTTAATTTTTTCTCACTTTTTTTCACAAATAGATTAACTAATTAAAACAAAAGATATTTGCTTTTAAACTTTAAAAAAAATTCCTACGTTCAAAAATATTTTGTAATTTTGTAACCGTACTTTAGTCATATCGTGGAACACTCAAGTCCTGACTTCAGGCGCGTTGCGCTGAGTTTTGGTAAAACTTTTTTTATATTTTTTGACGCAGTTCTTATTGTTTTAACCCAAGGATATATAAAGTGGATAAACTAAGTTAAAAAAATCGTTTTGAAAAATCTCATACGTTTTTTGGACAGGTATAATGTACATGTACAAAAAATTATCTTTATTGGTAAACTTCGTCTTACAGGCGACACACGTAGTTATATATCAGCCACGCAACGGAGCAGAACAACATGCGTCTATGCAAAACCTCATTCACCCACCTGAGTTGGCAGAAGCGCACGCTTTATTACTAGTAAGCGATTGGAAAATATCACAAAAAAAAAAAAAATTGCTTCGCCACACAGGCGATGTTTACCATTATAGAGTTAAGTATTGATTTGATTGATATAAATAAAATTAATGCGACGTAACTAAAATTGCATTATGTTAAAAATATGTTTAAAAACATGATTCGAATTAAAATTTAAAAAAACAAATATAACGACGGAGACTCATTACAAATTTTCAAGAAAAATATTTGTTTATTTGGTCCAAAATTATATTAAAATAGATAATGAAGAAAACATGTTTATCAATTGAACGAACATTTTGAAAACATTCATACAAAAATAACATTTTCGTACAAAGGAAATTATTCACAAAAATATGTCATTTATCACGTGTTGTTAATGAGACAGCAGTATCTTGTTTTGAATAAAATAAAGTGAGCAAAGTCCATGAGAAAACAACGTCACAAAGAAAATCAGTAAAAACAAGTAAAGTATAGTCGATCAAGACTGCCTATACAATACCCTATACCATACAATTCGATAAAATAAGCATAAATCAAATTTTAGTGTTATTACAATTTGTGGCATGCACATATTAAGAAGTTGATGTCTGTCTGATGTTATTTTATATGGGGACTAAGGTAAAAAATGGACCAATAATTACTATATGTAAAATACATATATAAACCAAATTTTAAAAAATTATATGGAATATTTTCATAGATTTAAGTGAAGATCGGGAAGCAGCTTTATATGCGGACTGTTACTAAAAATGATCCACAGAGTTTATTTTTAGACTACTATTTTTGGTGTGAGTATAATAGACACACGCCAAATTTGATCTATATACATATAAGTCTGGATCTGACGACCATTTTAGTCGGTCTGATAAAGTTATTTTTAAGGAGGGCCAGGTCTAAAATGCACCAATTTCAATAGCTTTCGACCTATGGTCAATAAAAGCTTATATACTAGTTTAATAACAAGGATTACATGGACAACAGACAGACGACCGGACGGACATTGCTAAATCGACTCAGAAAGTGATTGCACTAGGTCATATATTTTTGGTAGTTACAAACGTCAGCACAAACCTATACCATCACCACATAATGGTATAGGGTATAATGAAATGTTGAGAATATTTACACTATTACAATAATTTAAATAAAAACAATTATTTTTGCTCGTTTTTGGGGTAACAACAGTGGTCGTTTAATGAAAATTTCATGCATCTGATGGTGGTGATGATGAAATAACGGTACCAGTAGGAATGTATTTTTATGAAAAACATCATTCCACATTTTGCAGTCACACTCATCTCGTTTAGAACTTTGGCACACAAATCAATATAAGAAAATTTTGATTTAATCGTTCTCGAGCAGTGACATAGTTGATGGGGTACTTCACCACTGTTGTTACATGTATTTTATTATTATTTTATGGATATAATATTTTTCTATTACCAAAATTATAATTAAGAAAAAAAAAACTATAAACAATTTTTTACAAAACAAAAATCGCGATATATTAAAATAAACATGATAATTAAAAAAAATAATATGTAATTGCAATTCAATTAATAAAGCAACAAATATTTATGAGGTCTGCTCAATCCTGCTTGTTAGGATCACTTCCCCAAACTATGTTATAGAGATTTATTGCATATTATGCTGCACTTTGCACTGTCTTAAGGCCTCATTAAAACCTTCACACAGTGTCAAGTCTGATTGACCTTGGGCACATTGTAAGAATTGACTTATTTCCCAGCTACATGGACCCTGCGGTTGGTTTGATTGAGCTGCACCATTATACTGTTGTTGACTTGCAGCAGCTGGAGCGGGAGCAGCAGCTTCTTTATCAGAACCACTGAAAAGGCTAGTAAGTCCATGACCAACGGTATGACCAATAGCTGAACCAACAGCAACACCACCAGCTGTGGCAGCCATTTGCTGCATCATTGACGGCTGTTGTGGAGCTCCTACTGCTGAGGGAGCGGCTTGCATAGGAGCTGGTGGAGGTGCAGGCGCAGCACGAGCAGGAACATTTGGTGTAGGTGCTGGTGCACTTCTAGCAGGAACACTCCTAACAAAGCAAATTATTTAACCAATATTCTGTTAATTACAACTAATACATATTTCACCCAAAAAGCATGTACGACAAAGGAAATTACGAAATGATAATGGTCAAGGAATGCACAATATATTATTGAAAATACCTCCCTGGAAATGCTGACCCATGTTTCGATTTTACTAATGGCTTGATTTATTATAGGGTGGTAGGTAGTTACGTTTCGAACATATAAGCAAACCTTATCAATAATTGGCTTACAAAAATAGTATTTTCTATCGTCACTTTATTTCCAATTGGATTCAGTCAACGTGCACTCGCAAAATGTTTGTTTTCATATTTTCAGCTCACAAAAGTATTAAGGTTATGTAACCGTTAAGCGAATCTGAATTTCATCATTTTTACCATTTGAAAAATTACTGAACATTATTTGAATTATATGTCAATATTAATATTTTTGGTTTATTCTTAATTTCCTTCATTCATACCTTCTTTTCGGTAAAATCTAAAAAAAATATATAATTTTTTTTTTAAATTATTCTCACCTCCTAGTGGCTGGTGGGGGGCTTGCGGAACGTCCACGTCTAACCATTTTATGATTGTTTTAGAATTTATTGCAGAAATATCAATATTCAATAAACTTTTTACGATGAAATAAATTTGCACTTGTACGCTGCAACCTGCGATCTTTTCAATTTTTCTTATTTTTCTGTTTGCCACTCGTTGTTTGGCGAAAAGATTTATATAAATTTCGAATTATTACGAGAAATTTCGAATGATTGTCAAAGCATCGATTTTTATCAGATGTTTTGCTTATGTGTAACAACGGCTTTTGACAACGCAGATGTATTTCATGAAAATACAACTCTGTTTAGTAGCCAACAGAACAATTAACGGTTAGTTTATATTTAAATTATATTTATACATATATATACATATGTATGTTCATACATGAAATAGATTTCAGATTAAAAAATTGCCAAATCTTGTTATTAGTGAAATACAAACGGCGCATAAATTTAATAATTCTAAAAATAGTTTGAATAAACATCAAAGCAATTAGATTTGTTCAAATTTAAACTTAAAAGATTTAAATCGTAGTTTTAAGTTTATTTTAAGAGATTCTCTCATCAGACATGTTAGCTCCGGGAGCAAGGGCATTTAACTCACATTTACTTTTCATAAAAAATTTTATATTTTCATCGATTTAGGATGGTATTATTCAAAATTATTGTAATTAAGTTAATACTTTATAGTCTTAAGTTATTTCCTCACTGCATCTACCAATAATTGATTACTTTATGTGGGAAATTGCTAATCCTCCGTTGTGATGGATGATGATGACGACGACCCCCTGGAATTGTTGCGGAAGGTGGCATTTTTGACGATGACAATTATAACAAGAGGAGGAGAGTTGATGGTACAACTCATCCAGCGATTATTGATATATCTAGCCTGAATGCTGATGGCTTTAACAGAGAAAACCGGTATTCCATACTTGCCGATTTGGAGATCGAAAGTAACCCATACGTCAAGAGTAAAGAGAAAAAAATTCTGAGACGAACAGTTCGGTATCTCCATTTGGAACACTATTCTGCCCACCTATCTACCTGTATGATGTAAATATTCAACTTTTGGCTAAGCAATTGAGGGCTTAAACCCCAAAAATTACTTTAAAAATAAAAAAATCATGTGAGTCCGATCACAGGGGAGATGTGTAAACATATAGTAATAAAAAATTTTTGTATATCACTTTTTTAAAATCAAACAGAAAGCGTCATCTATGTATCACTTATAGCAATCAACTGCAGGGGCTCAGCTAATATAAAAATATTTATTATTTTTATTTACTTCAACTGGTTAGTTTTAATTTTCCATTTTTCGTTTTTCATTTTTAATTTTTTATTTTTCATTTTTCATTTCTCGTTTTTTATTTTTCATTTTTTATTTTTAATTTTTTATTTTTCAGTTTTACATTTTTCATTTTCATTTTTATTTTTCATTTTTAATTTTTTATTTTTCATTTTTTAATTTCCATTTTTTAATTTCCATTTTTCAGTTTTTATTTTTAATTTTTCATTTTTATTTTTCATTTTTAATTTTTTTATTTTTCATTTTTCTTTTTTCATTTTTCATTTTTTATTTTTTATTTATTTTTTATCTTTTATTTTTCATTGTTTACTTTTCATTTTTCATTATTAATTTTTTATTTTTATTTTTAATTTTTCATTTTTTATTTTTCATTTTTCATTTTTTATTTTTCGTTTTTAATTTTCAAACAGGTTATTACATATCATAATTTTTTCACCAATACAATCATAAAGGCCTAGTAAGTCACACGTTGTTAAGATATATCCGTACCGTAAATGTAACGTTGGCATTAAGTGCAATAATAAAACGTAAAAAATGGAGCACCATATTGCTGTGTAAAATTAACCAAACTATATCAGCTGTTCACAAATGTCATGTACAAACGTAGCAAATATTTGCACAGATTGGGACGTTCCGGTTACATGACAGTTGAGTTCGGAGTTTCATGTAACAGAAAAAAACAGCGACACGTTTGGTTAAGGCTAACTAGGCCTTAAGTCACACCGATTTTGTCTTACGTTCTTACGCTGTTTTTGTGATTGTATTGTGAAATAGATTTTTACCCCCCTGCGCGTATAAGATGTTTACACATCAAAAATGTTAAC
This sequence comes from Cordilura impudica, assembly GCA_963682025.1. Lineage (NCBI taxonomy): Eukaryota > Metazoa > Arthropoda > Insecta > Diptera > Scathophagidae > Cordilura > Cordilura impudica. Next base: position 2,798,601 of record OY821520.1, on the reverse strand, counting down.
CAACATAAAAGTAAACTATTTTTGTCTGCTGCCAATGTTCACTCAGAAATGATGACCATCTTAAGGAATGAGAAAATCAACTCATATTTATTTACCCCAAAGGAGCAGAAACAAATGTCCTTGGTTTTGTGTGGATTATATCACGGCACCGACACTGATGAGATTAAGTCTGCATTGGACGATTTCTCTTCTGGCGTTATTTCTAAGGTAACCCATTGCACAACTTTTTCATTGAAAAATAAGGTTAACACCAGCCTCTTTCTTATCCGATAAAAATCTTAATCATTGAATTACTTTGGGAAAGCCCAAGAACAAAGAACTGATGATACAATGCCGTGGATGTCAACTGCGGAGTCACATTGCTAGAAACTGTAACTGTAAGAGTTTAAGTATGTTAAATGCAGTCAACATCATTTACCTGGTCAATGTCTCCGTAACGAATTACAGAATACTTAACCTATGGTGAATCTGGCCATCCAGCTAATTGGAGAGGCTGTCCCTTATACAAAAATATATCTCAAGCAGAAAGAAGCGTTCTAAGAAGGCCCGTGAAGAAAAAATTACTGTGTATAATAATGTTAACAGTACTATTCACGGCATGTCATTTGTCAGTCATTTACATTCACAACCAACGCACAGCGGCGCCTGTAGAACAAGTGAGGTTGCAAAAACCAAAAATTTCAGGTGCACCTAAAAAATATTGAATACAACTATTCTACAGAAAATTGTCCAACGATTTCAACTACTCTTATTACAATCAAATTTTTGTTTCAGAAGATACAGCCTTCAAAGTTGACTGATTTTCAGTGTTCAAAAAACCAGACCATTTTTAGGTTATTTGCTCCGCTTTCAGATACAGTATCTCAAAAACTAGGATATGTAGATCTATTTATTAAGGAAAGAATGAAAAAAATTGTATTGTTTGCTCAAGGCCCATTTCCACGATACCACTCAGTCGTATGATTTTTCGAAATAAAAATCCGATGAAATTTATCGGACTGTCATAAAGTCGTACCGAGATTATTTCAGCATACTTAGGCCATTTATACCATAACACTCAAATCTTATGAAAACAGCTGTTTAGAATAACAAGTAAATTTAATTTGGAATTCATATTTTATTTCCACTTTCTTTGTTTTTGTTTACCTTTTTTTTAATATTACAAAAAAAAAGAACTCTGGTCCGATGAAAATGGCAAGTTTTTAGAAATGTTTCTAAAACCATCGGACTTCGGAAATAAAATCCTACAGACTTTCATAATATAAGCTTTTTACATTATACGACTTTTTCATAATACTCGACTTTTTGACAGGTCGTATTACAAAGTGTGATAGTGTAAACTGGCCTTTAGTGTGTGTCCAGGTAAATCGATATTTACCAACTATCCATTTTTTCAATATTTCTCAACTTTGATGGAAAATAAAAATAAAAAAACTATAAATTTCTATATTTGCCATATTTTCAAAATAAGTTCTTTGATTATTGCTTTACCCAATGCAAAAATTTCCAGCAGCCCGTCCTTGCCCCATTTTTTGCTCATGGTAAAATTTTGAAAGACGAAATGGTTACAGAAATGTGTTGCATGCATTATATGACATATGACCGTGAAAACCCATTCTTATTGTTATTGTTTCGTTCGTTATTGTTAATATATATGATTTTTGTTTTTCATTCTGTAATGCTTACCTGAGATCGTTTATCGAATTCTGCAACCTAAATTCAGATGCAGATACAATTTATGACATGTAACCGTGAAAACCCATTCTTATTGTTATTCCCCAAGTACAGATACGGAAACTCAAACGATGGTAACACTTCGAGAAGATTTTTTGAAAATGATGAGGCTTTAACTCGAATCACTGGAATAAACAATGAAATCGTTAAGATTTTAGGAATGATTTTGAATGTTTTAAACCGCAAGGAAAAAGTTGATTCTGAAAAATATGGAGAATACGTTTCGAAAACTGCATCACTTTTAGCAGAATTATATCCACAGAAAAAGTTGACCCCGACAGTTCATAATATATCGCATGGTAAAGATGTAATTGAATATCAGACTTTGCCAATTGGAGAGCTTTCTGAAGAAGCATAGGAGTCGCTAAACAAATGTTAAAAATCATCAAGGGTGAGACAAAATGAGGACCTCTTCAACATGTTAGCAGCATCTTCCGATTCACTTATTTCATTACTGCGGCATGTAAAGTCACGAAAAGAGTTAGAAAATATTTTTAGTTCAGAAATTATTAGTCTTTATTATTAGATATACCTTCTTTTCCAGATTGTGAGCAATATTTTACAAAAGCTTGAAAAATAAATTAAAAAAAAATTTTAAAAAATATTTTATTTTACTTCTCATAAAATTGATTTTTGCACAAATTTCAAGTTTGCTGACCCATAAGTAGACAACTAAAAGGCGTAGAACCCTTTTCAAACATTCATTTCATAGGTTGATCAATTATCTATCATATGGCTTTTAAATTTTTTGATTAGCTTATTCTGCCCAAAAGTTTTTGCAACGAAAAACTCATATGGCGCCACTATGCAACGCTTCAGAATAAGTCGCCAATCATAGAGGAGTTTATGAAACCCACTAACTTAATTTTTCAACCTGAGCTAACATTGGAGGAAGATATAAATGCATTTCTAGGTGAGTATTAAAGCATGCCGATAATTGGGGGCCATTGGCCATTTAACAAACACAGAGTTTAAGGCATAAATTGCATAAAAATGTCAAAAAATAAGGTTAAATACATATTTACATGACAAAGTTAATTCTTCGTTGGGCAGAAACAAAACTCTAAATAAAATATTTTATTTGAAAAGAAGTTAAGAAGTATAAAGGAATGTCTGCATTTTCAAATTGAAACATACTTTTAGAGATGTTTGTCATGCTAAATCCGGAATTGAACTCAATAACAATTATTCTCCATCACATCACATCTGTGTTGGTTCTTTAAAGAAATAAAACATAAATAGTTAATTTTTTTTATTATTTACACACAATATTTTTTAAATTATATATTTTTAATTAATACCTTGTTCAAGCAAAGCAAAATTTTTACACAAAAATATTTTCTAAAAGCAAGATGCAATAAGTCCGTGAAAACTATAATTTTAAAATATATGGTATAGGATACCCTATACCATGATTTTAGAGAAAGAAACAAATTTGATGACATTGTTAAGAATTTGTTGCCCGGATGCTATTTTTATATGGTGACTAATTCAAGACAAGAACCGATCATGACCATACTTTTTGCAAAAACATATGCAAACTAAATTTAAGAAATATCTGTACTATATTTTCGTTTTTGATGTGTAAACATCTATACGCGCAGGGGGGTAAATTTATATTTCACAATACAATCACAAAAACAGCGTAACATGTAACACGTAAGACAAAATCGGTGTGAATTGATTGTATTGGTGAAAAAATTAAGATATGTAATAACCTATCTCAAATAGAAAAATGAAAAATGAAAAATTAAAAATGAAAAATGAAAAATGAAAAATGAAAAATGAAAAATAAAAAATGAAAAATAAAAAATTAAAAATAAAAAATGAAAAATGAAAAATAAAAATGAAAAAATAAAAATGAAAAATAAAAAATAAAAATTGATATATGAAAAACGAAAAATGAAAAATAAAAAATAAAAAATTAATAATATAAAATGAAAAATGAAAAATAAAAAATTAAAAATAAAAAATAAAAAATAAAAAATTAAAAATGAAAAATAAAAATGAAAAATAAAAAAGTAAAAACGAAAAATGAAAAATTAAAAATGAAAAATTAAATATTAAATATAAAAAATAAAAAATAAACAAGTGAGAAAATTATAGTCGGTCTAGACCATGGTTTGGAGACCCTATCTCTTCGGTCCAACTAAATGGATATAGAAAATAAGCATAAGCCAAATTTCAGTGGCATTGTTATTAAATTTTTTGGCTGCAGATATGAAGAAGTTCATATCGGGTGCCATATATATATGGGGACTAAGTCGAAAAATGGACCGATCTTGACCATATTTGGTACAGTCACTTATATTTTGAAAACAAATGTAAACAAACCAAATTTGAGAAAACATTGTGCAATATTTTTGTTTTTGGATAGATTTAAGTGAAAATCGAGAAGCAACTTTATATGGGGGCTAAGACAACTGCTAAATGGATATAATAAACACACATAAACCCAATTTGAGATCTATATGATAATTTGGATCTTATGGCAATTTAAGTTGATTTCATAGGGGTCATTTGTATGGGGACTAAGTTTGAACATGGACCGATTTTCACCAATTTCAATAGAGTTCATCCTATGGCCGATAAAAGCTTATATACCATATTTGATCAAAATATATTCGACTCAGAAAGTGATTCTGAGTGATTCTGAGTAGTGGTATAGGGTATAAAAATTAAAAATAAAAAATGAAAAATAAAAAATGAAAAATAAAAAATGAAAAAACAAAAAGGAAAAATGGAAAGATGAAAAATAAAAAATGAAACAGTAAAACACGAAAAAAATAAAAATTAACCGGTTGAAAAATTAAATAATAATATTTTTATATTAGCAGAGCCCCTGAAGTTGTTTGCTATAAGGGATACATAGATTACACTTTCTGTTTGATTTTAAAAAAGTGCCATAAAAAATCTTTAATTACTAGATGTTTACACATCTCCTCTGTGAACGGACGCACATGATTTTTTTTCAGAATTAAGTGAAGATGGGAAGCAGCTTCATACAGAGTATATTTTTGGACTACTGATTAATGGGTGTAATAAACATATACAAAGCAAATTTGACAGATATCTATGTTATAATTTGGATCTTAGGGCCATTTAATTTGATCTCATACCGGTCATTTGCTTATACATAGACAAAATTTCATTAAAATGTATTCATATTTACGATCTGTAAATATGACAACTAGACAGACTAACAGACGGACATGATTCTGAATTGCTCGGTATTGTAAGGTGGGTCTAGGATAGCTGTTTTTGGTAGTTACAAACATCAGCACTAACTAATTATACCCTGACCAAAAAGTGGCATAGGGTATAAAAAGCCAAATCTAAATTTAAGTAACTAAGGTTTGTTAGATTTGTATATTGTTGATCTGTATTGCAATTAATTTCTTATTGTTCGGTTTGAGATCATGTACATATTTTTATTATAACTAGCAGTTTCCAGCACTAGAAATTCGAGTTCAATTTCTAGGCAGCTTTATTTTTTAACTTAGCCAATTCACAAACCAACACTTTTATGGTTTGCTATTATTGTGAATGAAGATAACAAACTTATTAACAAACACAGTAACAAATTTTATAAAACACACATAGCATGTGTATAATTTTATGTATGTGTTAGTAGCAACTTTAAATGCAATTTACTTAAAATAAAGGAACAAATTTAAAAATCTGTAAACCTGCAAAACGGCTAAAAATAAATTCCTTTGAAATAATATACGTTTGGTCAAAATCGGGATAAAACGGTAGAACAAAACATCGGCCACAAGAAATCGCCTAGCCTATTAATATTATAGATTTATTAAAGATAATAGTGTTTGCAATGTAAGAGAAATATGGAAAAAATTTAACTATTTAACATAAAATATCATGAGAATTGTTATATCTTTTTATACGAGGGTTAGTATGAACAAATTTTGATGTGTAAAAATCTTATAGATACGCGCAGGGGTAAAAACGTTTTTCACAATATAATCACAAAAACAGACAAAAAAATTGTTATATGTAATATCCTTTTTTAAAACAAAAAATGAAAAATGAAAATTGAAAAATAAAAAATTAAAAATGAAAAATAAAAAATGAAAAATGAAAAATAAAAAATGAAAAATGGAAAATGGAAAATGAAAAGTGAAAAATAAAATGAAAAACGAAAAATGAAAATTGAAAAATGAAAAATAAAAAATTAAAAACGAAAAATTAAAAATTTTTTATTAGCAAAGCCCCTACAGTTGATTGCTATAAGTGATACATACATAGATGACGATGTGAGCGGACTCACATGTTTTCTTTTTTTTACTTTCTCTAAAATTTTTTGGGGTCCAGTCCGTGAGAACTCGCAGAATTATGTTTAAACAAATTTATCATTTGGATATGTCAACCACGTTTGTTTTTTAATGATAATTACTAATTGCCTTTGATGTCATTTTGACGTCAGTCAGGAAGTAAAAAAATTCAATATTTATTTAATTCGTATGTATTTTTTTACTAAGTTTAATAATGTATTTCTATCACGTACATGATACGTTTTCAGCACATTTTGATTTGTGTATTCGTATAATTTATTATTGCGTTATTTATTAAAGGGCTACACCATAATTCTTTCTAAAATAAAGAGACAATCATTTTTAGAATTATAAGAAGAATTGTGTAGTAAAAAACATAAACTTCATTATGATGATTATGATAATCTTCATAGGTTCTGGTTTAAACAAATTGAAATGCTTTGTAGATGGTATTTAGATAACTACATTGGATTATTAGAAACACTCGTAATGTAAACAACGTACAACCACGTTAGTGTGAAAAAAGTTAAGGGACAAAGAAGGAAGGATCAATTTACGATAAGGCGGACTTTGTTATCTGCATGAAAAAAGTTAAGCGACAAAGAAGGAAGGATCAATTTACGATACGGCAGACTTTGTTATCTGCGTAAAACACCGTTTAATGAATGAAAGACAACTGACCGCAATCCACATTTAAGCAAATATTAAATCATGAAGAAACACAAAACATATTTTTGTGACCACTACACAATGTCTGCTAAATATCTGATAACTGACCACAGTTAAATTATTGACTGTATTCACAAACTATTTTCTATAATTGTAGGTGTATTGCGGTTGTGGTAATATTTTGTTTTGTTTTTACTATTTGAATTGAACAACAGCGTACCACTTGTTGTGCACTTCAAATTAAATATAATGTTGGTTTAGGCACGCGCAAGGAGAGGTTAAATGTTGTTTGAGCCTTCAGACTCAAAGTCTACAATATTATTTAAACGCATTCATCTAAAATCAATAATAAACGATAAACAAACAACAACAAGGCATGTAAGTTAATAACTTAACTTAAGTATGAAGATACATTCATTAGGGTCGCTCTTATCCTGCAACTACAAAAATTTCTGTTTGCGTTTATTTAGGCCAGAACCATTCTTCTTAAACAGTGATATGAAGGATATAATAAAACAACAAAAAATTTCTTTATTTTAAGTGTTACAAGTGTTTAACAATATTCGTAATCACAAATTTTTGTCGGTCAGTGTTATATTTTTTATCAAGTGATGAAATTTTCTATATTAATGTTTAAGAAATTAATACAAATTATTTAAAAAAGTAACAAAACCAATATATAAATATATATAACCTACCTAATGCACATTAGTGTGAGATGGATTTTAAAATTTTCGTTTAGTATAGGGAGACATTTCAAAATATTACTTTAAGAATATTTTGAAATTACTTAAAGAATATTTTGAAAGGTCTTTAATATATTTTTTATATTCATCAAACGTTGAATAATCTAACCCATAAAAGCAAAGTTTTTATTAAAACTCCTTCTTTCCTTATGCATATGAGTTTTGAATATCTCCGTGACGCATGACTGTGTGTGACTATCTTAAAATAAATATTTGGCCACAACAAGTCTATGGAAAAAATTTCAGATCGATCGGATGAGGGGAAGTGAGGATTTAATCTCTTCGTGACCGTGCATGACTATGCGTGACTGTGCGTGACTATGTCAAAGTTAATCTTTTTTTCACAGCAAGTGTCTGGATCAATTTTCAGATGGATTGGATGAGGGGAAGTGACATTTAGATTACTCCGTAACTGTGCGTGACTACCCCAAAATTAATCTTTTTTCACAACAAGACTATGGACCAAGTTTCAGATCAATTGGATAAGGGGGAATGGGGTTGACCCACGACAGACAGACAGACAGATAGACAGAGAGTATGAGTTAAAAGAAAGAATTTAAAAAATACATTGCTTTCAAAAAAAAAAAAAAAAAAACAAAAAACAAAATTAAATATATTTTTCATGAATTTAAAATTAATCTCATTTTCAAAAAAGAATAAAAATAAATTGTAGAAAGAAAATTATTTTGGTTGTAAAACAAAGTTTTTTTTTTTTTTTGTTATAGATAAACGGTCTAATTCATAAAAATTCTAATTTTTGCTTTAAGAATTTGTATTCACAAACATTTAATATGTGTTATGCACAAAAAAATTCAACCTCAATAATAATAATAATAATAATTATTTTATATCATCAACAATATCTATTAGTCAATAAATACAGCAAGATTTTATAAGTTACATAATTAAAACTTAGGTGAATTAACATTTTTTAAAGGTGGTTGGTCGGAGAGTTGACAAATATTAAAATGTGAAAAAAATTACATTTATGCAAGTTACTTTTATGAAGTTACATTTATACAAGTTTTTAAGATGAATTTTTTGTGTGAGCAATGTAATAGCAATTAATCGTTTATTAGTCGATTACCTTGTTAATCGGAACAAAATATATTTTGATAGAATTTTATTAAAACTATTTTATTATTAAAAATGTTACAAAGCATTTAAATCAAAATGAAAAGTATATCAAAGGATAACATTTCTAATACGATTACAGAATATATTCGGGTTTCCGATATGTTTTGCTTTTATACACATCACAATTTTGTTTTAATTGTTTTCAATTTATTTTATTTAATTTTTTTTTTTTTTTAACAATATATTTTTTTTTTAACTTATACAATAATTACTTGTGATAAACACAATAAATAAAACGTTTTCCGTTTCTTGATTAAAAAAAAATCATGTGAGTCCGATCATGTGTAAATATTTTTTATGTCACTTTTTTAAAATCAAACAGAAAGCGTCATCTATGTATCACTTATAGCAATAAACTGCAGGGACTCTGCTAATATAAAAATATTTATTATTATTTATTATTTCAACCGGTTAATTTTTAATTTTTCGTTTTTTATTTTTAATTTTTCGTTTATCGTCTTTAATTTTTAAATTTTCTTTTTTCATTTTAATTTTTTAATTTTTTATTTTTCATTATTAATTTTTCATTTTTCGTTTTTCATTTTTCATTTTTTATTTTTCATTTTTCATTTTTTACTTTTCATTTTTTATTTTTCATTTTTCATTTTTTATTTTTCATTTTTCATTTTTTACTTTTCATTTTTTATTTTTCAATTCTCATTTTTTTTTTAATTTATAATTTTTCATTTTATATTTTTCATTTCTCATTTTTTATTTTTCATTTTTCATTTTTTATTTTTAGTTTTTAATTTTTTATTTTTCATTTTTTATTTTTCATTTCTCGTTTTTTATTTTTAATTTTTCATTTTTTATTTTTTATTTTTCATTTTTAACTTAAATTTTCTATTTTTTATTTTTCATTTTTGATTTTTCATTTTTTATTTTTTATTTTTCATTTTTCATTTTTTATTTTTCATTTTTCATTTTTTACTTTTCATTTTTTATTTTTCATTTTTCATTTTTTATTTTTCATTTTTTACTTTTCATTTTTTATTTTTCATTTCTCATTTTTTTTTAATTTTTAATTTTTCGTTTTTCGTTTTATATTTTTCATTTCTCATTTTTTATTTTTCATTTTTTATTTTTAGTTTTTAATTTTTTATTTTTAAGTTTTTATTTTTTATTTTTAATTTTTCATTTTTTTATTTTTAATTTTTAAGTTTTCGTTTTCATTTTTCATTTTTAATTTTTTATGTTTCATTTCTCATTTTTAATTTTATATTTTTCATTTTTATTTTTCATTTTTCATTTTTATTTTTTCATTTTTTATTTTTCATTATTCATTTTTCATTTTTCGTTTTTCATATTTCGTTTTATATTTTTCATTTTTTACTTTTCATTTTTTATTTTTCATTTCTCATTTTTTATTTTTTATTTTTCATTTTTCTTTTTAAATTTTTTATTTTTCATTTTTTATTTTTTATTTTTCGTTTTTCATTTTTCGTTTTTCATTATTCTTTTTTAATTTTTCGTTTTATATTTTTCATTTCTAATTTTTTATTTTTCATTTTTCAGTTTTCATTTTTAATTTTTTATTTTTCATTTTTTATTTTTTATTTTTTATATTTTTTTTTCATTTTTAATTTTTATTTTTCATTTTTTATTTTTCATTTTCCATTTTTTATTTTTTATTTTTCATTTTTTATTTTTCAGTTTTAATTTTTAATTTTTAATTTTTTATTCGTCATTTTTTATGTTTTATTTTCCAATTTTCATTTTTTTATTTTTAATTTTTTATTTTTTATTTTTCATTTCTCGTTTTTTATTTTTAATTTTTCATTTTTTATTTTTCATTTTTAACTTAAATTTTCTATTTTTTATTTTTCATTTTTGATTTTTGATTTTTGATTTTTTATTTTTTATTTTTCATTTTTAATTTTTAATTTTTCATTTTTAATTTTTCATTTTTAATTTTTTACTTTTCATTTTTTATTTTTCATTTTTCATTTTTTATTTTTAATTTTTTACTTTTCATTTTTTATTTTTCATTTCTCATTTTTTTTTAATTTTTAATTTTTCGTTTTTCGTTTTATATTTTTCATTTCTCATTTTTTATTTTTCATTTTTTATTTTTAGTTTTTAATTTTTTATTTTTAAGTTTTTATTTTTCATTTTTAATTTTTCATTTTTTTATTTTTAATTTTTAAGTTTTCGTTTTCATTTTTCATTTTTAATTTTTTATGTTTCATTTCTCATTTTTAATTTTATATTTTTCATTTTTATTTTTCATTTTTCATTTTTATTTTTTCATTTTTTATTTTTCATTATTCATTTTTCATTTTTCGTTTTTCATTTTTCGTTTTATATTTTTCATTTTTTACTTTTCATTTTTTATTTTTCATTTCTCATTTTTTATTTTTAATTTTTCTTTTTAAATTTTTTATTTTTCATTTTTTATTTTTCGTTTTTCATTTTTCATTTTTCGTTTTTCATTTTTCTTTTTTCTTTTTTAATTTTTCGTTTTATATTTTTCATTTCTAATTTTTTATTTTTTATTTTTCATTTTTCAGTTTTCATTTTTAATTTTTTATTTTTCATTTTTTATTTTTTATTTTTTACTTTACATTTTTTATATTTTTTTTTAATTTTTAATTTTTATTTTTCATTTTTCATTTTTATTTTTCATTTTCCATTTTTAATTTTTTATTTTTCATTTTTTATTTTTCAGTTTTAATTTTTAATTTTTAATTTTTTATTTGTCATTTTTTATTTTTTATTTTCCAATTTTCCAATTTTCATTTTTTTATTTTTAATTTTTTATTTTTCATTTTTTTATTTTTCATTTCTCGTTTTTTATTTTTAATTTTTCATTTTTTATTTTTCATTTTTAACTTAAATTTTCTATTTTTTATTTTTCATTTTTGATTTTTCATTTTTTATTTTTCATTTTTCATTTTTTATTTTTCATTTTTCATTTTATATTTTTCATTTATAATTTTTCATTTTTAATTATTTTTCATTTTTTCTTTTTTTATATTTTTTTATATTTCATATTTTAGTTTTTATTTTTCATTTTTTATTTTTATTTTTCATTTTTTATTTTTAATTTTCAAACAGGTCATTACATATCAAAATTTTCACCAATACAATCATAAGTTACACCGGTTTTGTCTTACGTCTCACATGTTACGTTGTTTTTATACCCTATACCACTATGTGGTTTGGGTATAATGAATTTTGTGCTGCTGTTTGTAACTACCAAAAATGTTTGACCTAGACCCATCTTTTATTATACCGATCGAATCAGAATCACTTTCTGTCCGTCCGTCCGTCTGTGTGTCCATGTAAACCTTGTAATCAAACTGCAGGTCGCAAATATGAATATATTTTGACGAAATTTGGTATATAAGCTTTCGTCGGCCATGGGATGAACGCTATTAAAATTGGTGAGAATCGGTACATGTTCAGACCTAGCCCCCATACAAATGACCCCTATGAAATCGACATAAATTGCCATAAGATCCAAATTGTCGTATAGATCTTAGTCAAATTGGGTTTGCATGTATTTATTACATCCATTAATGAGTAGTCCAAAAACTATCCCTATGGGCCAACTCTTAGTCATAGGCCCCTTATAAAGCTGCTTCCCGATCTTCACTTAAATCTATAAAAAAACAAAAATGCAAAATACAAGAGACTTTACCAACCATGGTCAGGATCGGTCCATTTTTGGACCTAGTCCCCATATAGATATAGCATCCGATATGAACTTTTTCATATCTGCAGTCAAAAAAATTAATAAAAATGCCACTCAAATTTGGTTTATGCTTATTTTCTATATCCAATTAGTTGGGCCTAAGAGATAGGGTGTAGGGTATCGTATAGTCGGTCTAGACCGACTATAATTTTCTTACTTGTTCTGATTGTATTGTGAAATAGAAATTTACCCCTCTGTGCATATAGACGTTTACACATCAATAATTCCTGGTACTAGAGTTCCGAAAAACTTATGACTTGGACTAATTGAGTTTTATTACTCTATTTTTTACTCTGGTGGGTTTTTTTATTTAATCCAAAACTTTGAGCGAGATGCGCGAAAACCAAACATGTTGAAAGAATCAATTGTTTTTGAAACTCGGTCCACCCTCACGTGCGACACAAATGTACATTCATATGACACTTGTATTTAGTAGTAAATAAATATTTATTTTTGATAAATATTTGCTGTCGCGTTTAGTTTTTTTTATGTATTTTACGCCGTAGTATTTTTTACACTTAGTAGTGTAAAAATATATTTATGTTTTCTAGCAAATTCTATTTGATCAATAAATTCTTCTTTCTTGTCAAAAGCAAATTGTTTAAAAATTTTTCAAATAAACCAGTTAGTTTTAGGCAGTGACCCAACAACGTGTAACAAGATATAGGTGCCTCTTATAAGCAACTTTCGATTTTCGATTTGGTCGAATTAACTGATCGAGCGAATTTTCATTTTGCATTATGGCGCACATTCGATAAAATAGCACTATTGTGAATTTCACTCAATTGGATTATTCACAATAGTACATATTTATCAGCTGGCACTATAAATAAACATTGTTTGCAAATTTATTAAAGAAAATAATTAATTATTTATTAACATGGAATTATGGTTTCATGATTGTCTGATGAAGATGAATGCTTCGTCATGAGAGATGCTTCCAACATTTTGGAAATAGATTCCACTACATGCGAGGTTTTAACAAGGGTATCATTTGTTTACAAATTTATAGCAAATTTTCGACTGCAAGGAAGCGTTTATGGATTTGCTGTCTACTACAGATGAACTGCTGCGGCAATGCACACAAGGCAGATCAGTCTCATGAAATTAAAATAATTTAGAACTTATATTTTCAATAAGTTTTACAAACTGCCATCCAGCATCGAAAGCAAAATTGTGTTCGATTGTAAATTCGTTGTACAACGAAATATTCGATCGTGCTGCCAGCTCATAATACGAATTTGACATTCGATAGTCGATGTTCGATAGCCAGCGAAGATCGAAGATCGAATGCAACTCATAATAAGGGCCTAAAAAAAAATTTAAAACGAAATATTTTAAAATATTTTCTATTTTATATGGAAAAATTAAGAAAGGTTTTTTATTTTTAAAAAAGTGTGGCCCAATATGAAAAAATTTCGCATTTTCTAAACACTTTGAGAAATAAAAATTGAAGGAGGCAATTTTTTTAAAAAAATATTTTTTAAATTGAAATGTGTTAATGTGCTAACAGATTGAAGCAATATTGATAGAGATATAACTCGTTAAAATTATACAATTCAACTGTTTTTTTTTTTGGATCTGACGAAAATATGACCCAAGGTCAAGGTCATTCAACTCTAGTTATTACAATCATATATCGAAAATGCTGTATAAAATTATTAAGGTTTTAACATAAACATAATACACATAGGTTAATGAAGCAGAAAACATTTCCGGAAAAATTCTGATTACAATTGACTGCGCACTTTCCAAACTCACTGTATTAACAACAATGTCTGTGAGGTGCAATCCAAATCGGAAAAAAATCCAGACAAACGTACAATAATGACTAGTTAACAAAATCAAATAAAGAACTATCTTTTTTTTTTAATCACTAAGGACATTTGTAAAACATCAAGTGCGTCTAATAAATAATAGTTAATAATTGAAATAACTATTGTAAGTAGGTACTTGAGATATGACGATAGTCATCGGTCAAGAGATATATATGAACTCAATATTATCAAATGAAAAAAGAATACGATAACATTTGTATAATATCATGGGGCAGAGAGACATACAAATGGGCCAAATCAATACTTAAAACCTCAAGAAGGAAAACTTGTCGATTCAAACAAACGGAATTGTATATAAAGACGCCATACAACTACTAAACAGTTCTATTTAAAACGTAATCAAGCTATTGAAAAGTGTAAAATCGGGAGAAGTTGTGATTCAATTAAAATTTTATTAATAAAACATAATAAACAGTCAAGGAGAAAACGTAATACTACAATGGTTTTGGATAATAGTTCAGATGCTCCAACTTATTTAAATGAGGATTTCTTCAGGGCAGCTTTGGAGGATGGTTTGGGTGAAAAAAGAGTTGATATTAAGAAAATAATCTTTGCTGAATCAAATGGTGGCGGTGAAAATTATTGCAGTAAAATTTATCGTGCCAAGGCTTTATATCGGAGTAGCAAACATCAGTTGGATGAAGAGTTGGCCCTAATAGTCAAAAGTATTGCCATAACGCCGGCAACACAGTTTTTAGAGGATTTAGCTGTATATTTAAGAGAGAAAATTTTCTACTTTGATGTATTGGGAAAGTTGGAAGTATTAATTGGAGACGGATCTAAATTTGGAGCTAAGTAAGTAAAAAAACCAATAACAGCAAATAAGAAAATTATAGTCGGTCTAAAGCAGACAGTGATAGCGTTATTAATTAATGAAATTTTAATTTTAAGCATTTGTTAAATTACATAACGAACAAGATTTTTAAACTCTTTCTTTCAACTCATACACTCTGTCTGTCGTGGGTGGACCCCATTCCCCCTCATCCAATTGATCTGAAACTTGGCCCATAGTCTTGTTGTGACTAAAGATTATTTTTGGTGTAGTCACACGCACAGTCACGCATAGTCACGCACAGTCACGGAATGATCTAAATGTCATTTTCCTTCATCCGATCGATCTGAAACTTGGTCGATAGACTTGATGTGAAAAAAGATTAACTTTGTCTTAGTCACGCACAGTCACGCATGGTCACGCGTAGCCACGTAGTGATCTAAAACCCATTTCCCCTTATCCAATCGATCTGAAACTTGGTCGATAGACTTGCTGTGAAAAAAGATTAACTTTGACATAGTCACGCACAGTCACGGAGTGATCGAAGTGTAATTTTCCTTCATCGGATCGATCTGAAACTTGGTCGATAGACTTGCTGTGAAAAAAGATTAACTTTGACATAGTCGCGCACAGTCACGCATGGTCACGCACAGTCACGGAGTGATCTAAATGTCATTTCCCTCATCCAATCGATCTGAAACTTGGTCCATACACTTGCTGTAAGAAAAGATTAACTTTGAATTAGTCACGCACAGTCACGCATAGTCACACACAGTCACGGAGTGACTTAATTACATTTCCACTTATCCGATCGATCTGAAACTTGGTCGATAGACTTGCTGTGAAAAAAGATTAACTTTGACTTAGTCACGCATAGTCACGCATAGTCACGCACAGTCACGGAGTGATTTAAAACACATTTCCAATTATCCGATCAATCTGAAACTTGGTCGATAGACTTGCTGTGAAAAAAGATTAACTTTGACATAGTTATGAACAGTCACGCTTAGTCACGCACAGTCACGGAATGATTTAAACCCCATTTCCCCTCATCCAATCAATCTGAAACTTGGTCCATGGACGTAAAGTCACGCAGTCACGGAGAGATTCAGGACTCATATGCATAAGGAAAGAAAGAGTTTTAATAAAAACATTGTTTTTATGAGTTAGATTATTATAAAGGTCGGCTCATATCATATAACATAAGTTTGTAGCTTTAACGAGCCAATTCTCTACCAATACTTAATCGATCTGAATTTTAATAAGATTGCTATCTTCTTAAAAACAAAAAAGAAAAAAACAAGTAAGAAAGTTATGATCTGCAAGTCTATAAGCCTATACTAAGAGAGAGGAACTTCGGTCCAACTTTGCTTATGTCATAATTGGATATAGAAAATAAGCATACACAAAATATAAAAGAGATTTTTATAAATTTGTAGCCTGCATATATGAAATAGTTTATATGGGATGCTATTGTTATATGTCGACTTAGTCGCAAAATAGACTAATCATGACCATATTTAATAAGGTCATTTATTTTTCTTAAAAGCATAATTGTATAAATCAAATTTGTGAAAAATCTATGGAATATTTTTGTTTTTGATTGATTTAAGTAAAGATGGAGGCTATGACTAAAAATGGTCCTAGAGGATATATTTTACGAGTACAAATTATTTTTGGAGTACTAGTAAACACACCTAAATCAAAACTTATTAATATTTATGTTGGATCCTAGGGCAATTTAAGTCGGTCTCATAAGGGACGTTGGTATGGTACAATTTCAATACCGTTCATGTCATAGCAAGGAATGGGTATGGTTGTAATCAAAGTTGGAGTTTGATTACAAGGTTTACTTGAACATACAAACAGACAGTCAGACAAGCGAACTTCGGAATCATTTTCTGAGTAGCACATTGGGTTCAAATCGTCCCAACGTGGCGATTAATTGAAATTTGGAAACCAAGTTTTTGTAATAAAATTTGGTATCGAGTAGAATTAGATAAAATTCTGCATCACCAGTTGCCAAAATCATTCCACTAGGTTGTTTGCTGTGAGCTGTCAAAGTTCGCAAATTATTGCTGTTTATGCGAAAAGTGGAAAAATTTAAATTCTTTACGATTCAAGTGCTTATTTTTTTCATTAAATCTTTCAAAAGTAAAACTTTTATGATGGAACTTTCAACATCAGGGGCCAAATCACCGCATTCGATATCGAGTAAAATCAATCGAAATTCCATTTTTTGTTTATTATTTGAAGAAGACGGACAAACGCTCGACCACGATTCGCTGTTCTTCTCAATCAGATTCTATAATTCTTGAACTGTGAAAAAGAAAAATTATTCTCAGTATTTCATTTTGGGAAATAAAAAAAAAAATGGTTTTGATCGAAAATTTCGATAACGAATGCGGTGATTTGGCTTCAGGTGTTTTGGTATATAGTAAACACTTCTTTGTTTATAAATATTTTGTGTAAATATTTTTCATATTTTTTTAAAGGTCCACTTTTAAAGGGCCACAATTTATTAAATTAGTTAGAGTTGAAATTAGTTTTGTAGATTTTAAAAAAGTATGGGATTTCAGTTTGTATTTATAAGAAAAAAAAAGTTGAGACAATGCGTAGCCATTTTTTTTTTATTTGCGTTTTTGTATAAAAAGTCAGGTTGTCATTTATTGTGGTTTTTTGTTTTTACGGACAAAAATTCTACACAGAAGTGGGGTCACAAGTAAGATGTTCAATTCAGTTGACAGCATGATTGCGAGAGAAGTAAAAACACATTCTTTGGAGTTTGGGTTGTCTATAATTCATGGCTGGATTCGATTTTTTTTAATGGCTTTTTAACATATCGTATACCATTCCTATTAAAAAATGGCAAAAAGAACTGATGAAGACTTAAAAAATTTTGCTGATACAAAATTACGTATCCAAATTAGTTTTGATACTTAAACTGGACGTTTTTTCCAGAATGCGGAAATTTCTGCTGAAATTACGAAAGTGGACTTATTTCTGATAAAAAAAAAAAATTAAAAATACTGATTGTTGTTTCTTGTGTTCATGAGATTCATTTAGAAAATTTTCGTACATTTGCTCACAACACAGCTACATACTTCTTTGAAAAAGATGCGCGCGCACTTTTACCAATTGGAGAACTGTCGGAAGAAGCTCAAGAAGCAAGAAACAAAGATTTTAAAAATTATAGAGAGAACTTTGCTCATAAATGCAGCAGGGAAAAGTCCAATGCAGATATTTTCAATAGGGTTTTCATAAGATCTGACCAATTTATATCAAGCAATATATGAGAAAAAAATAATTTTTCAACTTCGGAATTTGCCAAATATTTCTAATGAAAATGATAATGATAAAGATGATAATAATGAAGATGGTGATTGGCTTACAGATTATGAATAAAGATGAAATTAAATTAAAGAAGATTATGATAATAGCGATGAAGAAAGTGATGATGATACGATAATGATGATAAGTGATAAGATAATGATGATAATGAAGATTATGATAATTAGGATATTTATGATGAGTTTGATAATGCAGAATTATATTAATATTTTGTAAAAAAAAAAATAAATAAAATTTTTTTGAAGACGGCTAAATTTAGGCTATTTTTAAAATATATATGGAGTTTTAAATAGGAATGTGGTAAAATTAGGTAAGAATGTAAATTTTGTATTAAACTGCAGTATGTAGGATTCACCAACAATATGTTAGCTTCGGTTACTTATTCTTCCCAAAATGATAATGGCGACAATGATGATGAAGATTATTATAAAGAATTAAACGATGATTTTGAAGTAAATGATGATTATAGAATATATTATAATTTTGACATTAATGATGATTAAAATCATAAATTTTGATTTAAAAAAAAGGCTTACCAATGAAAATTTTGTTTAAATATTTTTTCTGAAATATGTAGATATTTCTTATGTGTTTATGGTTATTTATCAACAAAAAAAATGTAATTTTCCTAATGTAACTTTTTGAGTAAAATTTGTGGAATTATGGAATTTTACTAATATAAATACATATTAAATATTTATTCCTTTCTTATTTTTTAAAATGATGTCTTTTTCTAAAAGCACATTAAATATGCTCTAAGCTCCATATTTTTAATTTACTAATTTATCGCTTTTCGTACCAAAGTTAGAGCCAAAGTTGTGAAATAAGAACATTTTTCCCAAAATACAAAAAAGCGCCCACAGGTTAAAAAATTTTTTTTGTCCACCTTTTTTTTTAAATGCTGGTTTTTTATGTATTTATGAATATTCATCAATAAAAAATAACAATATTTTAAAATTACGGCTTCCCTGAATTAATCGTCACTTTGGGTACCATCGAACTCACTGTGAGTCGATTGGTACAATTAAAGATATTTTTTATGTTTGGTTATTACAAATAAATATCCACACAAACTCATTATACCCTGACCACATAGGGTATTAATATTTTTATAAAAGTAATTTTTTGCAATTGCACTTTTACATTTTCCACTATGCTCTCTTTACTTTTTTATTTCTTACCGTTTCCCAATGTATGGTCCATGTACAAATTATATTTTTTTCTAAAAACATTGAGAAATTAAAAATTGCAGTAAAGTGAAATTTTTAAAAAAACATTTGATTTTTATATTTTGAAAGAAAACAGCAATATTATTCATATGGGCATGTGTCAGTCGTTTGTTTTCAATAGAAAGAAAAACAAAGAAAATTTAAAATTTTTCCTTGTTTTTCATTAGTACCACTATATAATTGTAAAAGTGGATCTTTCGAAATTATGGTTCGAATATATTAAAAAACCAAAGGAACAGATGATGTGACAGAAAACACAAAAATATTCGAAAATCTCCTGATTCTTTCAATACAACTTATTTTGTGTCATTGAAAATCTTTTTTAATTATGACACGTGATGTGACACATCTGTAATATTAATAGGCTAGGCGATTTTTTGTGACCGATGCTTTGCTCCACCGTTTTATCCTGATTTTGACCAAACGTATATTTTTTGAAAGGTATTTCTTTTTAGCTATTCACCAGACTTACAGATTTTAACATTTTTACCTTTATTTTGAGTAAATTGCACTTAAAGTTGCTGCTAACACATACATAAAATTATACAATGTTATGTGTGTGTTTGTTAAATTTGTTAATGTGTTTGTCAATGAGTTTGTTTTCTTCATTAACAATAATAATTACCAAAAAAGTGATGGTTTGTGAATTGGCTAAGTTGAAATATTAAGTTGCCTAGATGTCGAGCGTTGGAATCTGCTACTAAGAGTTATTAAGATAGAAATAGACATTAACTCAACTTTGCAGTCAGTTTTCTTATCATGAGAACTAAGTTAAGTTGTAAATTCTTTAAAATAAAATTGTAATATCTTTGTTTAAATAATAGCAGATAAAAATGTTTCCTTAAAGTTTTTTTCGGTCAGCGTGGAAGTTTCTGTGGAAATGGTCGTATGTGCTTATGACCATCCAGATTGATGGATAGAGAAATGTCTTGTTTTTATTTTTGGTTTCTTTTATTAAATCAATAAAATTAATGAATTCGCCAGTTTTTTATATGTGCAAAAAACATTATGAAATTTAAAAGTTTTTCCGATTTCTCTCTCATGGAATGGCAGATATACATATTATACACATACATATGTATATTGGGGTGACAGCGGTTTGCAATAAAAAAAATTTTTGGTCGAATTTTGAGGTGTGCGGGTCGAATTATTGTGACACTGGATCTAAAATTATAATGACTAAAATTTGAGCCAAATCGCGCATTGAGTTCGAAGCTCAAATATGCATTTATATGTAAAAATTATCAAAAAAAGTCTATTATCTGTTGAAAAGGAGCCAAGTTAAATCAAGTTTCCCAGGCAATAAATGCGACGCAGACCACTTGATTAAGATAATCGAGCTCACATTTTTAAAGATATTGAAATAATTTACAACAACAATATTTTTGCATTTTCGTGATCCTAAAATGATCTTATGTAAAGTATTTTGTATCTCGTCTATTGTTATGCCGTTCTAAATAAATGCCAAAACGTTACGTATTTTTTAGCAATATTTCAAAATCTCCAATTTAACTTTTTCAAAAATTTTGTTCAAGAAATTTCCGAAATCGACGATTGGACTTTACGGTCTTATTAACAAAATATTTGTGATTAAAAATGCCAAATATTGTAGGTAATCTGTTCTTAATTTAGCGAGGGCAACGTTTTAATTTCAGCGGATTTGAAGAAAAATGTGGTTTTTCATACTTTTTAAATTTTTAGGCTCCATCTTTTTGGTTTTTTCATATTTTAAATATCTTTTATCAAAATATTATACTACTTAATATAAGTTCTCAATATTATAAATTAAGGTTAAATTGAAACACTATAAACTGTTCCTCTTTAAGGTCAAAAGTCAAATTTAAGGAGATTTACAATTTTTTAAAACAAAATATCGAAATAATATATATTTGTGGAAGGATTTCGATAAAACTTGTTGATAATATTTTGAAAATTCTAAAAAATAATATTCTGGACTTATTTTCTGGTATTAACCCGTGGGGTACTCTTGATGTGAAAATTATTATATAAAATACATATGTATATGTTTGTGCAGGGATTGTGACGAAACTTGTTCTCGATTTATTTTTTTTAATTAAGCCATAAGTACTCAAGAGTCAATATCAGTCTATTATAAAAAACTAAGCTACGTTATATGGACATTTTTTAAATGGCGACTTTGGGGAGTGTCGGGTTCCATTTGTTTCTTTTCTATAAAAACTAATAAATTTGAAGTTTGGGGACAATCGGATAAAGAAAATTCGTGTCGGAAATCGATTGAAAATTTCAAGTGTGTTTATATGGAGAAAATATGACCTTTTTTCAGATTTTACGAATATTTCGTTCTATGGTTTAATTTGTTCGAAAAGTTGTGATATGAATCGATATAAGTACTAAATTATCTTTATCAAAAGCTATATAACTTCAAAATCGAATAAAAACTCGCCAAGAAATAGCCAATGCCCCAGACCACTTTTCTGTCAAAAAATGTCATGAAATGTATCGGAAATTTTTTTAAACATTAAGAAATTGATTAAAGCCATCACTCTTTTTTGCTCTCTATACCCATTAGTACTCAGATATGAAGTATTGTTTTATTACCACGTTCTTAACCTATTGCTCAATGAGACCGAAAATGGGAATTTTTTTTGATAAAATTTTGAAAATTCCTTTTTCAAGTTTTAAAAAATTTTTTATAGCAAAATCCAGCAAAATCCAGTATATACGAGCACAATATAGCTCATTTTTACTAGATTTCCCACACACAACAAAATCTAGCTCGTTACTAGATTTTAGCAAAATCTTACAAAATCTTGTCAAACTTGGGCACTACCAAATGAAACTACTGTGTTTTTTTAATATTGTAGTAGAAAATTACAACGCAGTGACTAAAAAATTGACATTTAAAAACAAAAACAAAAGCAAACAAGTTGAATAAAAAGGGAATAAAATATTAATTATTAATAAAAATTACGAGTCTATAATAAAAAAATATTTAGTAATTGAAAAGTTATAATTTTTTATACTTGTATGTGCCCATTGCCATCTGCTATATAATAATTGTGCAAAATGCATTTGTTTTTGTTGTTCAAACAATACATTTAACAAATGCTGATGTATTTTTTCGCCAAATTTCTATTTCACATCGTGTTTTTTTCATTCTTGATGCATAATATAATAATAATAAAATCCATATATCCATTTTCCTATTGTTTTGAGTATTTTTGGCATTTCTAGTTCATATGATTTATTTTAATCAGCTGCTTATTGTTGTAGAAACAAAATCTCACAAAATGTCAAAAAAGTTAGATGTAAATGGTATAGATTTTGAAATAGATTCAACTAAAATCTACTATATTTTCCTTAGATGTAAAAAAATGGATCTGGCACTTTAAGGTTTTGTTAAATACGCGTTTGAGATTATCTGTGTGAACTTTTAAGTACATTACTCTGGCAGAATTTTTTTAAAAGGATTTTTTTTTTGCGGATTTAGAGAAAAATTTTATTTTTGTTATATACTGAGTAAATACTTAGTATCAAAAGTTAATCACTTTTCTACTTTTAAATGTTATATTCTATCTATTCTAGCCTAGGGTTTCGGAAAAAAATAATATGACCTCATTAACCCTTTTGGACTTGGGACTTTGGACAGTTTATTTTAAAAAATCAAATATTTTGTAAGTGCTGGTGAATTTTTAGATATGACGCTCAAAATATAATAATCAAATGTGCACAGTTTCCTTTACATTCTACATATACTAAAATTATATTTACATATTCAATATTTCTGCTTGGACAACATATTTAATTCTATGTATAACGGAAAGATGAACTTTAACGTGGTCTAAACATGGACTGATTTGACAAAACGGTTGAACTTAATCACGTAAAATAATTTGGGAAATCGAAAACATCAGCACAAATTTATTATACTAATACCTCAGAATGGTGCAATGTTGAAAAAAAAGTTGTTTGGAATATGTTTTGTAGATCGATTTCAGACTGATATCTGATATATGATGTTACTGTGGCTAGAGCTAAAAATAAAAAAAAATTAATATCGATTATCTATGAATATCTTGCACTTTCAGATGTTTCTATACAACGAAAGAGCCCATGCAAACGATAGTATTTGATGATTTAACTCAATATGGCTATAAATTGGCGAATCGACAAAACGGTCTAAATGAAGAACATTGTCTGGTCATATTAAGGAAATTGGCAAAATTCCATGCTGCCTCAATGGTATTGCTTCAAAAGGTACACACGACACACTGGAAGCGTTTGAGGAACCCATATGATAATAAACAAAATTATATACTTCTAGGATCCCGATGTAAGAGAACATTTTAAAACAGGAATGTTAGATGAAAATTATATTAGAACTAGTGAGAGATTTATAGATTTTATGACCCTGCAATTGAGAACATTGGCAGATTTAGTTGGCACCTGGAACGGTTATGAAAATATAGCTAGAAAATTACAAAAACACTGTGATAATTTAACAGAGAATTTAGTTGAAACTGGTCTGGCAAAAGCTGGCGAAATCACTGTATTAAATCATGGCGACTTATGGGTTAATAATTTCATGTACAAATACCATGAACAACAACCAGAAACACCAAATGATGCCATATTTGTAAGTAACATTACTGAGGAATAAATTAACAGTAAATATTAATTACTTTATTCTTTTTTTTTTGTTAAAGGTGGACTTTCAAAATAGTTTCTTTGGCAGCCCCGGCTGTGATATAAACTTCTTCTTAAACAGCAGTGTCCAATTAGATGTTTTAATCAATCGCCGTGACTTCCTAATAAAATCGTATTATGAAACTTTACGGGCGTCATTAGAAAGAATGCACTATGAACACATACCAACATTAGAGGAGATTACAATGGAAATTACTTCACGTGAACTATATGGATTCTTTTCATCATACGCCTTTCTACCCATGGTCGCCATGAAGAAGGAAGACTCTCTGGACACGAGCTTAGAAGCAATGGCAAATAAAGAATTTGCCACCAAAAAAGTTAAAACTATGTTTACTTCTAATCCCAGAACTACAGATACTTTAAAATTCTCTCTAAAGCGATTCGATGAATTAGGATTATTTGATTGATTTCATATGAATTTGTCCAATTTAGCTTGTACGAGTATGTTTTGAAAAATGCAATTAATTTAGCTAAAATAACATAAAATTTGGTTTCATTGCATTTTATTGTCTTGTAAAGATTTTCCATTACTTTGGGGAATTCCTGAAATTGTTTATGGTTATTTAAGTATCTGTTTGCAACGCGACAACATTTTATCACCTTATCGTCCGTCCATCATGGAGTGGTTGGTTGTCTGTTTGTTATGACAAATTTTCATGCTGCTGTAAAACGTGAAACAATTTTTTATATTCGCAATAAATATTGCAAATTGTTTCACATCTCTATGTGTTCTTGTGTATGTGTGTGTGTGTGTATGGTTATTGTGTTTTTTGCGATCAAAGCTTACCTTGACTAAACCATTTTTGATGGTATACCAATTTTTAGAGGAATGGAATGACCTGCTTTGACTTCAAACAAAATTTATTTCAATTTAGATATTCTATGTAATACTTTGATATGTGTTGAATTAGAAAACGCTATTAAAATTAAATATCTCATCTGATTCATGAGAGCTTATTCCAGTTTAAATAGACTAATTAATTTTTTATTTTATGTTTTTAGTTGATAATTTTTTAGTTAATTGTTAAAAATTCGTTTGCGCCACTTTTTATTATTTCATTTAAGATTTTTGACTTTTTTAGGAAGCGAATTCTTTTAATTTTTTTTACAAACAGTTGTTACGAGTATAACATGGTTTTCGTTGTCAGTGTTTATCAAATATTCATCATTATTAACGATAACAAATAAGAATTAAGAAATATATGTAGGAATGTGTAGGGGGTGTATATATATTCCTGTAATTCGAAAAAGTCATTATCATTTCAAAATTTGATTGCAAATATTATTGTTCAAAAAAGTGTAAAATAAATTATTTTTATTAATTACAAAATAGCAAAACATACAAATAAAATTCAAAAATTTACTACATGATTGTGTTTTGTATGAATTATAGACTACCGTCAAAAATCGCTCCTCATATGACACATACCGATGGCTTAATATAAAAAAGGCGTAACTCGGTTTTTTGTTACTTTACAGGAGAAAGAAAAACTTAATAAAGACCGTAAATTTTAGATACAATAACATTTTTAATGCAATTTTTAATAAAGGAAGCAACACATTTTATTTCTCTTTTTAAAGAAAAATATGAGGCAAGGTACAACTGACATTTGTCTGCCAAAATAAACAAAAACACTATTTTGAAAAAAAATTAGTTACGCCTTTTTTATATTAAGCTATCGATATATCCCAGATAATTTAAGTACTTTGAACACGTTTATGGTAAGAAAACTTATTCTAATACACTGTTTTCTACGAATCGTGACTTTTATAAATGCACGCTTAAACCTTAAAATTTTATTTTTACGATTTTGAAATAATGTATAATTTAAATATCATAATGTTTAATACTGTTTATGGATATCAAATTGAATTTATAATTTTTTGGTTTAGTTCTTTTTAAAATTCAGATTTGTTATGAATAGCCTTTTAACGAATGCAATGATACATAAAACTTGTCTATTGGTAAAGTCAATAAACATCTTGAAATCACTCTTTAAATCCAAAAAAATAACAATATATAAAAAAATTAATGTTAAGTATTTCAAAGAACCTAATGAAATTCATCATTTTACGCAGCCGACGCACAGTGTGACTTTTGTCACTTTTAGGATGCCAAAAGTCGTAACTGTCAAATAAAAGTAGATATGGCAATGAAATTTAGCAATAATAATGATGAGATCGATATAGAATTGGACACAAAAAATGGGCGTGGTCCGCCCACTTTTTGGCCACCCCCCCCATATAAGGTGTATTTTCAAAATACCATAATTTCTAATTTAATAGCACTTATTGGGGCGGAAAGAAATAAAAATAATTTTAATTTCAAATGCCTTCAATTAGTAGTTGTTTTGAGATGATTACTCTATATTTTTGAAAACAAATTTAAATTTCATATTAAAAAAAGCAATCTGGAAATAAAAATAATTACTCCGAGTCAATATCGTTTCCATATTCCGGTACGGATAATAAGCCAATAACTTCTTTTGGAAATGCTCGTCGCTTTGTCTTGGTGGCTTTCCGCAAGCTGCATATAAAGGGGTCTGACGATGTGAGTAATCTGTGCAACAAATCCAAATTACTTTCAATTCTAGATGTTTTTCGGGTATAGAGTTCTCGATAATTTCTTGCATCTTTGTTTCTGGACTCTTGGCCCTCTTCAGAAAGTTGACCAATAGGAATAATGGAAGACGATATTATATCCTTTCCATGAAAAAGAATTTTATGCACACTCACTGGCATATTGTACCATGCATATTCTGATAAGTACAGTTCTCTGGTATCTGTGACAAAGCGGTCAAAAGCTACAGAATTAATTTGAAATCCACAACCTATGCAGGAAAGTATTGTGTGAAACCTTTTCAACAGATTTATATTTATTCCTGTTATGTCGGACGTTATTTCAGGATCTCCAAAAAATCTTCTCGTCGTGTTACCATCATTTGTATTGCCTGCTTTTTGTTTTGGCATATCAATTAAAGGACCAACTTCCTATCTGAATCTATTTTGCATATATTCTCTTTTCTTTTTCATCTTCTCCTTATTTTCTTCGCCCCGTAAACACCATGTCTTCATTTCCATTCGATAAGCGATCTGTAGCATACACTCCACGCATCGTATCCACGAATGTAAAGGGGAAATTCCGAAAGCAAGCATGCTTTCTTCAACTTGTCGTTCCGATAAGGCACTAAAATTATTCATTTCTTTCGGTGAAGGCCCACATATATAACATTTTTGAGACGATGTATATGCCGACAGAGCATTACAAACTTTGCCGTCAATCATGCACAAGATAAGTGTACTCTTCACTTTAAAGTTTAGTTTCTCTGTTTGAATTGTTGTAGGTTGCAGATCCGAAATTTGGTCTTGGACATATTTAACCTCCCTTAAAATAACGTCTCGTGTTTCTTTTGTAAATATAAATTTTACCGGCCGGCAGTATTTTGTAGAAGATGGAGCAGGGTTATTCCATATTATAATCTTTCGTTCGTTAACTGTTGTATACATTTTAAGGAGAACTATTGAAATGAAAAACTGTTATCAGATTTGTTTTCTTCCGAAAATTTTTGCTTGTAAATGCTCTGTTCAGCGCCATCACATCCCCATTTTATAATTGCATTTTCATCTCCAATTTCACGAAGGGAGAGCAACACTTCCTCTTGTGCAACACACAATCTTTTTAAACTGTGATCAATTAGCGATTGCAATCCAATCTCAGCATAAGTTTCCGTTACGGTTATTTGTTCAGGGTAGCATAAAGTCTTTGATTTTTTACACAGTTGTATGAAGGATATATTTTTTGGCTTATTTATAAAGTATGCTGCCTGATAAGGTTATAATCATTTGTTGAATGACCTGTATCAATAATCATCGCAAGTGCTTGATCTGGTGACAAACTTTTCATGTTCTCATTAGATACTCTAGTTTTCTTTAATGCAGTGCCTCTTGATGCAGAAGTCACGGCCAAGTCTTGTAGTATTTTTGCAGAATTTCCTTTTCCAGTTGATCTCAGTGTCATTTCCGCTGCCATTAACAATTAGACATTATCAGCATTGCTCATAAGTTCCTTAGCTTTTCGCTTCTTTGATCACAAAGAAGATTCAGAAAAGTTTTTTTTTCGGGCCTTCCTGTCTTCGATATATCGCGAGATGTACTTGCCCCAACATCAAGAATATAATCTGAAAAGTTCAGATCTTTTGACAACCATTTAGAATTTTGTTGCCAAAAACGGCTATTTATTGAGCAGCATGTTCCCATCTTGACCGAAAATCAGAAGAAAGTTTGATCACAAACTTTTTTAATTTATGGTGGTCCACATCTTTTCCAATTATACTGTAAATGTGATTATATACGGTATCATTTTTGTCTTCTTTCTTGCTTGTGAGCCAAATATCAAAGAGCGCATTTCGTGGAACTGCCATGTTTTTTTTTTTGCGAAAAATCAAAATATCGCAAAAAGGAGCAAAAAGAAGCAAAAACTTATTATTGAATCTGAAACTAGATATATAAACCTTCAATCTCCATATAATCACTTAACAGAATTCTACAGAATCATGCAAGTTTTTCTCTATCGAAAAACAAACATTTTTGGAAATTACTCAATTTTTTGTGATTGCATATTTTCAGTGATTAAAAATTAAAATAATAACTTTAAAGCTTCAGAAACTTACCAGTCTTTATAGAAAAGGTTCCAACTAAATTAAAGCAAATAGACTTTTGTAAAAATATTTTGTCAAAAAAAAGTAATGCCACCGCAAAGTTCAACAAAAAATTAAAACTATAAACAGATTTACTACACTTGCCGCAGTGACACAAGTTTGATAACTGTTATCATGTTAATTGTTGTTTTTCGTTTTGTTTTGAATACATTTTCGTAACATAAGTACTCTTGTTTACCATATGCTAAAAATTCATAGCGATCGAGGATATTTTTTTTTGGACTTTTGGCATCCTAAATGTGGAGAAAGTCACACAGTGCGACGTTATAATACCCAAATATTGAACCCTATTATAATGTTTTGAGACCTTACGATAATTAAGAAAAAAAAAATTCAAATGATTCTTGGCTAAAAACTATAAGTAAATTTTAAAACATTTTTATCTGACTTAGCTAGTAGTATGTTAATTTAAGCATATATTTTATACAAGAAAAAATAAATAAATAATAACACAGGTAAGAAACTTAATATAGAAATTAAATATTTTAATATTTACTTTTTAATTTAAAATTTTTAATTTTTCAATTTTCATTTTTCATTTTTCATTTTCCATTTTTAATTTCTCATTTTTCATTTTTCACTTTTCATTTTTCATTTTACATTTTTCATTTTAATTTTTCATTTTCCATTTTTCATTTTCAATTTTTCTGTTTCCATTTTCACTTTTCAGTTTTCATTAGTATCCATTGTATTGTCACTCACTCTACATATGTACATATGTATATTTAATACTGTAAATAAAAATGATCTGAAAACCTATGGAAAGGGGGACGTTTAGAATATAAAAATTATGCGTATTAAATAATATATTTAAAAAAAAAAAATACCATATCATTGATGCCACGTCCACGGGCATCTGGGTGTCTGGGCTGAGATGTTAAAAATGGGAGATGTTAACATTTTTCTACAATTTTTATTTGGGATTTAAAAATTATGTAATCTTATTAAGAATCTTTTTTTTCACCGACAGGCACTTATTATCGTTTGCTACAGAAATGAGTTAAGTTACGAAAGTCAGAAATATACTAATGATTTATAAATGTGCATTGTAAAAGGAAAATGTATTTTGGAAATTTGAGTGACATTATATCAGGTACAAACTGTGATAATATAATCTAAGAAATACCATGAACTAATCATTCCAATTTGTGTTTAAAAAAAATAAATATTTGTTCTGCGGGTGGTGACGTCACAAAATAATAGGAATTTTCCTAATTGGCGAACAGAAAAAAATAAAATTACTTAGTGGTACTTACTACCTGTACAAGGGTTAAAGCCCAATTTAAAATATCCTATTGACGAAATATATATATATATGTAAGTTTATACGAACATATGAATGTATATTTTTGATTTTTGATGTTCTAAAAAAGTTTTTTTTTTCATAGTGTTTTTTAAACACATATGTACATATTCACATGTATTTAGTAAGTTTAAATTCGTTCTTGTGAAGAACTATCAGTATGTTACAATTTGATAAACTTAACATTTATTAATGTTGCATACTAGTAGCAATAAAACCCTGATGAATTAATTACACTACCCAACAAAGTTTTGGACTGGAGCAACCAAATATCTTTTTAGGGTAATTTGGTGGGCTGAATTCGAATTTGTTTTTCTCTATCAGGTCAGGTTTTCGAGATACAAAAAAAAAATGTTTTTATTCGTTGTTTACATAAAAAATCATTACTTCATTTAAAAATCAATGAAGTTTGTATTTCGTTGATTCGGTTTCACGTATTAGAGTCCAGCAATAGTCTCCCAGTATGCTTTTGTCCCAAAATCCTTGATAATTTCTTTAAATTTTCATTAAATCTTGGTGACCACGCTCCCCTTGTTCGTCGCTCACCGCATCTAGATTTTGTGGGTGGAAAAAAATCTAAATACGAATGAAGAAAATGTATTTTGAGTGACATTCGTGTATCTAATTCGTGATCATTTTTCAATAATTCAGCAACAATTTGTCTGTAGTTTTCACTTTTATTGTTTCCAAGATGCTCTTTAAGATTTCCAGGCTGCATATTCTTTCTCCAATAAACGTTATGAAAAATTGTCATCTTTCAATAGCTTCCTGATCTAAGGGCCGACAAATATGCCTTCTTTGATTTCAGCATACGAAATTTTAGGAAAAACGGCTAACAAATATTTAAATGCTACACCATCTTTTTCCAGAGCCTTGACAAAGTTCTTAAAAATTTTATGTGCAGAAGAAGAACGTCATTTGGATCAATTAATGGTTTATTTGAAATGTTTTGTTTATCTGGTGAATATTCAGTTCTTTCTGGCCACTCTGTTCTGACGTAATGATGACATGTAGCGCGTCTATCCCATAGACAAAGGGAACAACAATATTTTGTGAAACCTCCTTGATAACAGTCAACAAACCAATGACCTGAAACAGATTAATTTACAGTTATTTATGATGGTCTATATTACATATACAAAGAAATTAAAATCCTACACCTTAAGGTAAGCACAGATTTTCCATTTATGATCGTTGTATTTGAGTAATGTCAAAATTTCAGTCATTGATTCGTAATTTTCTTTTGTATTAATGGCATGAGCAATCGGTATGGAAGGTTTTTCATTCCCATTATGCAAGAGAAGAGCCTTTAAAGACTGAGAGATTAAAAACTGTACTTAGAGCCATCAATAAATAATCTCCTTTCAGTTTTGTTATACGGCTGGTTTATTTTTTGAAATAAACCATCAACATCAGTAAAGTATAGAATAGAGTGTTTCTTTTCAAAATATGCAGCCAATTCCAAGCTTCTATCTCTATAGATTGTTACTTTTGCCCCAACTGCAAGATGTTTCCACTGCTGCATGCACGAAGCTAGTAATTCTGCGTCTAGCTACGTTAAATGTAAATCTCGAATTAGATCATTCAGCTCAGGTTGAGTCACTAAATGGCGTTCATCATCAGCCTCATACAAACTACCACTGCTGGTGAAAGATGTTTCGGACTCACTGCTCGTAGCACTGGGAATGACTGGTAATGGATCATTTGGTGGACGTTGAATTGGTTTGGAAACCGGTGGGATATTCGCGTAAGTAATATTTTTTCGATTTTTCATATTGAATCCAGCAACTCTTGTTAAACAGAAATAACAATCGGTTTGGTGGTTAGTTGACTCTCTCCAAAGTACTGGAATTGAAAAATCGAAATAGATCTTCTTGCCATTTGACCACTTATATAAAACAGTTCTGCAACCATTGCAAACCATTGTCGGTATCCACGGTTTGTCCAAGTTTCTGACAGCAAACCCAATATAATGTAAATATGCATATTTTAATGATGCTGATATTGCATATCCTTTTTTTCAACCAAATATTCACTACATCAAAGCAAAAATAGCTTGAATCAGTAACACACGATCTCCCTGACATGCTTAAACGCTACTATTATGAAGATTTAGAATGAATGTGGGCTTCTGTCAAATTAATAATTGTGAAATTGTAGTGTCACTTTTGACTGTTTTACAGTATTGCCAGCATGCTATAAAAAATTAAGAAGACGTGATAACCCAATTTTTATGCCAGATTCGAATTCAGCGCACCCAGATTAGTTAAAAAAACATGCATCGTTTCAGCAGTCATTTTTTTTTTAATTTTGTAGACCAGTGTAATATTTAAAAACAATAATTAATATAGTGTAAGTGACAATACAAAACAAAATACATAACAAAATATATTTTTGACGAATTTGAAGTCAATACCAAAAAATTATATTATACAACTATAAACACTTTTATTAATTTACATAAAGATTTGTATGTTTTATTTATTTAACAAAGAAGAAATATTAACATAACTTCAGAAAAAATAACATTTAAAAGTTTTAATTTTTAAGCTGTTGACAAAACAATGGAAACCTTTACTATACAACAACAATCTGGGGGTGGATGATTCTTATACCGAACGATTGCATGAGGTTATTATAGTAAAACCCACAAAGCTTTTGGTCCTGTGTGAGTATAGGCAAATTTTATGGCCGCTTAAATATTTCATTTAATTGCCAATAATATTCGACAACAAAATTCTAATTCCAGTTCATGTGTTCTTTAGCAAGATTTATGCTAGCCAAACGGTTTTTCTTTGATATCAGTGGTTCACTCACAGGACGATAACAACCAAGATCAACCTCAATTGCTCATCGGTAAACAGGTCGAGCAAATAGTTTTGCATTCGAATTGTTAATGACCTGTCTTTGAATACTTTTATGGGGCCTGCGCCGCAAAATGAAATTATGGAATTATTCAAAGAATATTTCTCACAAATAATTCTTTTGCTTACGACTAGCTCTAAAATCATTTATTAACTCTTCCTAAAACTTTATTCTCGCCATTATTTTATAATAATTGAAAGAAAACGTCGAAATCTATAAATATTTAAATAACATTTAATATCTTTTATATTTTCTTTCACACCTTTTTTTATTGTTATTGTTTTAATGAACTCTGTTACAGAAGCTTAAAAGTTTCCACTCTTTTGGAATTACTACAAAAAATATTTCTTTTTTCGTTTATCTATTTTATTTAATTGTATTTTTTGTAACAAATTTGTTGTTTCAATGGATAACACACCAAACAGTGATTTCGCAAAAAATACATAATTTTGGGACTAAACGCGAAATTATTAAAAACAAATTTGCAAATTTAGAATTTTGTTAAAATGTCCAATGTATTGTCACCTACACTATCTAAATACTAAATTGTTATTCATAATAGATTTATTCAAATTATAAAGATCAAAAATAAAATTTTTTTGTAGACCGACTAAGTTTCTGACTTGTTTTTTTAAGAAAATGTTCTTTCAAATGAAAATTTACCAGTTAAAAAGTACCAGTTTCCTTTTTTTTTTGCCGTTTTCATCCCCTAACAAATTTTATTCTTGTCCGATGTTTGTGTCTCTGGTGGTAACTACATATCAAATTTCATATTCTTAACTAACTTTGTAAATAAGATACAAAAGGTACCCTTTTACACTTACGGGCCGTTTTTACCCCCTTAACATCCGAATTTCAAAAGTTTTCCTCCCATCTGATGTTTCTATCTCTAGTAAAATCCACAAACTATATTTTATATTCGTTTGTTTAGAAGATACCAAATGTACACCTTTTCCCCTTTTTGGCCGTTTTTCTTTCCCTACACGTTAGGGTTGGCACTAAAATAATTCTTGTTTAAGAAAATTAACTTTTTAAGAATAGGTCTTTCTATGAAAAGAAGATTTTGTAAGGAAAGCCGCTTTAATAAATAAACGAACTTTTTAAGGAAAAGTTACTTCTTTTTAAGAAAAATTACCTTTTTCAAGAAAAAGTTATTTATAAAAACGCCTTTTAAATAAAATATACTTTTTTATCATAAGTTAATTTTTTAAGAAAGGGTACTTTCTGCGGAAAAGATACTTTTTTAAGAAAATATTCTTTGAAAAAAGGTACATTTAAAAAAAGGTACTTTTTAAGAAAGGTAGTTTCTAAAAAACGGTAATTTTAAGAAAATTTATTTATTAAAAGAAATATAATTTTTAAGAAAATCTATTTTTAAGAAAATGTATTAAAAAAAAACTTTTTTAACAAACTGTACTTTTATTGATAAAATGTAATTTAAGAAAATATTTTTTAAGGTAAGATTCTTTTAAAGAAAAATGCCTTTTAAGAAAAGGTACCTGTTAAAAAATGTACCTTTTAAGAAAATATACCTCTTAAGAAAAGAGAAGGAACTTTTTTGAGAAGAGGTACTTTTTCAGTAACTGGTATTTTCTTAAGAAGAGGTACTTTTAAATGAAAATTTACCAGTTTACAAGCTCGAATAAAAAAAAAAATATCCTTGGCCGATTTTTGTGCCTCTGGTGGAACCTACATATCAAATTCCATATTCCTAAATTAATTTGTAAAGAAGATACAACAAGTTACACTTTTACATTTACGGGCCGTTTTTACCCCCTTTAACATCAGAATTTCCAAAATTTTTCCTAATATCTGATGTTTCCATCTCTAGAGGAATCCACATGCTATATTTTATATTCGTTTGTTTAGAAGATACCAAATGTGCAATTTTTCCCCTTTTTGGCCATTTTTCCTCCCCCAGACGTTAGAGTTGGCACTAAATTCATTATTTATTGATTCTCATATAATCAGTGGAGTCTGTTTACCAAAATTCATATATCTGTGGTCACAAGCGATAACCGCCTAAGTCGACTTGAGAACGATTTAAGTTGTGTATGTCATCATATTTTACTATTTGCTTTATATTAACGTGAAATCCCCATTTCTCTAATACTGTTTTATAAAAAAATATTATTAAAAATATACTGACTCAAGTCGTAATGAAACCCCATTACATTTATATAAAAAGCTATTTTTCTCGAAAGCATAATTTTCGACTTGGGCGGTTAATAATTGTGACCACAGATATCTATAATATTAATAGGGTAGGCGATTTTTTGTTACCGATGTTTCGTTCTACCGTTTTATCCCGATTTTGACCAAACGTATATTATTTGAAAGATAATCTTTTTTAGCTGTTCCCCAGATTTACAGATTTTTAAAAATTTTCCCTTACTTTGAGTAAATTGCATTTAAAGTTTCTACTAACAAATACATAAAATTATACATGTGCTACGTGTGTGTTTATCAAATTTGTTAATGAGTTTGTTAATGAGTTTGTTATCTTCATTCACAATAATAAACCAAAAAAGTGTTGATTTGTGAATTGGCTAAGTTGAAAAATAAAGATGCCTAGAAATTGCACTCGAATTTCGAGCGCCGGAATCTTCTAGTATAGATTAATATGTTTAGAAAATGCAGAAAGGTACAACTATTACTCTTTTTGCCTGTTTTTCGCCTTAAATAGCCGAATTTACAAAATGTTATTCCCGAGCCCATGTTTGTTTCTCGGATGAAGTCTACCCAGCAAATTTCATATTCCTGGATTCATTTGTTACCATTTTCCCCCTTTTTGGCCGCTGTTACCCCTTTAATGTACGAATTTTTAAAAATCCCTTCTTAGTGCCAAGAGAGGAACCTACATTCCGAATACAAGTTTCTGGAAGGGTTTGGGCTGGGCGATGATGAAGTTTATATGGACACACAGACGGACAAACGGACGGACATCGCTAAATCGATGGGTCTAGGTCAAAAATTTTTGGTAGTTACAAAAACCAGCACAAACTCATTACACCCTGATCTAGATCAACCGCCGGTCTGTCTGTCTGTGCCTAAATTGTTCTAAGATCCAGATTATCATATTGATCATGGACAAATTTTATGTGTGTTTATTCTACCCATTAATAAATACCACTTTTAGTCATGGTCCCCGTAAAAGCTGCTTCCCGATTTTCACTTAAATCCATAAAAAATCAAGTAAGAAAATTATAGTCGGTTTAGATCGACTATACGATACCCTATACCATGCGTTTAGAAACCGTATCTCTTCGGTCCAACTAATTCGATATAGAAAATAAGCATGAACCAAATTTGAGTAGCATTGTTATCAATTGTTTTGGCTGCAGATATGAAAAAGTTCATATCGGGTGCTATATTTATATGGGGCTAGGTCGAAAAATGGACCGATACTGATCATATTTGGTAAAGTCACTTATATTTTGAAAAAATATTTACAAACAAAATTTTAGAAAAATCTATGCAATATTTTTGTTTTTTGAACGATTTAAGTGAAGATCGGGAATCAGCTTCATATGGGGGCTATAACTAAGAATTGTCCTATAGGGTTTATTTTTGGACTACTTATAAATGGATGTAATAAACATACACAAACCCAATTTGACGGAGATCTATATGATAATATGGATATTATGGCAATTTAAGTCGACCTCATAAGGGTCATTTGTATGGGTATTAGGTCCGCACATGAACCGATTTTCACCAATTTCAATAGCGTTTGTGCGATGGCCACTAAAAGCTTATGAACTAAATTTCATCAAAATATATTGATATTTGCGACCTGTAGTTTGATCGGGTGCTATATTTATATGGGGCTAGGTCAAAAAATGGACCGATTCTGATCATATTTGGTAAAGTCACTTATATTTTGAAAAAATATATACAAACAAAATTATAGAAAAATCTATGCAATATTTTTGTTTTTTGAAAGATTTAAGTGAAGATCGGGAGTCAGTTTCATATGGGGGCTATAACTAAGAATTGTCCTATAGGGTTTATTTTTGGACTACTTATAAATGGATGTAATAAACATACACAAACCCAATTTGACCGAGATCTATATGATAATTTGGATATTATGGCAATTTAAGTCGATCTCATAAGGGTCATTTGTATGGGGACTATGTTCGCACATGAACCGATTTTCACCAATTTCAGTAGCATTTGTGCGATGGCCACTAAAAGCTTATGAACTAAATTTCATCAAAATATATTGATATTTGCGACCTGTAGTTTGATTACAAGGTTTACATGGACACACAGACGGACGGACGGACAGACGGACATCGCTAAATCGAGTAATTCTGAGTAATTCTGAGCCGATCGGTATAATGAAAGGTGGGTCTAGGTCAAATACTTTTGGTAGTTACAAACTTCAGCACAAAGTCAATATACCCTGACCACATAGTGGTATA
Organism: Cordilura impudica; assembly: GCA_963682025.1. Taxonomy (NCBI): domain Eukaryota; kingdom Metazoa; phylum Arthropoda; class Insecta; order Diptera; family Scathophagidae; genus Cordilura; species Cordilura impudica. The sequence continues at coordinate 2,761,128 of OY821520.1, read as the reverse complement.
GGGTATAAAAACAAGTGCACTGTATAGATTTATCCCAAATTTGGTTTATTTCTGTTTTTGAGAAAAATAAGTGACTTTACTAAATACGACCTATGCATACGATATGGACTTTCTGGGTCTGTGCCACAAATTTATACAAATGTCATTTAAATTTGGTTTATGCCAATTTTCTATATTCGATTAAGACCTAAGCAAAATTGGACCGAAGATATTTTCTCAAAACTCCGTGGTTTCTTTTTTATTGCAAGTAAAATTTTAAGTTTATATGAATTTGTATAATTGAATTTTCAATAAAATATAAAACACTAAGAAAATTTTACAAATTAGGGAAGTTCTATAAACGACCCTCAACCCTTGACAATGGATGGATACAAAATACAATTGTGGGTGTTAATCTTCGTATTAATTAAAAACAACGAGTTAAATTTATAAAAACGAGAATATTTTTAAAACAGCCCTAGGAAAATGAACGAAAATGTTGATCCATCTGATATTTGTGTGTAGCTGTTTGTATGTATGTGGATTCCCATAACACTCTACAATTTTTGATCATTATCATTACCTGCAAAATACTGAATTACACTCGATCTCTCGATAAACAGTTATATTTCGTAAAATATTGTCAGCTACATTTTGAACATGTTCAACGGTTCAATTTAAAGGTTGCTGAGATATTGTCAATTGTTACAGCTACAGTTGTTGTGTTAGTGTGTGTGTGTTTGAGAGAGATCTTTTATTTAAATTCAATTTCAATATTATATCGATGCCGTTACTTTATTTACCTACTCCTGCTGTCGAAACGCATTATTTCACTTACACTCCAAAAATTTGTTGCTAAATCAGTTGCAGGCAATTTCCACACAAGCTGCCTGCATGAATAATCAATAATTTAACAGATCGAAATGAAATTGCATTCTGCTTTGTTCTTTCAAGTAAGAAAGTTCATTAAACGGTACGTGTTTGAAACGTTAAAATTGTTCTTCTTTTCAAGAACGTCAATATTCGCATTAAAGAATTACTAGCTTACTATCAAACATTCATTAACTTAGTATTATTTGTGCGTATCACTGTGTTTAAATTTAAGTTATTAAATTGTTGATAATCATCAACATATATGTATGTGGAAAAATGTTGTCATTCAAGATAAAATCACGCGAGACACATGGTCATTGTAAACAAATATGATTCTCATGTAAGTATGCATACTGCTACATGATTGATTTGCCATCTCAAATTTTAGCTAATAACTTTTGAACTCCTGCACCGATTCGGCTTATTTTCAATAAGATATTGTGATTAAAATATATTTAATTTCGATTTAATTATTTCAATATAAAACATAAAGGATTACGAACAGCACAATAAATCTAATATGACCAGACTATACGATACTCTATACCATGAGTTGCGGGAAATGGTCTTATCTCCAACTGTACTGAGGCCATAAATAGACATAGAAAATAAGCATAAACCAAATTTGAGAAGCAGTATTTTAAAAAGTTTGTATCAGATTATTTTTTTTTATGGGGACTAGTTTGATAAAACATACAAGATCAGCTCATAATTATATGACTAAAAATCGTAGAGTTTGTTTCTGCACTAATGATTTATAATGATTTATAAACAGTTATCTGTATTTTAGGATATTTTAAGACGTATTCATAGAAGATATTTGTATAGCGAATAGGGCCGATTATGAACCGATTTTTATCAATTTCAATAAATATCGTGTGATTCTGAGTCAATCGGTATAATCGGTATCGAAAGCTGGATTACTTGTCAGTCAAAAGTTGATTTATATGTAAGTATTTACTCATTTGCAAGTGCAGCAGTTTTTTCAAAACTTTGGAGTGAAAGCTAAATATTGCAATTGGACGATACTCTGAGTTTGATTTAGGTAGAGGAATTATCTTTCAATGTTTCCATTTAGTAGGGAAACGACTCGACGTGATGATGGTGTTGAAGAGATGAGTAATATAAGGTAAGATTAGCATATCAGCATATCAACCGGGCAGTTTTTTGAGTTATTGAAACTGCCAATACTAATTTCGCGTAATACCAAGGTTTTTTTTAGAATCTAGCGCAGTACTAAAGCGGTTAGTGTAGCGATTCTAATTTGATAATTCACATCGCTTCGAGCTGATTGGAATTCAATTTTTAGTTCTAGTGTTTTGTAAAGTTTCCATCTTGAGTAGGCTGAATCTCTTCAGTGTATTAGTTGCTGTATTCTTGTGGTTTATTTTTTGTTGTTATCCTTTTTATTCTTAAATTAGCACAAAATGAATTGTAGTTCACATTCTTAAAATCCCAATAAGAATAAAATTGATCTACTTCAGAATTCATATGCTACAAATATTAGATCATGCTTTGAGGCAGATAATTGATCATACAGTAACACTTTGGATGTGTCACCCACGAAAATAAGATCAATAAGTGTGCCGCTGGAAGTTGTGTAATGTGTTTTAACCAACTGATTTTGAGAAATTTCTTTAAAATTGACATCAAACGTATACGAAGGACATATTTTCATATGCTTCAATATTTTAGGAAGGTAGACAAACAAAATAGATTTCAATGGTGCGTGGTAGAGCAGAAGAAAGCATATATTTCTAAAATTCATAACTAAACTTTATTCTTAATCGGACCGGTTTCTGGCATTTCAGCCTTCATTAGCGATTTATTTATTTGTTTGATTTTGCTTTTTCTGTTAGAAATATGCTTATAACTATATATGATCAAGGTATATTTTGCCACAATTAATGGAATGTGACCAACCATTTCAACTGAGAGGTGTAAAATAGTACCACCACCTGAACCCATCAAGTTGAGGAACAAAACGAAGACTAATTGGCCTAAATTTAGAAGAAATCTACAAGCCCGTCTAACTACTCCTCCGACATTCCTAAGGAATGTTGAAGAAGTTGACGGGAAGTGAATAGATTAACGAAAAACCTTATCGAATCTTTCAAGGAATGTTGTCCACTCCGGTAAAGGAGATCCCCCGAGACAAACCCTGGCTAAGAGGGGAAGTGATAAATATTGGGAAAGACGTCCGAAGACTATTCAATAGGGTCGCCGTAAAAAACAAGTAATATACTGGGACGATTAACACGACAACCTATGGAATTACGACAAAAAGATTCGAATAGCAAACCGTAACTCTTGAAAACTTTTTTATGAACAGGCTGGTAGCATTAATGATGCCTCGAAAATTAAGAAATTCCTATCGAAAACCCATTCACAGCCTAAAACCCATATCGACAAGGATGGAAATCAGGCAGACTTAATAGAACGATCTTTAAGAACACTATTGGAAGCACACTTTCTAATCGAGGGAACATGTATCTCGACAAATTGGACCCGATTCCTAACGAGGAACAATATTGAGCGGAGGGCAATAACAGAATAACCGAAACAATGGTAAATAAGGCGATGCAAGTCGTAAAGGGAAAGCTATGTAAACCCAAAGGCCTATTACATAGTTCCTACTGAAAACAATGGAGCAGATAATCGATAATATGGTTAGGTCTCAAATCCCAAAGTTAATCATGTTCAAAAACTTGCTTGCTTAAAGGGACGCACAGTATTAAGTAGTTCACCTCATCGAAAGATCTTTTGATCTAAAAATCTTCACGCTAGCTATATTTATTGAGAAGGTACTTTTAACAATGACCATTTCGCTACTCCAATCTATAGATTAATTTGCCATAGACCGGGAAATTAAGGCCTGGATCAGTCACATGCTAGAGAATAGGTGGATAAGTTGCGAGGTTCGAGACATTAAAATAAGAGACAATGTTTTTTGTGGGACACCTCTAGCGTGAATTCGATCCCCTCTGCTTTGGGTGCCCACAATTACAGTCTGTTAAGGATTTTGGCCAATTAGGGTTTCCAACCTGTCTGCTACGCCGATGATGTAGCGATACTGTTAAAATGGAAAGAGATTGGATATCTATGTATAAGGGCATCGGATGCACTCGAAATAACATATAACTGGGCAAAACCGAAAGGACTTAATGTGAACCCAGATAAAACAGTAATATGCCTTTTTACCAGGAAGACGAGAATAGTCGATTTTGGTGAAACCGCTTCCAGGGAAAAATGATTAGAAATACACAAACGGTAAAATCGTTTGGGGTGATTCTTGACAAAAAGCTCACTTGGAAGCAGGGTTGCGAAAGCTCACCGTATATGGGCCACTTGTAGGAGAGCTAAAGGTTCGAAATGGGTATTAAACCCATTGGCTATAAACAAGCGTCGTTAGACCTATTCAAACTTACGTATCCGTAATCATCTGGACATCAAGAGAAGGAAGTGCTACATTAAATCATTCCAGAAGATACAACGCCTCTAATATATAGGAATCAGTGGTGCAGTACGGACAACATCTACGATGGCTTTAGAAATTATCCCATCATCTATACACCCAATCGAGATTAGAACCAAATATGAGGCAGCTCTGGCCATGATACGATTAAGGGTAACAGGGGAATATATAACCGACCACATAACTAGACACCTAAAAATTTTGGGGTTCAACATGGTGGATATTAGCTGTGATAGAATCACGGAAATGTCGACGAACGCACTCTGCAGTATACGTGTGCCAGACAGAGGAAGCTGAATAAACGGGAACATTCTGCAAAGCCTTCCAAGGTCACACCACTATACGGATGGATATAGTCTGCATGGTAGAACTGGTATAGGTTTATATGATGAGGACGCTTCCTTCGTCTTCCGAACCACAACTCCGTCTGCCAGTCTAAGTTGGTTATAGCGGAATGTATTAGATCCATTAATTTAGGAGGAAATCCCAATCCTGGAAACGTAAAAATATTTACGGACAGTCTAGCCGCTATAAGGCGATATCCTCGGACAAAATTAGATCAAAGGCAATCCTCAAGTGTAAGGAGGAGATAGCAATCTTCTTCAAACGAGGCAACCTTGAAATTTTGGAATCCCAGGACAGAGTGGTATAAAGGGAAACGATATTACTGACGAACTGGCCAAGAAGCGTTCTTCCCTGAATAGAGTTAACTTGTAGAACCTAATACCTTTCAAGTCTCTCAGACTGAAAAAAAACTAGCGGACTGCGCGACCAGTTCGCAAGTATTAATTTGGGAGCATACTGACATGGCTAATGTCACGAAAATATCATGGCGCAATCCCAACACTTCGAGAACTAGCGAAATCCTGAACACTCAGAAGTGATGGTTCACCTTTATCGTATAGGACGAGCTGAATCGGACATAGATAGAGCTTGTGGCGAGGATGACGAAACCCTGGAACACTGCCCTTATTACTGTCCTGCATTTGCGAGAACAACATCATACCCAGCCTAGGGGGATACGCGGGAGAACAATAAGGAAATTTGTTGAAGAAACACAGTTTCTAAGTTAATATAGGGGTAGCAAGCAGATGGATGAATGTGTGATTGTAGAGCGCACCACAAGCCGACTTTCTTGCTTAAGTGCATATCCGGGTAAAGCGGATAATCTATTGGTATAACTGACTCGAAAATGTGTATAATTATACCATGTATTTTTGGAAAATTTTTTGTAAAATGATGTTAAACATCTATGTATGTATGTAGTGCATATTTTCATACATTAGTTTGCACACATCAGTAGGACAATCTGAGAAGTATATTCATGTTACATGCTTTCAAACATGAAAAATGTTAGCGCTACTCGTTCGGCACAAGAAGCTCACTTCCTACTCGAGTAGCTCGAGCAGCACGATACTCGAGCAATGGGGAGCTCTGCCAAATAGGATTGCCAATCATTCATCAATCATTTCATCTTTTTGATCAGAGTTGTAAAGAATGTGAACTGTGAACTCAAAGAGTTTTCGGCTAAGTTTGCGTTGACTACTTGTAAAATATAAATTTTATTTCCTTAAATTTACAAATTTCCAGAACGTTACAGTACTATATATTTGAGTATATACTTTTTAGTTTCTCTCTAAAAATAGGTAAAACAATCGTAGTGTCATAATTTTCATTAAAAAAATGCGTTTTGTTTATTTGCGAACTTGCGTGACATACATATAATAAACATTTGATTATTTTTGTATGAAATTAAATTAAATAGTTTTGATTTACAATCATAACAGTTCATTTTATATTTGGAGAAAGCAAAAAGGCTTAATATTATGTACAAAGAAAATAGATAAAATTCCTTCACATAAGTACCTCATAATTTCTAATTTCATGAATTTTTCATGTGTAAAAAGCATTTTCTATAACGTTACATTATTTAATAATCAACATTTAACAATTTAAAAAATCATCTTTTAAATATAAGAGTAATAACAAAGAATAAAGTAATCATAGTGTTTTAACTGATTCAAGTGCTAAATTTAGTTGAAGACTATTATAATCTCTCAAGTACCTGATAAAAAAAGACAATTTTATCACTTAAAACAGAACTAATAAACCACGCATGTGCACATTAGAAACCCTAAATTTGTCACATGTTCTTGGTGATAACCTACGTTTTGTGAATATGTTTCGCACATGCTCACATTCAAATGGTGATAAACATATACAGTGCTTTACGATCTGTAATAAATAGTTATAATAAACAATTACACAGAAAAACAGGAAAATGTTTGATCATTTGTTAGAAAACGAAAATATTATTATTATTAACTACTTAGTATTCGTGTTCAAATCTGAAAGCTGCTACCAGACCTTAGGTAAATAAGTTAGAGCGAATGGCCAAAAAAAAAAGCTTCAAAATCTCACCGAGAAAATTTAAATTTTACTTATTATGTTAACAATTTAATGATGAAATATTCTCTTACTCATTTATTAATAATACTACACAAATATTAACTCTATTACAAATTAAATGAAGAAATAAACTTGATATATATTTTCAAATAAATAGACGAACCCCCAGAAGAAGTCGACAAAAAATCGACGAAACGTCGGGACAAAATTGTAAATTAAAATTGTTTTTATTTACATAAATTTAGGCCGTATTAGGTTTTGATAGGAAGTACAAAACTTGATCACATTTTGATCATAATTTGAATAGGATTTAATTAAATTTGAGAATTAATTCTTTGCAGCTAGTTCTCATGGTAATTAATCTATTGAATTAGAACTTTTGTGGCGTTTTGGTGTATCAGAAGATTATCAATATATACATACATATGTACATATCGTCACCTAAAATGCAAAAGGGCGTAACAACACTTTTTATTTTTTTACAGGAGAAGCAAATAACGTTGTAGAATCAAAGATATTTTAGATTTAAAGGACATATTTTCTACTCTTGCCTCATACGCGACTATAGACGTATTTCTGAAAGTTCTTTTAATTTTTCGTTAATATTCTTCGAGTTATGATTGTTACGCCTTTTTGGTATGGATTTTTCTGAAACAAAAAGACGTAACAACATTGAATATGAGAAATTGTAATTTTTAACTTTATTAAGAGATTAGCATGTTTTGTACTAAATTTATGAAACACAAAATTTATTATTTTTTTAACAATAAGTATTATAAAAAAAATTCATTATATTTACATAGTAGGTACATAAATATTTGTTAATTTAATATTGCAAATGATAAAAACTAAAAAAAAAAATGAATTTGTTAAATATGTATGTAATAATTCATTAAATAAAATGAAAAAACAATTCAGTATAAAACGTTAAATAATATTTAATTTACAAATGGAATATTGTCATAAAGTAAAAATTTTTCTCTTTTAGTTCAGACATAAACATAGGAAAAGATATTGGAGCGATGACACTTTCTTTATGAGACTCACATTCCTTACAATAAAATTCATATAATTGTGAGTATGTTTTAAAATCCGACTGGAAATACAATTTACTTGTATATTTACGCCGATAGTGTGACTCCAGTTTTGGAACACCTTCTAACCATTCTTTGAAAAAGTTTAAACGTTCCTCGTATTTGTTTCTTTTTTTCGTTACTCTTTTATCCATAGATCTCAAAGTGTTTCTTTCTTCCGGACACATTTGGGTACCATGCAAATCACTGGATACTACCCAAAGTCTAATCATTTTTTCGCTTATACCCAGCGTGGACAGAAACATTTGCTGACATACCTGAACACGAACAGTATTATTTATTAAATAATATAAGTTAGTACCAGAACGCCGTGAACTTTCGACATAAATACGTTTTCTATTGATTCGTTCGATAAGATTAGTTGCATATATTTTTTTTTGGTCCCATGTCATCTTCCAGAACCGATCAAATATTTCCTTGCGCATGTTTTCTGTAAAAAGGTTGCAATGCCGAACTTTACTTTTATCACAATACATTGATGAACATCCTGCTTTTAATTCTCTTTGCATTCTTTTACATACTTTTTCCTTCGAAAAACCTTCGTATGGTTTGCCATTCATTCGTTTTTTTTTTATTTTCCACTCTTTTATTTGTTTTTTTTTGTGTTATGTTCACTTTCATTATAATTATTTTCCATATTATTTTTTTTTAATGATATTTTATTTTAATTTTTTCACAACACCACCCAATACGCTCGTTAATATGAAGCGAAAAAATCACAAACACAAATTGAGAAAAAATTCAAAGCCAACTTATTGTAATTGTTAAACAAAAAAATTACAAACATAAATTGACAAAAAAAATCAAAGCCAACTTATTGTTACTTATTCAAAAAAAAAAAATATTTTTTTTCACAAGTGTGTTGTTACGCCTTTTTGCTTTTGAAATTTATGCACTTGTTGTTACGGCCTTTTGAATTTCGTTCATAAAATCGTTATTTGTTGACGTATAAGTCCAACATTTTATAGGTACAAGTAATTTAGTCTAGTGCATCATAATCAATCGAAAACTCGATTTAAAATTTTTTTGTTGTTACGCCCTTTTGCATTTTAGGTGACGATATATTTTATATATGTAAATGTTTTTTTTATGAATTCTTATTGAAATCAATTCTATCGAATTTCTGAAATGTGGCGAATGTTAGTTAGTATTTGAAAAATAATAACAACTAATGCTACTGGCTGCCATAGATGACGCGTAACAAATTTGGCAAAAAATTATAGCATCAAAAACACACACCCATAAGCGGGCAGCAGCACCAGCGTCATATCAGCTAAAACCATATCAACAACAAAAACTACTTGTACTGTAGACATTGTATGTTTGTTGGGCTGTTTAACTGTTTGCTAGTTTGACGATTTGTAGATAGAAGAAATACACAATGAGTCGTGAGAGTTTGATGAATGCAGAATTTATTTTAGTTTTAAACGGAATACGCGAGCTGACTGTTCGTCTAACACCAGAAACAAAAAGAATTAAACACAATCAAATAAAAAATTACACAAAAAGGTGAATTATTTAAAATAGTTTTTTTTTATACGAAATTATAAATAAACAAATAATTACTCAGCGTAAGAAAAAGCAAAAAAATAATAAAAACGTGGAAAAACTATACTAATACACTGCGTAAGACATAAAATGATGATTAATAATGATAAGAATACTACAAGTCTAAATATAATTGTGAAATTAAAAAGAGGAATAATGCGATGAAACAATTTGGCATTGAAACTTAGTTAAAAGAAACCGGTTCGGTTAATGATGTTATTTTGATTATAGTTTGATTTAGAATAACTCTAACTTTCCATTTTAGCATTATTTTCAATAAAAACGAAATGAAAATGTAATGCTAACTTACTTGTTTACTTACGAACTTTGTATGACAATATGTAAAAGAGTATTTTACAAGTCGAGTGGAATTTTTCACTTTTGAAATACAAAATTACAAAATACAAAAATTAAACTGTCGCAAAATAAATATATATACATATATATATGTAAATATATTTTTATAAACACGCGCCTAAATTTTAAGTTATTTTTGTTTTCTTTGTTTGTTATTCCAAACAGCTGTTTAAAATAACAAATGGCCTAAATATGCAAGCGTAAGTCGGTACGATTTTTTGACAATCAGACTAAATTTATCGGATTATTTTATTTTTTCGAAAAATCATACGACTCAGTGGTATCGTGGAAATTGTGCTTAAGACGAAAAGGTGTTTAATCTAATTTTTAATCAAAATGGATTGAAACATATCATCTACATGTATTTGTCATAACCACTGAAAATTTAAAAATAAAACAATTGTCATTGTGGATCTAAGAGGTCATTTTACAGTTATCATTTTCTTTGTTCAGTCATAAAATAATATCTTAGAAATAATAATAAATAAGAAAATTTTAGTCGGTCTAGACCGGCTATGTTTATAGAAAGGTTATTGATATAGCAAATACTCATAAACCAAATTTGAGTGGCACTGCTATTAATTTTGGAAGTGAAAACATCTATACGCGCAGGGCGGCAAATTTCTATTTCACAATACAATCCCAAAAACATGTTACGCGTAAGACAAAATCGGTGTGACTTATGATTGTATTGGTCAAAAAATTATGATATAAAAACGTTTTGAAAAATGAAAAATAAAAAATAAAAATAAAAATAAAAAATAAAAAATTAAAAATTAAAAATCAAAAATTAAAAATTGAAAATTAAAATTTAAAAATTAAAAATTACAAATTACAAATTAAAAATTAAAAATTAAAAATTAAAAATTAAAAATTAATAATTAAAAATTAAAAATTAAAAACTAAAAATTAAAAATTAAAAATTAAAAATTAAAAATTAAAAATTAAAAATTAAAAATTAAAAATTAAAAATTAAAAATAAAAAATTAAAAATTAAAAATTAAAAATTAAAAATTAAAAATTAAAAATTAAAAATTAAAAATTAAAAATTAAAAATTAAAAATTAAAAATTAAAAATTAAAAATTAAAAATTAAAAATTAAAAATTAAAAATTAAAAATTAAAAATTAAAAATTAAAAATTAAAAATTAAAAATTAAAAATTAAAAATTAAAAATTAAAAATTAAAAATTAAAAATTAAAAATTAAAAATTAAAAATTAAAAATTAAAAATTAAAAATTAAAAATTAAAAATTAAAAATTAAAAATTAAAAATTAAAAATTAAAAATTAAAAATTAAAAATTAAAAATTAAAAATTAAAAATTAAAAATTAAAAATTAAAAATTAAAAATTAAAAATTAAAAATTAAAAATTAAAAATTAAAAATTAAAAATTAAAAATTAAAAATTAAAAATTAAAAATTAAAAATTAAAAATTAAAAATTAAAAATTAAAAATTAAAAATTAAAAATTAAAAATTAAAAATTAAAAATTAAAAATTAAAAATTAAAAATTAAAAATTAAAAATTAAAAATTAAAAATTAAAAATAAAAAATGAAAAAAATTAAATATAGAAAATGAAAAATAAAAAATGAAAAATAAAAAAATGAAGAATAAAAAATGAAAAATGAAAAATAAAAAATGATAAATAAAAAATTAAAAATAAAAATTAAAAATAAAAAATTAAAAATAAAAAATGAAAAATAAGATATGAAAATGTTAAATAAAAAATGAAAAAAAAAAATAAAAATTAAGAAATGAAAAATAAAAAATGAAAAATAAAAAATGATAAATGAAAAACTAAAAATGAAAAATAAGAAATAAAAAATGAAAAATAAAAAATAAAAAATGAAAAATAAAAAATGAAAAATAATATATGAAAAATAAAAAAAGAAAAATAAAAATAAAAATGAAAAATGAAAAATGAAAAATTAAAAATAAAAAATGAAAAATGAAAAATAAAAATGAAAAACAAGTAAGTAAATTATAGTCGGTCTAGACCGACCATATGATACCCTATACAATGCCCTTTGAGTGGCATTGTTATTAGTTTTTTTTTTGCCGCAAATATGAAAAAGTTCATATCGGGTGCTATATTTATATAGGGACTAGGTCGAAAAATCGACCGATCTTGACCATATTTGGTAAAGTCACTCATATTTTGAAAAAAATTATACAAACCAAATTTGAGAAAAATCTGTGCAATATTTTTGTTTTTTGCTAGATTCAATGATGATTAAGAATTGTCCTATAGGGATTATTTTTGGACTTCTAATTAATAGGTCTCATAAACATGCATACACCAATTTTGACCGGGATCTATACAGCAATTTGGATTTTATGGCAATTTAAGTCAATCTTATAGGGGACATTTGTATAGGGACCAGGTCGTCCTATGGCCGATTAAAGATTATATATAAAACATCACAAAAATATATTTCCGACCCACAGATCGACTCAAAAAGTGATTCTGAGTTGATCGATATATTAAAAGATGGATATTATTGTTCCAAACATCAGCATAAACTCATTATACCCTGCACACATAGTGGTATATATAGGCTCTGAAAACAGTGAACAAAGGAACACACATAGACAAAAAATTTAAAATCGCAGAAATTTATTGCAAATAATTTCATCTATGACATTTCTTATATTAAGCATAATCATTGTTAAAAGAAATCATAGATATGAAGCAATATATAAACATTTATAAATACATATATATACATATATACTAGGGTTGGTCAAATTCTAGGGGCTGAAAAATCTCCATGGGTTCATCGCGATTCTGGTACTATGGGTCAAAAAAGGAAATTGCCCAAGGAACCATACCTCTAAAATCATTTACTCTTTGAATGAACAAATATGACAAACAAATTGAATGAAATCAATATACAACCCATATGGGTACCCACACGACTTCCAGCGCTGCATATTTTGGGCTATTTTAAATATGGGAAAGTCAAAGATTCGTCGAAAAAATCCACAAAACTGCACGAAAACGCCCCCTGGCGGCTGCTAAAATTAAAACTGAATGTGAAAAATGGATTTCACGACCCAAACACCCCGTTATACTCATTTTCAATAATTTTTGTATATTTGAATGAGCATTATGGAAAATGTCATGAGAATATTTTCATCGAAACTTTGGCAGGCTCGAAAATGATTTTAGAGGTATGGTTCCTTGGCAAATATACTTGTTATGGTCCATAATACCAGAATCGCGATGACCCATGGAGTAAAAATAATTGAGCAACCCATATTATTTATAAAATCCATGCAAATACCGTCGATGAGACGATGCTAATTAAATAATTTTGATCATGGTTGTTATAAAACAAAATTCAAAATAGTTTCATCCAAGAAGCTTAAGCATTTTTAAAACCAATTGGATAATGTTTCATTCCACTTGTTTCGCAGAGAATTTTCTTTGTTTTTTAAAAACATTTTGATATTTTTTTCGATGTAAATAATAATTAAACATTCAATCAATCCACTACTCATGCACTTTGTACCGTTCAATGGTGCTTGTTTATATTGACACACATGCGATATGTACGAATAGAGAGACACATACATACACATAAACATCCATTCAACCAGGCGTTCAATACTAATGGGTTCATAACTGTAAATATAAGGCTAAACAAGAACATAGAATGTAGACAACAAATGGAAGAGGAACATATATACGACATATTTATGCATGAACTACGAATGAAATGCAATAAAGAATTGTTTTTGTTCATTGTTTTATTTTGAATTCTTTGGAGACTCATCCAATTGTCATTTCCCGGTTTAAACTTCAAGGTAATTGTGTTTTACTTACAAACCAAAGCAAACTTACAATTTCTGTTGTACTTTTTTGTTTTCATTCTCAAAAAAAAAAATCCCTAAAACAAAATAAAGATTTGAGTTTGGAATTTTTCAGCAACTCTTGACTAAAGAGAGAAAAAGACAAGAAAGACTTCTGTGCTTGACATACATAATTCGTATATACACAATGCACGTAAAGTATGCCTCGTGCTTGTGATTATTTAATATATGTTATTTGAATGTAATTTTCGTATCTTTACGGGCTTCCAAACACTATTTAAGGCTATTCTACGCAATTCATGCTAATTGGAAAGCTCAGTTGTCCAAAAATATTTTTTCCTCTTTATTAATTTTGAAATAAAAATTAGGGATTGATGAAGATTTTGAACGTATTCCATTAAATATAGCGCTTAAATTTATTAATTTTTATAATATTCTAGCAGGAAAGCCTAACCATTCCCAAAAAATTATTAAAATTTAAAATCTAAATAATTTTTATACCCTATACCACTATGTGGTTTGGGTATAATGACTTTGTGCTGCTGTTTGTAACTACCAAATATGTTTGACGTAGACCCATCTTTTACTATACCGATCGACTCAGGATCACTTTCTGAGGCGATTTCGCGATGTCCGTCCGTCCGTCCGTCTGTGTGTCCATGTAAACCTTGTAATCAAACTACAGGTCGGAAATATGAATATATTTTGATGAAATTTGGTATATATGCTTTTATCGGCCATATGATGAATGCTATTGAAATTTGTAAAATTCGGTCCATGTTCAGACCTAATCCCCATACAATGAAATCGACATAAATTGCCATAAGATCCAAATTATAATATAGATCTCACTCAAATTGGGTTTGTATGCGTTTACTATATCTATTAATCAGTAGTCAAAAAATAATCCCTATAGGACAGTTCTAAGTCATAGGCCCCATATAGAGCTGCTTCCCGATCTACACTTAAATCTATCAAAAAACAAAAATATTGCACAGATTTTTCTCAAATTTGGTTTGTATATATTTTTTAAAAATATAAGAGACTTTACCAAATATGGTCAGGATCGGTCGAAAAATACCTAGTCCCCATATAATTATAGCACCCGATATGAACCTTTTCATAACTGCAGCCAAAAAAAAATTAATAACAATGCCACTCAAATTTGGTTTATGCTTATTTTCTATATCCATTTAGTCGTTATAAATAAAACTTTATTTCTCCAACACAATTTGTTTTTCGCTTCTTCGCCTATAAATCGCAAATCCTAAAACAAACAACATTGGAATCTCCCCCGTGATATGTACTATAAAGCGAATATGGTTTATTTTAATGCACAGAAGACTCAATGTTGTTTGTTGGCCCATAGAGTCTTAAATTCAATAATGTCGTCTGCATATATGGGTGGTATAGGTAGTGAGGAATCGGATGCTCTTAATGTTCTGGGCATGAGATGTCCATTGGAACGAACATGTATTTCAAGTTTCGAAAGAGTCATTCAAGTGTCTTCGTCTCCTAAAACGGTGCAAAAATTACTTCACTCCTTCTGATTTCCTTAAAATCTATACCACTTATATCCGACCGACAATGGAATACAACTCTCATATATGGACAGGAGCTCCAAAGTTATTTTTGAGCTACGGGACCGTATACAAAGTTGATGTTCATTAATAACAGTAGGGAATCCAACTACATCTATCGTTGGAACATCGTCGGAATGTGCTTTGTGTAATACTGTTCTATAGATACTACCATGTGCAATGTTCTTTTGAGACTAGCGAACTTATTCCAAGCGCCCGAGTTTCAGTTTGCTTTACCCTAGTAGTATATTGTCCAGTTAACCGTACAAAGCATTACAGAAAAAATTTGTTAATTAGTCGAACTAGCCGAATGTGGAAAAAAAATTCTCTCACAAATCTTTCCTGACAGTTACAATCTAATCAAATTTAAGGCAAATATCCACAAACACTACTCCCTCTTTCCTCCTTCCCTTAATCTATTTTCCTGAAATCAACACAATGCACTGCATTTGTCGGTTAATAATAATCATAAAAAAATAAGGATAAACTTCCGAAGAGCGCATACCTCCGATCGGTCTGAAATTTGGTATACTAACGTATTTTGACATGCTAATGAAACGGCAAATGCCGTTTTCAGTATAAAAATCGGAAAAAAATTTTTTTTTCGCTCTGCATTGCCGCACTTTACTGACCGATTTATTTAGATTTAAACTTCTACAGCGGAAAATAGTCAAAGTTCAAGTACTCCAGCGGAATATATTTATAGCGAAGCGTAAAATCCGTAGATTGAAGCTACTACAGCGGAAAATATTCCGAGTGAAGCTACTACTGCAGAAAATATTGAAAGTTAAGCGACGAATTGTTTTCGAGTTCATAATCTTATTTGAATTGTATAATCTGTAATTCCGGCCAAATCATAATGGATCGGAATTATAACATCTTTCATTGAAGCTCGATATTGCAAGATCACGTAAAAACTTTACAACAGTTACGCGACATTGAAATGATCCCTACCACAAGACATTGTGGCCTAAATAAAAAGTACATGACACTGTACGAATCACGATTGGGTTGTGGTCAGTTCATTTGCTAAAGAAAAGGCAAATACAACCACAATGCGACCGTAGCAACAAATACACACACACACACACACATTCTGGGGAAACCTAAAATTGTCTAAATTGGTCAAAATAGTTCGGCAATGCAAACCGATTTTTATACTGAAAACTACACTTGCGGCGTTTTTCACTATGATATTCGTGATTAGCAGGTCAAAATACGTTAGTATACCAAATTTCACACCGATCGGAGGTAAGCTCTTTTCGGAAGTACACCCAAAAATAGCAAAATATTAATTATTAAATTTTTCAACTTTGATTAAAAGAAACAAAATTAATGCGGGCCGTTTGCTATACTTTATGTTCATATTGTATATTGTAAAAATATGAATCAAAACATAAACAAAGTGAAATGAAAACTTAGCAATAGATGAATGTACAAGTATGCATATGTATGTATGTATTTAAATAAATAAACAACAAACGAATGAGCACATAAAACAACATGAAAGCAAAACTTTTTTGAAAGCTTTTCCCTCCATTAACCATAACTGTATCGGTATATCCACACACCCATGTATGTGTTTGAGTATTTGTCTGTCAGCATGATTGGGGCTCAGTGTATTTGTGAATTTTATTATTGTTATTGTTATTTTGTTTTTTTCAGTTTCATTTAAGACTGCTTTAGTTGAGAACTTTTGTTAATGTATTCGTTTCATTTGATAGCGATGACGTTTATGGTCTTCATACTTGTTGTCACATATTGTATTATTGTTATATGGTTATAACGACTCGTTTTGTATACGTGTTGGTTGGCAAAGAACAAGAGAAGAAACACACAAAAAAAAACAAACTGTGCATGTTTATCTGACAAGTAAATGAATTTTTATTCAAAACGTTTGTAGTTCCCCAAAGTGCAAGACGCGTACATACTCTACTTAATTAATAGATTTTATTTCCCAATTCCTACGAATTTTATAAATCATAAGAAATTAAACTGAAATTTCGTTATTTTCCAGTGTAAATTGTCGGGGATTTAAAAAATGAAAAAAATATGTAATTATTTAAATTAAATATTTAAATAATGACTTGAGAACTCGTACATTACAGAAAACAAACAACTCTTTCGTTTTGTGTGTGAGTGTAAATAAGGCCAGTGTAAATAAATAAGAAAGTGTAATCAGCTGATCATTGAAATATGAAAAAACTGTTAAATTGAAATTATGTAGGTATGAATGATGTTGTTGTTATTTAAGAAATTCTGGTTTCAATTCCATTTAGTTCCCGTTAACTTGAATCTGATTTTGGCGATAGTTACCAAAAACCATATCTGGAACGGTGCTTTTTAACAATTCAACAAACCTAAAATAACATTATGTTCTTTACAATTCCACACCTTGCTATTTTTAATGATGTGCAGTATTTTTAAACACTAAAGATATGTAAACATAAAAAATTATAGTGTTTTACTTCCAAGTGTTTCAGTTTAAAGAGTGAAATTATGCCATTCCTTAATAACTAATTCAGCAAATCAAACAAAGAACGGTTAACAAAAAATAATAATAATTATTAATAAAATTATAATAATTACGATACTAAAATAAAAGAAACCGATGTTTAAAAACATATATTTATTTTTTCATTACAAACTATTTTTTTCTTCTTTCAGAATACTTTGTTTAAAATATAACAACGAACGAACAAAAATAGTGAAAACAGTTCAAAAGTAGATGATTTTAGGAAAAGTGAACGAATGCATTTTAAACATTTGACGCAATTTGTTGTAAATAAATTTTTGGCAAGGAAAACAGAGTGAAAAAACAGAACAAATTTATTTAAAAAAAGAACGAGACACAACGTCGCGCTTTGTTCATTTTCTTGAAAAAAAAAAAAAAATAAATAAATAAATAAAGACAAAGTGAATTTTTTTTCATCATTATTGATAAGAAACGAGTTTAATTTTGTTGAGCATATTTTATTAAATGCTTCATAATATGTGCACAGAGCAACAATTAAAACGTTTTAATTTAGTAATAAATAAGCAGCAACAACAACCTCAAAGTCAACTACATCATCATCCTCACGAAATTCAAAGTCAACAACAACAACAACAGAAGCAACCTCATAATTACTTAAAGAAGTTATTAACAATAAAAGCTTGTGATAAAAACAACAACAAGAGCAACAACGACGACGACGACGACAACATTTTGGAAATATTAAACTCGGTACTCAATAGAACACGCACGACTAGTGTACGTGCCATTGGTTTGATTAGTTGCAGTATTTGGATTGACTACACGTAGCAATACTGAAAATATCCCAAAAAAATCACACAAAGAGGAATTGAAATAGAATCCATAGAATTATATTATAGTTACCGCAAGTAATGCAAATGAACAATATTATGTTTGTACCGCAAATATCGTCACCATCCAACTCGGGAACGTTAATGTCAAATTGTAATGCTGGTGATAGCGGCTCCTATTTAGGAAGTCGTCATTCTATCAACCACCCATCAATGTATCATATGAGACAAATATCATCATATCAGCATCAACATCAGCAACAACAACATCGTTTTGCAACACCTCCACCACATCATGGATACTCGTATTTTCCACATTCACCAAGACATTATTTCAATCATAATTATCCTTTAATGAATCACCGACAACAACCACTGCAACTACCACCTACTTTCGGTGGTTTCACTCCTGTGCAATGGAAGAAGCAGAGTAAAGTTCCACCGTCATCAACTGGCAATCAACAACAATTATTACAACCACCACATCATAATCAAAAATTATTGATAAATAAAGCACAGATTGCATCATCAAATAATAATAGCAACAACAAATCGGAGGAATCATTGACAACATCTACTACAACAACAAATCACAGCGATATGGAACAACAAACAAAAAAAGTTAAAAATTCTGACAAAATTTCTTTAAAAGAGAAGCAGCAAAGTGAGGAAACAAATTTAGAAACACCATCGCCAAATAAAAAATCTGAAAATTCCACTTTAATAACAAAATCTATTAAGCTTTCGAAACATTCACAATCATCAACGAAATCATCGAATATGCCTCCTGGTATGAAAATGGTTAATAAGGATATCAAAAGTCAAGGTCAACAGCAAGTTAAAGGTAAGTAAAATCTTAATTATTATTATAACTTGATTACCGACAAAGAGATGCGGATAGTTTTACGTTTCATATTTAGTATGATCTTTAAAAACTAAATATTTTATCAAAGGGTTTAGTTTAGTTTAACGACAAATTCTTGTTGGTTGTCTTTGATTTACTAAAGAAAAAATTTAAAATTTTCAGGGATATAAAGAACAAGTTATGTTATACGTTGTGGATAACGAGCAGTGTTCGATTTTTTTTTAAAATAATATTTTTTTTTTTTAATTAGTGAATCAACCAACGCACATTCCGTGCATTGAAGGGCAACGACAAAATAATCTCGACTTTTTCTCACTTCACACCCTGATAAGTATGAAGTGAAAATATTTGCATTCGGATCACTGCACCATTTCCGCATTCTTTTCGTACTCTGTACATCAAAGTGTTTTAGCACCTGCTTTGAAGCGCTTAGTTTTTATTTACGAAAAGGCTCGTTGGTCTGAGCTCAACGATTTTTTCGAGCATTTCAACTGGAAAGTTTGTTGGTGGAAAAAATAATAGTGCTTGGTATGAGATTATTGTTTCCATCAAAGCACATTGCGGCTAAACCTAATCAAAAATTATGGTTTAACCAGACTTGCAGAGATGCAGTCAGATTCAGAGAGGAAGCATTCAGTTATTGGCGTGAAAATAATAATTCCGCCACAGAACTGCATCGCAAACAGGCGAGAACTGAATGTGCCAAAACACTAAGGCGCCAAAAGTTTCTTTACGATCAGCGCCTTCGTGCTAAAGTTCTCTCTGCTTCTCGGGGTAGTAAGAGCTTTTAGTAATTTGTTAAAAGGGTAAAGAACAATGCTAGTTTTGCTATCCCAACTTTTTTAGCCTGATCACTGAACCGGTTGATAAGGCTAACCTCTTAGCTTAACTTTTCGCCGGACAGCGATCATCCTCTGCCCGAACTTGAAAGTGTATCTTGTACTATGCTTAAAATATTATTTCGAGCACGTGCAGTTAAAAAGGTTCTTTCGGATCTCAACATTAATGTCTTCGGAACCGGATGGTGTACCAGCAATGATGCTGAAACAGTGCTCTTCGACACTAGCCAGTCCATTGGCCAATCTATTCAGCCTTTTGTACCGTGCGGGAGTCTTTCCCTCTTGCTGGAAATTTGCTAATGTCCAACCACTCCCTACAAAGGGTGCGGCTAATAAACCTGAAAATTACCGTCCAATTGCAATTTGCTTTGCGCTCTCAAAGGTAATGGAGAGCATGATCAATTTGCATCTTGTGAATTACTTAGAGGCCAATTTACTTCTTAATGATCGACAGTATGGCTTCCGTAGAAATCGTTCCATCCACCTGTTAGCTCTACTTTCTGAGCGCAATTTAAGCGAAAGTAAAGTGGTTGCTCTGGATATTTCCAAGGCATTCGATCGTGTGTGGCACGGTGCATTGATATCAAAGCTTATTGCATTTGGGGTCGGTAATGACTTCCCTCGATTTATATCAAGTTTTCTCAGAGACCGAACAATATGGGTTGTTAATGATGGGGTCTCATCTAATGAGTTTCAGCTTAATTCAGGGGTACCCCAAGGATCCGTTTTTTCTCCTTCTCTTTTCCTTATTTTTCTGAACGACCTTCTTGGTCAAACTTTTTATTCTATTTACTCTTTCGCAGATGACAGCAGCATTTGTCATTCATTTTCCTTTAATTGTAGGCTAAGCCTCTTGGAGGTTAGGGCAAAAGGCGGACAATGAATGACACACTCAATCAAGACCTATTAACAATCTCCGAGTGGGGTAAAGCGAATATGGTTGATTTTAATGCGCTGAAGACTCAATGCTATATGTTGACTTATAGGGCCATGGAATCATAAATGTCATCTGTATATATGGGTGGTATAGGTATTGAGGAATCGGATACTCTTGATGTTCTAGGCATGAGAATTCAATGTGATGTTCGTTGGAACGAGCATGATTTTCAAGTGTCGAAAGAAGCTACAAGTGTCCTGGTTTTCTAAAACGGTGTACGAATTAGTTCACTCCTTCTGATTTCCACTTACATACGACCGAAAATGGAATACAACTCCCATATATGGACAGGAGCTTCAAAGTCTATTTTGGAGCTACTGGACCGTGTGCACAGGAGTGCGTTGGCGCTCGTCAATGACAGAAGAGTATCCAACTCTATTGAGTCATTGGAACACCGTCGGAATGTGGGTTGTGTAGCACTGTTCTGTAGATATTACCATGGGAAATGTTCTTCTGAGATTAGCGAACTTATTCCAAGTGCCTGAGTTTCGGTTCGCTCTACCCGCTTCTCTAGTAGATCACATCCGTTTGTAGTTGACCGCACAATGCATTACAGATAGAATCCGTTTATCAGTATGTGGAATAAACTCCCCGCAGATGTCTTTCCTGACAGTTATAATCTAATAAAATTTTAATCAAATATCCACAAACAGTACTCCCTCTTTTCTCCATCACATAACCTATTTTCCTGAAATCAACACAATGCACTGCATTTGTAGGGGACATCCCCTGAGTGTTGGTTAATAAAAAAAAAAAAAAGAAATAAGTCAATATTAGATACAATTTCTAAAACGGAAAAGCGTCTTTCAAATTATCAGACTACACATGTATAAATACCTGTGAAAACCGTTTGCATCACTGGCAATTGACATTACTTTACATCTCAAATTGATGTTTTTGCCATTCCGTCCGATTCGAAAGGTTTTAAAACATTATTCTGTCGCTGTTTTATTTGGCGTTAAAGTTAATAAGTGATTACATTTAACTATGGAAATGTAATGCAAAGGGTAGGAGGATAAAAATACTATGTAATACAAATAGTAGCAACTAATTATTAGCAAGGTTTACTGGTGTTGGCAGTTGAATTCAGATGATGTTTTGCATCTTGCCATTGTTATTGTTGGATACTAAACACAAATGACGACTAGCTTGTTTTCAAAAAATAATACAGTGCAAGCTCGATTTTCGCGATTAATTAAAAATTTTATTGAAAATCTTTATGTCATTTTTAAAATTAGAATTGTTTTTATTGATATATGTATTTATATTTTAAACATTTTTAAAGAAATTGGAGATTTTGAGTTGCTTGTTTAAAATAACAGCTGAATCACGTAGTTCATGTAGTGCTGTTGCCGGCTTATCTTTTTCCAAAGCCCATTGAATGCATAAGTTTATCGATGTTATATCATCGTCCACTTAAATTTTGTTTTCTTCATGACCTATCGTGTTAATCCTCTGATTCCGTATCTGATAATTCCATTTGCTCCCCATTACTTTCCATATGAAATTCTTCTTGACTCCAGTTGCTTATGTCAGCATTCGTGAAAAGATGTTCCGTACCAATTTGAGCTACAAGTGTACCAATAGTTGAAATATCTTCGTTTTCTTCCTGAATTAAATTTTGTAAAATATTTGAGGGCATGTTCTCCTCTTCGCTCCATTCACTACCGAATTCGAGCAAGGAGTTCCAGGATTTTTGGATATTGGACACTTATATTTTATCCCAGGACGTAGCTAGAATCTAAACTGCAATTTTTGAGATTGACGTTTTTTAGTTTGAGCTCCAAATTTGTTCCCATCACGCCAAGCTAGTGGATAAGCAGTTGTTTTTTATAATTTAATTTGACCAAGTTGATAACGTCTTGATCTAACGGTTGAATAAGCGCAGTGCAATTGGGTGGTAGATTCAGTGCTATAATTAAACCTAAATCATTTTTTAGATCCTCAACTTAGTGACACGTCGCGTTATCTAAAAAGCAGAACAGATTTTTGCGGCAGACGTTTTGATGCCAAAAATTCTCGGACCTAAAAAATTTTTACTTATGAACAACTTATTTTTACTAATTGGTGAAAATTAACTTACGTGGAGAATAAATTCGTGATGGAACCAGTAATTGAATATAAATGATGTCATTCAGGCGTTATTACTGGACTTGTATGTTACAGGATTATTGAAAAAACATTTAAAGGCACGTGGGTTTTTCGATTTGCCAACAATTTCACTTTGTCTGTGCCATTCGCATTTGAACAGGGCAAAAAAGTTATTCGCTCTTTATATAATTTTTTCCGGGAGCCGTTTTCTTATTACATGTGACAAGAGTGTGATTTGGAGGCATCCTATAATATAAACCGGATTCGTCGGCATTGTAGATTTGGTGAAGAGTCAACACATGCTCATTAACGTAATCCTTAAACTCTTTCACAAATGGATCAATAAGATGTGGTTTCAACAACAATTTCTCGCCGTAATTTTTAAAAATCTAATTCCATGTCGACATTTAAATTTTCTTCAACCCTGGCATTGAAACCTGAATTGGTTTGCTAAATTTTGGAATACAAATGACTAGCTTTTAATTGTAAAATCTTTGCTGATATTGGAGCATTTTTTTCTCTTTGTCTCACAAACCAATTATAAAACATTTTTTCCATTCTTGGGCACTCAGCTTTCTTTAAGGTGTAACGTTTGCCAGGGCCACTTTCTGTTTCTGTTTTTTAATGACTTTTCTTGCTTTTTAATGCAGTAAATCGAAGACTTATGCAACTTATAATTCAGGCAAATTGAATTTATGGGATCTCCTCTTTAACATTTTTTTAAAATCTCTAATTTTTGAAAAATCGTTGGTTTTGAAATATGTTGAACTTTTCTCATAGTAGGAGATGCATTAACACAAAAAGTGACACGAATAAACTGACAAAATTGAAGATCAAAATCATCCAAAAAGGTTAATATACCAAAAACGGGGATTTTCCTTTTTTGGTTATAGACTTTGTAATTAAATTTAAAAAACAGGTACATAAAAGTCGCGAAAATGGAACCCGTTCTTCGTAAACTGTCGCGATTATAGAACCTGCAATGTTAAAAATTACGCCGTCGCGATAATAGGTAGTCGCGAATACCGAGCTGGCACTGTACTTAAAAATGTTTTAAAAAAAATAATAGTAAACTACTAAAAACTGGCAGATTCCAGCCCTCGAAATTCGAGTGCACATTCTAGGAAATATTATTTTTTCATTATATAAAGACCCTCAAGGTATGCTAATCAATTATAGCCAATTCGCAAATCAACAGAAACAAGTAAGAGTGTTAAATTCGGCTGGGCCGAATCTCTGATACCCTCCACCTTTTTCATTTTCAATTTTTATTTTTAATTTATCATTTTCTATTTTTCACTTTTCAATTTTCATCTTTCATTTTTCATTTTTAATTTTTAATTTTTAATTTTTAATTTTTAATTTTTAATTTGCAATTTTTAATTTTTAATTTTTAATTTTTAATTTTTAATTTTTAATTTTTAATTTTTAATTTTTAATTTTTAATTTTTAATTTTTAATTTTTAATTTTTAATTTTTAATTTTTAATTTTTAATTTTTAATTTTTAATTTTTAATTTTTAATTTTTAATTTTTAATTTTTAATTTTTAATTTTTAATTTTTAATTTTTAATTTTTAATTTTTAATTTTTAATTTTTAATTTTTAATTTTTAATTTTTAATTTTTAATTTTTCATTTTCCATTTTTCATTTATAATTTTTCATTTTACATTTTCCATTTTTCAATTTTCATTTTTCATTTTTAGTTTTCCATTTTCCATTTTTAATTTTTCGTTTTCCGTTTTCCATTTTTCATTTTCCATTTTTCATTTTCCATTTTCCATTTTTCAATTTTAATTTTTAATTTTCCATTTTTCATTTTTCATTTTTCATTTTTCATTTTCCATATTCCATTTTCAATTTTCCATTTTCCATTTTTCATTTTTCATTTTTCATTTTTCATTTTTAGTTTTCATTTTCCACTTTGCATTTTTCATTTTCCATTTTCCATTCTCCATTTTTCATTTTCCATTTTTCATTTTTCATTTTTCATTTTTCATTTTTCATTTTTCATTTTTCATTTTTCATTTTCCATTTTCCATTTTTCAATTTTCATTTTTCAAGTTCCATTTTCCATTTCTCATTATCCATTTTTAATTTTCCATTTTTAATTTTTCATTTTCCATTTTCATTTTCATTTTCCACTTTTCATTTTTCATTTTCCATTTTTCATTTCCGATTTTCAATTTTTCATTTTTCATTTTTCATTTTCCATTTTTCATTTTTCATTTTTCATTTTCCATTTTTCATCTTTAGTTTTTCAATTTTCGATTTTCATTTTCCATCTTTCAACTTCCATTTTCCATTTTCATTTTTCATTTTCCATTTTTAATTTTTAATTTTTAATTTTTAATTTTTAATTTTTAATTTTTAATTTTTAATTTTTAATTTTTAATTTTCCATTTTCACAATTTTCAATTTCCATTTTCCATTTTCATTTTTCATTTTCCATTTTTCGTTTTCCATTTTGCACTTTTAATTTTTATTAATTTTTAATTTTTAATATTTAATTTTAATGATAACAAAATATGTGGTAAAACTTGCTTAGGCCAATGTGACACGTGCAGTATTAATATACACACAACTGTAATGACTTCAACAATACGAAGAATTACAACATTTTATCTTAAGAAAAACACACTGAAAAATTTTATTTTTTCAAGAGTTTTTTCAAAGTTTCATTCATAGCTCGTGAACCCTTTGACCGATTTTTACGATTTTAAATAGCAACTCCTCTGGGATGTTAATAAACGATTTTATACAAAAAAGAACGGTCTAGCTTAGATATTGACGGCGTGATCGTGATTTACACAGACAGACGGACAGACGGACAGATGGTCATCGGTAAATCAACTTCCCTAAGAAAATAAGAAAATATATTTTTTTGGGGCCTCAGGAATTTATTTCGATGCGTTACAAACGGAATGACAAACCTATATATATATACCCTCTGCCATTGAGGTGTGGAGGGTATAAAAACAAACTCATTTTTATTACAAACACATAATTATACCCTATACCACTATGTGGTTTGGGTATAATGACTTTGTGCTGCTGTTTGTAACAACCAAAAATATTTGACCTACACCCATCTTTAATTATACCGATCGAATCAGAATCACTATCTGATACGATTTAACGATGTCCGTCCATCCGTCCGTCCGTCTGTGTGTCCATGTAAATCTTGTAATCAAACTGCAGGTCGCAAATATTAATATATTTTGATGAAATTCGGTATTTGATCTTTTATCGGCCATGGGATGAACGCTATTGAAATTGGTGAGAATCGGTCCATGTTTAGACCTAGCCCCCATACAACTGACCCCTATGAAATCAACATATATTGCCATAAGATCCAAATTATCATACAAATCTTAGTCAAATTGGGTTTGTATGTATATATTACATCCATTAATCAGTAGTCCAAAAATGATCCCTATTAGACAACTCTTAGTCATAGCCCCATATAGAGCTGCTTCCCGATCTTCACTTAAATCTATCAAAAAACAAAAATATTGCACTGATTCTTCTCAAATTTTGTTTGTATATATTTTTGCAAAATACAAGAGACTCTACCAAACATGGTCAGGATCGGTCCATTTTTGGGCCTAGTCCCCATATAGATATAGCATCCGATATGAACTTTTTCATATCTTCAGCCGAAAAAATTAATAAAAATCCCACTCAAATTTGGTTTATGCTTATTTTCTATATCCAGTTAGTTGGGTCTAAGAGATGGTATAGGGTATCGTATAGTCGGTCTAGACCGACTATAATTTTCTTACTTGTTTTTAATTTGTGTTAGTAGCAAACTTAAATGCAATTTACTCAAAATAAAGGAAAAATTAAAAAATCTGTAAATCTGCAAAACGGCTAAAAAGAAATACCTTTCAAACAATATACGTTTGGGCAAAATCGGGATATAACGGTAGAACAAAACATCGGTCACAAGAAATTGCCTAGTCTATTAATATTATAGATTAATATAGAATAAAAAAAGAAAAATATAATAAAATTTAAAAGGCGAGAACCCGGCTCACAACGAAATTTGGTATGCACTAACAAAGTTGTAATTTTTTAGTTTCCATTATATTTTTGGATCTGATAAACTTATTTTTTAATTTTCTTCTAATCGTACCTATCTGTTATATTAACTCTTTTTAAAAATCCAAATATTCTTAGTTTGAAAATATTTCCCTACATTAAGCAAATTGCTGAGAATTTTGCATACAATTTCTAACGTTTTACGATTGCAATAATACAATTATTAACTTTAATTTGCTTATTAACGTTCTTTCGATTTTCCTATTCAATTTCTCCAATTCTGATTTAACAAATTTATTTAAAATCTAATGCACTTAATATATTACTGACACATTTACTTTTGTTTGCGTATTTACATACATACAATATGTACATAAGTAGGTATTCGTATAAAAAATATTAGCTAATGTTTGACCATGATTGAGGTTAAAGCACGACAATGAACTTGCATCGGCAAGAAAAAAAAGTTTGTTTAAATTGAGTCATATTACAATATCGTTCATTCATTCACTCACACACAGAGTGCGAAAAAAACTTCGCCGTCAGATGCATGAAGGCAGGCTGGCGGATTACTCGTAGATTGTGGTCTGAGAAAAAGGGAGAAAGTCTGTCAACTTTCAAATAGAAATGAATAAAAACTGAAAAAAAATTTTTTTTTTCAAAATAGAAAAAAATAGTCGAAAAAGTGAAGAGAGCATTAAACTGTTGATTTTGATTTTGATTTTTTTAAAAGCATGGCCACCAAACGCACACATACACTCATTATCACAGATACACTAAAAAGCGAATAAACAAAACAGAATGCCGGGTTTTAGAACAATAAACGCGTAAAATAAATAAAAGGTTCAATAAACTGAAGAGAAATGTTTATAGAAAACACATATGTATGTACTTAATATAAAAAGAAATAAATTAATGAAAAAAAGCTCTGAAATGAAATTAAAGATAATGCCAGATTTAATAATAAATAAAACAAAGAAAAGAATATGAGAAATAAAATTCACAATAAAAACAAATTACATGCAACAAAGATGAATACGTACATATATTTAATTAAACACTAATACACTTGTCCCCATATACACGGCCTATTAGTGTATATTGTTTTACAAAAACTCAAATTATCTATCGGATTTCAGGTTACTGCCTAATTTTTGATTGCCGAAAAGTCTATTAAACTAATAATTTTCACTTGTAGAAATGGTTTAGGAGAAATGCTCTTCACTGTATAATTTCACCATGATAAATTTTTACTGTTTTATTGTAATTAATTTCCTTTGTTTAAGGTCAAATTTTTTAGTAATGAAATAACCGTTTATAAAGTGTGTGGTGTATTGGATAAAAAAAGTGGATGTTTATTCGTTCATAACTATTTAATACTTTTGTACTTGAATTGGATATAGAAAAAAAAAAAAACAATCGAGATAAACATATTCAAGGGTCAAGGTTTCAAAAAAGTAAAGTTTACGAGAAACATCTTGTTTTCCCTTTTTATTTGGGATTTAGCATTAAAAAAGGTTTATCTATTTATATTTATTAATTATTAAAAACAATTTAAAGCCATAAAGGGAAATTTACCAGGCGTTGGAACAAGTGTTTTCTTTGTTGTTATTATTTGTTTGTGTTGAATTTTATTGTTACCTATCTAAAGGTGTTTGAACTTGATTTTATTTCAACACCAAATGCATGTACAACAACAGACAGGTGTCAACCGCTGGGTTCAAAAAACTGTTTTTGAGTTATCAACTTATTTTTAGAAATGCATTTTACATTGGCACACCACACCTTCTTTCCGCCAAAGACAGTAGATGTTTATTAGTTTGAGCGATATGACTTACCTGAAATTAAAGAAAACAAAACAAGTCATATTTAATTTGCAAATATTCAATCATGAAGAAATCAAAATACTTATATATAGATATATATATTAGTGTGACAGCCATTTTTTTGAGTTCAAAGTTCATATATGATTATATATGTAAAAATTATCAAAAAAAAAAATAATTTTTCACAAAAATTTTGATATTAATAATTGCGTTTCAATTAAATTAATTTATAAATCATAATCTAGAGTAAATTCTCTTTCTCTTCCGTTAAAAACAGCCAAGATATATCAAGTTCCCCAGGCAATAAATGCGCCGCAGACCACTTGATTAAGATAATCGAGCTCACATTTTTAAAGATATTGAAATAATTTACAACAACAATATTTTTGCATTTTCCTGATCTCAAAATGATCTTATATAAAGTATTTTGCATCTCGTCTATTGTTATGCAATTCTAAATTAATGTCAAAAGGGTACGTATTTATTAGCACTATTTCAAAATCTCCAATTTTACTTTTTCAAAAATTTTGTTCAAGAAATTTTCCGAAATCAACGATTGGCTTTTAAGGTCTTATTAAAAATATATATGTGATTAAAAATGCCAAACATTGTAGGTATCCAGTTCTTAATTTGACGAGGGCAGCGTTTTTATTTCAGCGGATTTGAAGAAAAATGTGATTTTTCATACTTTTTCAACTTTTAGGCCACATCTTTCTGGTGTTGCCTATCTTTTGTCAATGTATTATACTACTTGATATAAGTTCTCAATCCTGTAAATGAAGGTTAAATTCAAACACTATAAATTGTCCCCCTTTAAGGGCAAAAGTCAAATTTCAGGAGAATTTTTTTTAAACAAAATATCGAAGTAATATATATTTGTGGAAGGATTTCAATAAAACTTGTTAATAATTTTTTAATTATTCTAAAAATAATATACTGGGACTTATTTTCTGAAATTAACCCAAAAAGGCTAACAGATGAAAATGTATGAAAAATCAAATTTTTCTTCAAATCCGCTTAAATACAAACCCTGCCCTCGCCAAATTAAGAACAGGATACCTACAATATTTGGCATTTTTAATTAGATATTTATTTATTTTTATTAATTACAATACAAAGTAAATTTGTATTTTAATTTGGGTCCAGGGATAAGCCGGGTGACAAAGACCATTTGGCTGGTTTTTGCAGCGTCAGACCAAAGCCTCTGGTGGTAGCGACCACGCTACCTACTCACCTACCAGGGCGCTTTTTTAATTAGATATATTTTGTTAATAAGGCCAGGGGGCGTTTTTTTTTTACTCTTTGAATGAACAAATATAAAAAACCAATTTTTGGACTTAAATTGAATGAAATCGATATATAGGTCGTATATGGGCACCCCACATAATTTTCAGCTTTGGGCTATTTTAAATATGGAAAAGATAAAAATTCGTCGACTTGTGCAATAATTTCGTCAATTTTCCCCAAAAAGGTTAAAAAAATCCAGAAAAAAGCACGAAAACGCCCCGTGGCGGCTGTTAAAAATAAAAATAAATGTGAGAAATGGAGTCCCTGACCCAAAAAACTCCCGGTATATACATTTCTAATAATTTTTTTTTACATTTGAATGAGTATTATGGAAACTATCATGAAAATTTCTTCACCGAAACTTTGACAGGCTCGAAAATGATTTTAGAGGTATGGTTCCTTGGGAAAATGTACTTATTATGGCCCGTAGTACCAGAATCGTGATGAACCAATGGAGTAAAAATAATTGACCCACCATATATATATATATATATATATATTTCGATACTAAAATATTTCTTGATGGTATAATCATATTTGCAGTATAATCAAGGTAATAGGGGTTTCAACTGAAAAATGTATACATATATAATCTATTTATTGTTGAAAAATTACACCAATACATAAAAACTGGCATAATCTTAAAAGTTGTTCCAACGATTTCCAATTTCACAGTTGCAACAGAAACTAAAATTTTAACATAAATTCGAAGGCTACATTTTCAAAACGTATTAAACGGATTACAAATGAAAGTTATATTTAGTTTGCAAAATAGAAATAAGTCCAACAAAATACTGCGATGATAAAAATGAAAAAAAAACAAAATAATGGGCCTACAAAATCAGCAATCTACGTATTTGCTTCACACTTATAATCTGACCCATAAAAACAAAATTTTTATTAAAACTCTTTCTTTCCTTATGCATATGAGTTTCGAATATATCCGTGACTGTGCGTGACTGTGTGTGACTATCTTAAAATTAATCTTTGGCTACAACAAGTCTATGGACAAAGTTTCAGATCCATCGGATGAGGGGAAGTGGGGTTTTAATCTCTCCGTGACTGTGCGTGACTATGTCAAAGTTAATCATTTTTCACAGCAAGTCTATCGACCAAGTTTTAGATCGATCGGATGAGGGTAAATGACAGTTAGATCACTCCGTGACTGTGCGTGACTATGCGTGACTGCGCGTGACTATGTCGAAGTTGATCTGTCTTTACAGCAATTATATCGACCAAGTTTCAGATCGTACTGATGAGGGTAAATGACATTTAGATCACTCCGTAACTGTGCGTGACCATGCGTGTCTGTGCGTGACTAAGTCAAGGTTAATCTTTTTTTCACAGCAAGTGTATGGACCAAGTTTCTGATCGATCGGATGTGGGGAAATGACATTTAGATCACTCCGTGACTGTGCGTGACCATGCGTGACTATGCTCGACTAAGTCAAAATTAATATTTTTTTCACACCAAGTGTATGGACCAAGTTTCTGATCGATCGGATGTGGGGAAATGACATTTAGATCACTCCGTGACTGTGCGTGACCATGCGTGACTCGCGTGACTAAGTCAAAGTTAATCTTTTTTCACAGCAAGTGTACGGACCAAATTTGAGATCGATCGGATGACGGGAAATGACATTTAGATCACTCCGTGACTGTGCGTGACCACGCGTTACTGTGCGTGACTAAGTCAAAGTTAATCTTTTTTCACAGCAAGTGTATGGGCCAAGTTTGAGATCGTTCGGATGAGGGGAAATAACATTTAGATCACTCCGTGACTGTGCGTGACCACGCGTGACTATGCATGACTACCCCAAAATTTATCTGTAGTCACAACAAGACTGTCGGCCAAAGTTCAAATTGGATAAGGGGGAATGGGGTCCACCCATGGCAGACAGACAGACAAACAGACAGACAGACAGAGAGTATGAGTTAAAAGAAAGAGTTTAAAAAATAGCTAAATCTATAAGTTGCAACTCATAAATGGAAACTTCAATACATATGCGTATTACTTGAGTTATTTCAGAGTGGTTTTTCTTCTCAGTCAGTTGTGATAAAATGTTTATAAAAATGGCTTTCATCAATCAACTGACGCGTAGCAGCGTGTTTTTAAATTGTCAAGCATATTTTTTAAGATCAAGTATTGCGACATTTGAGATTTGGCCAGCCAACCGTTTTTTGTTTGCCCATGAAAAATTATTTTAAAGACGTTCACAATTTAGTGATATTTGAAGCTTATTCTAAATTGAATTCTTTCATAAGGAATTTAATTGTTTATGTGTGTAACAAAAACATTTACTTATTGTCTCAGGTCTCTTTTCAATTAATCATCATATGGTGAGGTCCTCCATAGGCATATGATTAATATTTGTGTGCTTGAATACGTCCCAAGTCTAACAAAAAAACTACTTATGTATCATACATAAATAGGGGCGTTTCATGTCAAGTGACCCAACTTTTGAAACCGATGTCTTCCGATCGGGATGAAATTTGCACCAAGGTTAGTTTTATTGGATAGTATTTTAGACACAATTTTTCAACAAGATCGGTCAAGAATTCTCTCAGTTTTTATTATTATCTGTAATATTAATAGGCTAGGCGATTTCTTGTGACTGATGTTTTGTTCTACCGTTTTATCCCGATTTTGACCAAACGTATATTATATGAAAGGTATTTCTTTTTAGCCGATTTTCAGATTTACAGATTTTTAAATTTTTTCCTTTATTTTGCGTAAATTGCATTTAAAGTTGCTACTAACACATACATAAAATTATACAATGCTATGTGTGTGTTTATTAAATGTGTTAATGTGTTTCTAATAAAAATGAGTTTGTTTTTATGTGTTGATTTGTGAATTGGCTATAATTGATTTGCATTCCTTTAGGGCCTTTATTTAATGAAAAAATATAATTTCCTAGAATTTGCGCTCGAATTTCGAGGGCTGGAATCTGCTAGTTATATATTAATTTAATTATTGTTACAAATAAACAAAAAAATTATTTTTCAACATTTCTATAGAAAAAAGTCTTTTTTTTTCCTGAGGTTAACATATTGCGGTTATTTCATACAGTTTACGTTTTATTTTTAGGATTTTAGAAAATCCTACACACTAATAGGAAAAAATTCAAATTAATGCATATGCCAAAAATTGAAAAACCGTTGTCTTGAGTTACAGAACAATTTTTTTTGATAGATATCCCACTCGCATCCCACTAAGCGACCAAAAAGCTGTAAAAGGAAAACACTTAACCTTTCTTTTGAGCAAAAAATAAAAATAAAAATTTCCTTTTTTGAAAAAAAAGTCAAAAAAATTTTTTGGATTTTGCAAAAAATAGTAAAAAAAAAATTTTTTTTATTTTTTTAAAATTTTTTTTTAAATTTTTTTTATTTTTTTAAATTTTTTTTATTTTTTTAAATTTTTTTTTTCCGAAAGACTGAAGAAGTAGCTATTTAAACTATTTGAGACAAATTTTGCTACGAGCAATAGGTAAAAAGTTACATGGTTGAGAAAAAAAACACCTGTTTGGTCAAAATGTCAAATTTTGACCCCTTCTAACTCAGAGAGTTCTGGACCGATCTTGTTGAAAAATTGTGTCTAAACTACTATCAAATAGGACTAACCTTGGTTCAAATTTCATCCTGATCGGAAGACATCGGTTTCAAAAGTTGGGTCACTTGACATGAAACGCCCCATATATATGTATATGAGTATATGCCTGTATGTATGTACGTAGGTATCAACGAGAATAGTTATGCCAGGTTTATTCATCTACATAAAAATAGCCTACTTAAATATTTCTTTACCTTACTTTACGTTACTTTACTTTAATCGTAAACGCCTCTTGTTAAACAATCTATAATATTAATAGGCTAGGCGGTTTCTTGTGACCGATGTTTTGTTCTACCGTTTTATTCCGATTTTGACCAAACATATATTATTTGAAAGGTATTTCTTTTTAGCCGTTTTGCTGATTTACAGATTTTAAAATTTTTCCTTTATTTTGAGTAAATTGCATTTAAAGTTGCTACCAACACATACATAAAATTATACAATGCTGTGTGTGTGTTTATTAAATTTGTTAATGTGTTTGTAATAAAAATGAGTTTGTTTTTTGTGTTGATTTGCAAATTGGCTATAATTGATTAGCATACATTTAGGGTCTTTATTTAATGAAAAAATAAAATTTCCTAGAATTTGCACTCGAATTTCTCGAATTTCGAGGGCTGGAGTTCGCTAGTTATAATTATTTTGCTTATTTGAAGAATTGAATAAGATACGAAAATGGTTGCCAGTCAATATCGCACTCAACCACGCCTATAAGTATTTGTATGCATATTACACCAATGCACTCTGAACTCTTCAGATTCTTGATTGTGTCAAATGTCGAACTAAATTTTTTATCTATTTCTTTAAATAAAAAGTTGATTATTGTAATTGGCTTGGTTTCTTTTAAATGACATTTCAATATATGTATGTATATTAGGGTGACAGCCAAAATTTTTTTTCGCGAATTTTAAAGCTTTTTCAACGGAATATTGTGCCAATAGGTCCAAAAGTTTTGTGACGAAAATTTGAGCCAAATCGGACAACGTTTTCTGGACGCGCATCCAGGTCAAAGGTCAGGTATTTTCATATTTTACAATATATACGAAATAAATTTTTTGAACTCGTTTATTTTTTTTCAATATTTAATGAAAAAATGTGGATTTATATATTTTCGTGAAAAAAATAGTAAAAAGAACTTTTTTGGTAATTAACCTTTCCTTTATGTCAGGAAATTAATAGATGCTTTTATTCAAAAACGTTAACTACAAAAACACATTTGTTTGTTTGTATTAAATCACACCTTCTACATGGCAAAAATTTTAAAATTGCTAATTTCCTAGACAACAACCATTATTTTTAACGGATTCTAATGATAAATTTCAAGGCCTACTAGATTTTTAAAATACGACTGAATTATGTATTTCCCCAAAAATTATATAAATTGCATTCAGTCGTCTGAATTACTTGTGTAAAGTGCTTTTGGTTAGAGATTTTTTGTGAATTTTGTAAAAATATATAACAATGCCCTCGTTAAGGGAAGAAATATTTTTAATAGGCTATTCAAAACACCAAATAGTTGGTTCTAAACTTCCCTCGAAGGGGGACTGCCTCAAAGTTTTTTTTCATAATATGAGGACAACGAAATTAACTGCAAAAGATAGTGCTCATCTTGTGGTAAGAGAGTGTATAATTTTTTGGGAAAAGGCCCGTATCCCTGTTCACGATTTGCACTGGTGTACAAAAAAAATGTTGCGTCTGTATGAGGAATGGAAAGATTTAAAAAAAAATATATCTAGAGTGTCCGACATTCATAAAAACAGAAGAAAACTGTGGAGCGATAATTTAGGCGATCTCTTCGATATTGCTCGTACCGATGCACTGGAACTAATAGATTTAGAAGACAAGCAATTTTTAATTAAACAAAGAATGAAAGGTCGCGAAGGTTGTATGTTGGGAGTCGACTGTAATCTAAAAAAAAAAAGAGGAAAGAAAAAGAAATCGCAAAAAACAAGAAGAGTTGCGTAAAAAATTAAGTGACGAATTACCATCAACTTCATCAGGTAAAAATTTAATTAAATGTTAAATAACGTTGTTTTAAATTTTTGTTGGAAGTACTGAACTGTGACAAAATTTATTTCAGCCTGCAATATGATTGAATTTTCCGCGTCTGAAGATGCTGCAACATCAGAGGAAGAATATTCTGAATGTTCGATTGAGGCAAAACGTTTTCGCAGTACTTCTTGTACGAAAAAGCAAAGTGTCTTAACGTCAAGACTAGCTGCAGTTTTCGACAAGTTAAAAATAAGTCAGAGAGATGCTGTACACTTATTGGTTGCAGTTATTGACGCCGTCGGACTTAACACATCCGATTATATTTTAAATCGAACCTCCATAAATCGGGAAAGAGCGCAATTAAGATTAACGCAAAGTGAAAAAATTATAGAAAAGTTTACTGCAAGTGATCAACCTTTGACCATCCATTGGGACACTAAACTGTTATCGACAATAACAGGAAAATCAGAAGACCGTTTGGCTATAATTGCTACGGCTCCAGGCCTAGAGCAAATTATATATATGCCTGATATTCCCTCTGGGACTGGATCGGAAATTTCTTCTGCAGTTTATGATGCATTAGAAGACAAACATATTTTGGAACGAACGGAAGCGTTTGTTTTTGATACAACATCATCCAACACTGGTAGATTGAAAGGTGCATGTGTGCTTTTGAAGAGATCAATTGGAAGAGAAATTCTATTTCTAGGCTGCAGACACCATATTTTCGAAATTGTTTTGGCAGCAGTTTTTACGGAGGCCAATGTTGGAGTGTCGTCTGGACCGGACATAACGATTTTTAAAAAATTCAAAAAACATTGGCCAGAAATAAATACAGATAGTTTTGTGCCAGGAATAGCTCATCCACGAATTATGGAAATTATAGGCGATAATGTTGGTGAACTTTTAGATTTTGCTTTAGGAAAAATGAACGATTCATTCCCGAGAAATGATTATAAAGAATTTTTGGAGTTAGTAATTATATTCCTTGGTGGCAATCCTACTTCAGGAATAAAATTCAGAAAACCCGGTGCACTGCACTACGCAAGATGGATGGCCAAGGCTATATACTCTTTAAAGATAGTGATTTTTCGCAATCAATTTCCTGAAGTGACAGATTTTGAAATCAGTGCTTTGATAGAAGTAACAGGTTTCATTGTAAGTTGTTATTCAAATTTTTGGTTTGATTCAAATAAAGCGGATAAAGCTGCTTTAAATGATATTATGTTTTTGAGAAAATTGGAAAACTACAAAAGAGTCAATCAAAATATTGCGGCCAAAGCCATTTCAAAGGTATTAAATCATCTGTATTACTTAAGCGAAGAATGTGTGGGCTTTTCTTTGTTTGACGAAAGGATAGACAACATAACAAAAAGCAAGCTAGTAGCGAAGATGTCTGTAGATATATCTGAAAATGAGGATGAAGAGATAGCAAAGAAGCTAATAATAAAGAAGGAAAACTTTAAAAGTTTTATTTTCAGAGACAACTCTGATATTTTACAAGATTTGTTTTCAAAAAATACCAAAAAAGTTTTCAAGAGATTTGGAATTTCAATAGAGTTTTTCAGCAACGATCCACGTTCTTTGAGTGTTACAGGAGAGTACCTAAGAGCGAAACAAATTATTCAAAACTTGGCTGTTGTTAATGATTGTGCTGAAAGAGGCATTCAGTTAATTCAAGAATACCATGACAAAATAACAAAAGATGAGGGACAGAAACAACATTTAATGAAAGTAACTATCATATATTATAACTTTTTTAATTTTTTTTTCTCTTGACATGGTTTAATATTTTACAGGTGGTACAAAAATATAGGCAGCTGTATTCAAAACATGCTAATCTATATTCTCTGCAAAAA
This sequence comes from Cordilura impudica, assembly GCA_963682025.1. Lineage (NCBI taxonomy): Eukaryota > Metazoa > Arthropoda > Insecta > Diptera > Scathophagidae > Cordilura > Cordilura impudica. The sequence continues at coordinate 2,723,341 of OY821520.1, read as the reverse complement.
GATTTTGATCTGTAGATTTTAAAAGAAAAAAAACCTACCAAATCACCGATCATAATTTTTGTTTTTAAAATTAGAAAAAGTAGTAGATTGATTTATATACATTGCCAATAATGGCATACATATATTAAACATTTTTGAAATAAAATAGTTTGTGGATCACTTTGACGCAAGGGAAATTTGAGAGTTAGTTCCCAAAAAAACCATTTGAGTGTCCTCTTTATTAAAAGTCTACAGAATCCAGATGTTTTTGTAAAATAAAGTAGAAAATATATGAGTTTCTCAACTTTATTTCATACTAGCTGTGAAATATGCAAATACCTGACCTTTGACCTGGATGCGCGTCCAGAAAACGTTGTCCGATTTGGCTCAAATTTTCGGCACAAAACTCTTGGACCTATTAGCACAATATTCCGTTGAAAAAACTTTTAAATTCGAAGAAAAATTTTTTTACATACAAACCATTGTCACCCTAATGTATATAGAGTATTTATATATACATACATAAACATTCGTAAATAACAGACTATACTACAAATGGTTGTGATGTTAGAGCAACGAAAATTTACAGACAGACAGATCAATAAGCCGACCGTACAGGGCGTAGGGTAAAAATATAACAAAACTCAGTAAATTTAAGAGCTTTTGCAGTGAAGATAGATTACAAAACAATAACATTAGAGTTTTGCGCTGTGATGTAGATTTCATACTTGTACATATTTGCTCGTATATTTAGCATTGAATTGAATGTAGTGCGCCAGGCTTGAGTGAACATAAGAGGTTTGAATAAAGAAACCAAAACATGAAAAAACATATGCCGATTGTATGTGTATAAAAATAAGACAAATAAAATTGGTGTAGGTCGTTAAAATATCACAACAAAATGACAAGAGAAAACCCACAAAACACAATCAAAATCAAGTTAAACAAATACGGAATTGTGACCTCAAATTTCCCTTTTTTTTCATGTTATTTTTGTGAATAAGATCACAAAAAGTTTCCTTGGTTTTTCAATGATCTCATTCATATATTCATTGTTGCTGCATATTATACAAACATGAGCCCATTGTTAATGTATATTGAAGATCAATTTGTGGTTAAGTTATCGACCCGTAACCAAGCAAATAATAACGCTGAGTTATAAATGGAAAATATCAACATGTCACACACATACTCACACATGCATGCGTTTTTTTTTTTTATATACAAAATGGATAAATTCAGTTTTAAAAATTTTAAATATAAAATGAAACGGCTGAATGTCAGACAAGACTAATGACTTTTGTTTTATTATTAAATGATCTTTTTTAATTAAGACGTAGACGCCATAACAAGCAATCAAAAGTAAATAAAAAAAAAAATGAAGACATACATTTTTTGGTATTCGCCGACACCTCACTTTTGTAATGTGTTATAATAAGCGCGTTCTCAAAGTCAAGTGCATGTTTAATGTTCCATTAAATATAAATATTAGCACTCATTGTAAATTCTTTTTGTTTAACCCATTTCCTTTCACTGTTTGATTTTTCGAACAGCAACTTTGAATTAATTATAATGGAAAAACTACAAAGATTTGAATTTAGGTACTCTACACACCATTGTTTGCAATTAAAAATATAATCTTTATAGCATTTTTTTTAAATTGCCAAAAGTAATAAGCAAAACTTTTGGGAATATGGTAATTAAAATTATTAAAAGTCAAAGCTTCAAATCATAAGAACCGATATTGTTCCAGGGAATATGGTGAATATGGTGCAGTTGTTCGAAAAATCGAATAAATGCCTTATATATGTATGTATATACAAGTAAGAAAATTATAGTCGGTCTAGGCCCCTGAAACTTTAAAGGTCCGACTCCGACTCCAACTCCGACTCCTACTCCAAATTTGACTCCGTTGCTAAATGTATGTATATACAATATTTATAAAAACAGTGATAATTACGTTGTGGGTAATTGATGTCAGTGAATCAATATAACATTTTTTTTTTAAATATTTTATTTATCTGTAATATTAATAGTCTAGGCGATTTCTTGTGACTGATGTTTTGTTCTACCGTTTTATCCCGATTTTGACCAAACGTATATTATTTAAAAGGTATTTCTTTTTAGCCGATTTGCAGATTTACAGATTTTTAAGTTTTGTCTGTTATTTTGAATAAATTGTATTTAAAGTTACTACTAACACATACATAAAATTATATAATGCTATGTGTGTGTTTATTAAATTTGTTAATGTGTTTGTAATAAAAATGAGTTTATTTTTTGTGTTGATTTTTGAATTGGCTATAATTGATTAGCATATTTTTAATCGAACTTCGAGGGCTGGAATCTGCTAGTTTGTATTAATCCTTTTAATAATAAACAAAATAATTTAATATCCGAAACTTAAAATAACCAAACTTGAAATGAAATAACAAAAATTCAAAAAATAACTCTGCATTTGTCTTTAGAAAAAGGATAGCCTCAATAATATCCGACTTCATTGATGCTCTCAAATCGGATCTGATGATTCAGAGTGCCGAACATAATACTCCTAGGTACACTTGTTTCGGTGGCAATGCCGCGGTGATCAGAACAGCACGTTGAATAATCTCAATGTATTTTGGAATAACATCTTTTTTGCTAAATCTGAAGAACGGTCAAATTTCTCTACCTTCTTTAATGCCTGGTAAAAGTCTGTTTTAAATGTGACTAAGACTGTTTGAGATTCTACCAAATTTAAGCGATGGCACTTGGACTGCTCCTGCTCGTTTAAAATTTATTTCAAAATCATCATGTGTACATATATAATATTTTTTTTAAATTTTTATTACAAAAAAAATTATATCAATTAGTTGGAGTTCAAATTAATTATTTTTATGCTCCGCTTTGACTTTGAGTTTTCAATATAATTCATTTTTTTAAAATAAGAAATTAACTAAAACACCAGACCTATAATATATAATACTAGATGTAACCCGATGTACTTCGCTACCCTTCACCCTGCCCCCACCGCATTGTAAAGAAAGGGCTCACGCAAAATCCTAAGACTCTCACTATTACAGTACTCCAGATATATGGTATTCAATATTTACTTTATTTGGGTGTTCCGGCAAAGCTACTAACATAAATAATATGTGACATCACACAAATTTGCAAAGCTCTATAATAGCCCTATAATAGTACCCAAGATATATGATATTAAAAACTTGTGAAAATTTTAGGAATATCAGATAAGTAGTTACGGAGATTACCTCCTACAAAGAAATAAACAAACAAACACACATTACCTATTTATTATATTAATCTAAAATATTAATAAGCTAGGCGATTTCTTGTGACTGATGTTTTGTTCTACCGTTTTATCCCGATTTTGATAAAACGTATATTTTTTGAAAGGTATTTCTTTTTAGCTGTTCGCCAGACTAACAGATTTTAAAATTTTTGCCTTTGTTTTGAGTAAATAGCATTTAAAGTTGCTATTAACACATACATAAAATTAAAAAAGTCTATGTGTGTGGTTATTAAATTTGTTAATGTGTTTGTTTTCTTCACAATAATAATAAACCAAAAAGAGTTGGTTTTTGAATTGGATAAGTTGAAAAAAGTTGCCTAGAATCTGCACTCGAATTTCCAGCGCTGGAATCTGCTATTAGATTATTATTAGTATAGATGAACTATAATATTTTATAAAATAAACAAACAAATCAATTTTAATTTTATGCTGAATATTGTTCAAATTCAATTAAATTATCCACAAACATCTATTTTCAACTTGATCAATAACCGTGTATAAATTCTGCTAATGCAATTTCGACTCTTACCCGCACTAATAAATAAAATTCCAAAATAATTTAAATTATGAACCACTTTTGTTATTATTTAATTTAAGTACTCATAAAATGAATTAAAATCTACTTATTCCTAGTGATCTGTAAAATATTATGACGCCAATTTCGACGAATTTTTTGTTTTGGCAAATAATTTAAAAATTATTTGAGTTTTTCATAAACGTGCAATAACGAAGAATTTTGGAGACTCCGGTACAAACACCGCCACTCCGACTCTGACTGAGACTGCACAGCCCTGGTATCTATAATATTAATAGGTAAGGCGATTTCTTGTGACCGATGATTTGTTCCACAGTTTTGTTCCGATTTTGACCAAACGTATCTTCTTTGAAAGATATATCTTTTTAGCTGTCCATCAGATTTATAGATTTTAAATTTTTTTTGAAAGTAAAATGCATTTAAAGCTGCTAATAACACATAATGTGTTAATGTGTTTGTGAGTTTATTTTCTTCATTAAAAATAATAATTGTGGTGAATTGAAAAATAATTTTGGACATAAACCAATAATTGGACATAAACCAATAACGACAATAATCGATATTTAATAATAAGTGTTGATTTGTTAATTGACTAAAATTGATTAGCATAGGTTTAGGGTGTTTATTAAATAAAAAAATAAAATTTCCTTGAATTTTCACTTGAATTTCGAGGGCTGGGATCTACTGGTAGGGTATAAAAATGCATAATTTACACATTTTTAAATTCAATACTTTTAATAGATTTTCTTCGACTTTGGGACTACGTTTAGCCATTGTTGAAGCTTTCGAATTTTCCAAAATTCTGATACTTTAAAATTTTCTTAAATTTTCTTTGTCTAAAGAAAGCAAAGTCTGAAAGTTTCAAAAAATGACAATGGGTTAATAGTCCTCTTCTCTTTGTTTGAAGCGCAAAATTTCTTGTTAACGATTTTTTTGTTTAGTTTCTGTTATCAAATGAAACACATGCTATGGTTACATTTGTATTTACGTTAATAAAATTTTAATTGAAACACACAATTAAAAACTAAAATCACACCACAAGTTTACCGGAAGCAGTTACATACATAAATACACATGCATACTCGTACTTGATTATGTGTTACCGGAAGATTAATTCTTTGTTAAAAAAAACCGGAATTGAAAAAGTTTAATTTGCATATGAAAAATACCTTTTTTTATATCCTTAATACACCAACATGTTGCATTTAAATGTATATCGTTTCCTAAAATAATTTCATATACGAGAAAATTTCGATAATTTTAATTAAATGGAAAACTTCAACTACTTTCAAGCAGATAAAAAAAATAAATAAAAAATTTTGAAATTCCCATACATTCATACGTGTATACGAGTATGTACATATATATTTAGGAAAATTACAAAATTGTGCAAAAAAAATGTTCATTTTGTTTGTAGTTAAAGAACAAAATTAATAATCAATTTTGTTCATGTTGTTCAGGTTATTAAGTTGCTTTAATTAAAATAATAATTTTTTTTTATATGAAAACGTTTTAATATTTTGTATTACTTTTCTTTCGGGTATATTTCAATTTGTATCGCGTAACAGCGGGTGAGATTGAAATGAAATGTAGTTTTTCATTTATTTATCAAATTCTACAAAATGTACATACAGTGATTGCCAATACATTGGGAACTTTTATAAAATTCTGAATTAGCCAATTTTTTATTTAATAATTTCGCGTTATGTATTTTTTTTTGCGAAATCACTCTTTGAAAGATAACAAATTTGTTATCAAAAATACAATTAAAAGTATTTGTATTTAGTGATGCCAAAACAATGGAAACTTTTAAACTTCTGTACCCAGTTGATAAAAACAATAATAATAGAAGATGCTATGAAAGAAAATGTATAAAATCTGAACCGTTATTTAAATATTTATAGTTTCTGATGTTTTCTTTCAACTGTTTCTTAAACACAATTGTATTTTTCAATGTTTTAATCTTATAATTAATAAATATAAAAGAATGGCAAGAATAAAGTTTTGTGAAGAGTAAAAAACCAGAATAATAGTTGATTTTACTGCTGGTCTTAAGCAAAAGAAAATTATCAAGAAATATCGTGTTATGTAGGTACGGTTACAACTTAACATTTAGGCGCAGGCCCCGTAAAACGACACAAAGACAGGATAATTTAGCAAAAGAGTTTAAAAAATATTTAAAAAACTCTATCTAAAGAGATCGCCAACAATCTAAAATTTAAACTAAGTACATATGTGCTCGAACTGCTTTTCGACTAACAATTGAGGCTGATCTTGATTGTTATCGCGAAGAAACCACTGATATCAGAGAAAATGACGTAATGTATCCATACGGGGAGCAAATTTGATCCTGGTCTGGAATTTCCTACATGACAACGGCTCAAAACACACCTCCAAACCAGACCAATCACTAGATTTCAATCTCAAAGAAACTCTGTGGGAAATATTAGATCAAAAAATGCATTTAAGGCATTTATTCAGAGTGGCAAAAAATTTCAATGGATATCGTCAATAACTTAATTAACTGCATGCCTCGGTTTTGTGAAGCAGTACTAAAAAAGTCAGGTAAGTCCGAACACAGGGGAGATGTGTAAACATCTAGTAATAAAA